>CM053540.1:12831722-12843877 GCA_028646465.1 Rhinoceros unicornis | reverse complement strand
GTTACTTATATAATAAGATGCCAACATTCTATGCTTAATTTAATTACTTATGAACCAAACTGAGTGCCAAAAAGAAGGCCTGTGGAAAAAAAATAGTCTATAAATATGTAATTACTAATGGTTCTTCTTTGTAGATTACTTTCTAATATTACTTCGGTGAGTCAAAATATGTAGAAAAAACATGGGATCCTCTGAACTAATACATAAATAAGAAATATAATTGAGAAAATATGAAGGAAATACAAGTAAGCATACAAAAAAGTGTAAACCAAATTCATCGGAGTACTTACATTCCAGATATATTACTGAAAATCTTATGCTTGTAAAACAAAGGACGTTTTAATTACACTAAAGCATATTTTCAAGGAATTTTAAGTTCACTTTTTTTTTTTTTTTTTGGTGAGGAGGACTAGCCCTGAGCTAACATCTGATGCCAATCCTCCCCTTTTTTCTTGAGGAAGATGGGCCCTGAGCTAACAACCGTGGCCATCTTCCTCTACTTTATACAGGATGCCGCCACAGCATGGCTTAACAAGCGATGTGTCAGTGCGCGCCCGGGATCAGAACCTGCGAACCCCGGGCCACCGCAGCGGAGTGCACGCCCTTAACCACTTGCGCCACCGGGCTGGCCCCTAAGTTCACATATTTTTAAATGATCCTTTTTTGAAAGCAAAATGGATTAAGGACCACTTAATTTATCTATTTTGCAAATCTTGATTTTCACATATTAAACTCGAAAATGTGTGCCATTTCTTAGTATTGATAAGAGGATTAAATGAGTTGATAAATGCTAAATACACAGAATTAGGCCAGGTAATGTCAAACATTCAATAAATGACAGCTATTCTTATTCTTAGGCTTATTCTTATTCTTGTTACTGCAGAATTTTTTTAGAACTCGGTGATAGCCTTTTATTCAACTAAAGCGTTTAAAAACAAGTTATACAGAAAGGGCAATGTTATTTTTAGAACCATTCTGTCTTCATTCAGTAAGCTGAAAAAAATTAAAGACTATCTAAATTAAAGAAAATCTAAAACAAAGTATAAAAGCTTTTAAAATCAATATGCAAAGACAATTGCTTGGAGTCTTATTCAAAGTAGACCATTAATCAGTTGTAGATACAAAAAAATTTTATTTACAGGAAAATGCCTTCAGGATTGTCTATGTCACTGACAATACTGATAATAAAGCCGATATTTACCAGCCCTATGTATTACGTACCAACAATTATACCACGGTCCTTACATGTAATTCTATCTAAATGCTCTTATACCAGTTTGTGAGATGAGCATTTTCCTTATTTTACAAGTAACTGGGGCTTTGTGTGCGACAAAACTAGAAGTAGGAAACCTTGAATTTGGGCCGAATCTTTCTGAAATCAGTCATGTTCTTCACTAATCTTGGATACTGACAAAGATGGATTATTTCCTACATTTCTTTTTTCATCAGCCTCTTGATTCTATACCCAGATTAAAACAAAAGCACACAAAGCATTATGGAGACTGCAGAAGGAGGGGTGAAGATACAAATATTTTATTTGGGTATATCTGGAGACAAATGAAGAATGTTTTGACTGGGGGACTGGTGTTTCTGGAGATGAGCCCAGTCACCTAGAGCAGTTGCTGGAGGCCACTTCTAGAGGCTGCACAGACGTGGGCGCATCTGCCCAAAAGGAAGCTGAGTGACGTGTCTATCGAGCACACTTGAATGTCTTAGTTCACTTCCCTGAGAGAAGCCAAGTTTACCTTATGAAGTGATTGCTAATAGTAAGGAATCAAAATTGTGTAAAGACTTGAAAACTTCAATTCAATTAGTGTTTAAGCATTGCTGCTGTAAATCATTTTACAAAGCAGAAAGGTGCAGTGAAACCCTAGAAGTGCAGTGTTCCTCAGGCGAGGCATCAGGATTCTATAGGTCTGATTTCTTTACCTGTAAAAAGAGAGACTGTCTATCATGCTTCTACACGTCTTATATGTGATACGTAAGGATATGTGTGTGTTTTTATCCACATAAACATACACTCAAAAGATAAAGAGTGGTGAATAGAAACACCATGTTTCTCTCAAACCTGCCTTAAAAATCTGAGAACTCATTCAACTCATAAGATTCTCAAAGCACCTCATAGAACATATCTGAGTTAGTTACAAATGAAGTGCAAAGAGGAAAAGACCACCTTGTAGTACAAACCTCAAACTGTGTTATATGTAATGACTGCCACTATCACGATTTCCTTCTGAAATAAGGATAATAAGGTAAAATAATAAGATAATACTAACTCACTAATTTAATTACTTTTTATGAAGTATCAAAATAATAAAAGCATATCAAATCACTAGTTTTAAAATTTCGTGTCATGATCCTATAAGGGTGATTGAATAAATAGCAGACACAGATAAATGATATTATAACACAAGATTATTTCTATTTGAACAAATATGCAGATACATTGAACTCATTCATTTAATAACACAAATTCTTATACAAATGTCTTTCAATTTTCTTTAAAAATCTGATCATGACACATTTAAGTCTAGATGATCTATAATACCTTTTATTCTTAACACCCATAGCATTAAGAAAATAAAATTCAAACAGACTTGAATTTGCATTTAGAATTTTCACATTACTAGTTATGTGACTTTAGACAATTTATAAATAATCGGGGCCCAGAGGTAAAACCTCACACATCACTTAGGTTTGTTTGATTGTATTAAGTAGGACTGCTTACTTAAGTACCTGGCAGGTAGTAGAAACCTAACTAGGCTTTGTCCTCTTACTTTGAGGCTGATAAACCTTTGAGAGATCAATGAATTAATCTTTAATTATATATAACAAACACACAGCACTTATGATCACAGGTTATTGTTCTAAACATTTTATAGATATTAACCTATTTAGTCTTTAAAACAAACTGATAAAGCGGGTCCTATTATTTTGCAGAATTGGAAAGAGGGTCACACAGAGTTCAGGTCAATTGTCCAGGGTTGCCCAGCTAACCGAGGAAGGAGACAGAATTCAAATTCAGGCCGTCTTAGTTACAGAGTCCGAAATTCTAATAAAAACATACTGCTGCCTTTGCTTGAGATACACACATGTGTGTTTGAGAGTATATTTGAACATAATTTCCGTGGTCCGTAAAGGCTGTAATGGCCTGAATGGGACTCTGAATCACACTGACTGTCCAGGACTGGCTTGGGTCCTTGTAGAAACTGTCAAGGTCTGTTGGAGTAACATGCACATTTTCAGTCTATTGGGAAAGAATTACAAGAAATGTCAGCAACAGAAAGCTTGATTCATTTCCCTTCCTGTATTTCATAAAGCATTTATTGTTATTTTCTTAATTTTAATATTTTTAAGATTTCACAACCTTTGTCCAAGGCTTTCTTTGAGGCATCTTTCACCTCTTTGTTCCTTAGACTATAGATTAAGGGGTTCAACGTGGGGATCACCACTGTGTAAAATACAGATGCCCTCTTGTCTGTATCCAGGGAGTGGTTTGATTTGGGCTGTAGGTACATAAAGATGAGTGTACCATAGAAAATAGTGACAGCCATCATATGGGAGCCACAGATAGAGATGGCCTTACGTCTCCCCTGGACAGAGTGGATCCTTAGGATGGCGGCAATAATAAAGATGTAGGAAGTGAGGACAATGGAAGAGGAACAGATCATATCAAAACCAGCAAAGGCAAAGATCAGAATTTCCTTCATGTGTGTGTCTGAGCAGGACAGAGCCAAGAGAGGGAGGTCATCACAGTAGAAATGGTTGATTACGTTGGGGCCACAGTAAGTTAGACGGAAGGTGATAATGGTATGGAATAGCGCAACCAGAAAGCTGTATATATATGGAACTGCCACTAATTGAACGCAGACTCTTTTTGACATCAGTGTTGAGTAATGCAGGGGACTACAGATGGCTACATAGCGGTCATAGGCCATGGAAGCTAAAAGAAAACACTCAGTGATCATGAAGGTGAGAAAACAGCCCAGTTGTATTGCACAAGCATGGAAAGAAATAGTGTTGTGTTCCACAACAAAATTCACCATCATTTTTGGTGTGATGGCAGAGGAGTAACAAAGGTCAACAAAGGCCAAGTGGCTGAGGAAATAGTACATCGGTGTGTGAAGTCGAGCATCACTCCTGATTAAGGTAATCAGTCCAAGGTTGCCCAGCACTGTGACCAAATAGATGGTTAAAAATACCACAAAGCACGGGGCCTGAAGCTCTGGCCGGTCTGTAATTCCCTTGAGAATGAATTCAGTGACATAAGTGATATTAACTTCAGCCATTTATTCCGGTGGATTTTATGGATTTTGCTGCAGTTGAAGGATAAAAGTGACGCTTGTCATGTCCTCTGCCAGTGTTGGGGGAAGGTGATCACTGGTGTTTTATCACCTTGAGTCATGCCAGCACGTGGGCAAGAAGTGCGCCTTAGCTCTCTAATGACGTCTTGTTCTCGCCCCAGGGAAAGTAGTCTCTTACTCTCAACACAGTCTTCTTTACAGTTATTTTGCTTTGTAATTTTAGAAAACATGAAAATATAAAACACGTCGCATATTTTATAAAATACTTTATAAAACACTTTATAAAATATGCGACAATGCTGGTTAAAAGTTAAATATTATCTGAAAGAAACCACTTGAGACAACTAACACTAAATTTTACTGTTTTTGCCTCCACTATCTTTTCTATGCATATATAAATATGGCAGTGCAAAACTATGTAATTCATCAATAAAACTAAATTTATATTCTCCTTTTTCAATTGTGTGCATGTTCCCACAGACTTAAAAAAATATTAAAATGATCTACTATGACTGACATTCACTTTCCTATATCCCTTCTCCTACTTATATAGAATAAATGCTTATTATTCATTTATTGCTTATTTTCAGAAGGGAAAACATACAACTTTATTTGCATACAAATTAAAGAGATGATTTTTCCAATTCAACATTCACCACATTTTGAAGTTTATTGCCCAAAGAGTTAACATTAAGTAGTTTATGAGATAACTTATTACTCTAAACTACATGGAGATAAACATCTTTCTCCAGAAATATGTGTCAATATATTTCAAGGGCTTAAAATATCCAAAGCGCTTACTCGAGTAGGTTTCAGTTTTTAGCAATATATCCTGAGGAACTGTTCAGTACTAAACAAAATTTTGTGAAACATATACGTATAGGTAGGTAGAGTTCTTGATGTGTGTTTCAGAATAATTGTAATTATTTGTATATCCACCAAAGAGGCAGGATGTATGTCTGAAAAAGAGGACTAGTCTCATTAAACCCAATATTAGCCTATTTGAATTTTATTTTTTTCTCTCAGCTTTATTTTCCACAAAGTTGATCCATAAAATGATAAGAAAGGAGTCTTGAGAGATCATCATATCCAACTTCTTCATATTTCAGATTTTATTTATTGCTACTATTATCATTTATCTCTTGCAAGTGAAGGCTGTTCTTATCAGATACTCTACTTAGTGCAATACATGAATTAACTTATGATAGTCTCTTGCTAATGGTATGAAGAAGGTTCTATCCCATTATCCCTGATTAACAATTGAAAAAACCCAGGCTTTTGGCTATGGTCACAGAGAATAGATGGGATAGTATGGGTGTGTCAGTACAGCCCATAATCCTTATCAAGCTATGCTGCCCAAAGTGTAGTGATTTCTACAGCTCCTTCAGTTTCAATCACTAGGATAGAAAAACAAGGCTGGCAGATGCATCTATTTTTCTATAGTATCAAGTTAAATGTTTAATACTTAGAGATGACAAACATGAAAGCTGTAGTTCATTGAAGATTGCCTAGCTTTCCATGTACTTTGCCAAGGTAAAATTGTAGGAGCCTGAGTTTTTAAAAAGTTATTGCTTTCCTCCTTGGTGAATAACTGTTTCATTCAAGAATATTCAGAATTAAGCGTTCTCATACTTGCACATGAGGCTTGAACATACTCAACTTTTTCTCACAACGTCTTTTATATCAATTCTGGCTGAGAAGATATAATTGAGAATAATTGTAAGGCTATCATACAATGTAAGAGTAAAGCAGACCACCTTCCCTGAAAAATGTCAAAGGAAGAGGTTTATTTATGATTTATCATAATATTTTACTTAAAATAACAGAAGCCGTCCATGCATTAGAGTTTCCTTTGTTATTTCTTTTACACAACTTCCAGATTTACGGTGGTTCCAAAGTACATGTCAGACCAAGCTAGAGGGAACTGTATGAGAAGATAGATGCTTCAGTGAGAACGTTGACTGTGGTGGATCTTCACTATCAAGTGGAATGTACAAGCACTGACTTAATGGTAGAAAAACAAAGTTTACCGTGGAGCTGCATATTGAGGTGGAGTTTGGATTCCAAAATTCAATAAACTTAAAAATCACATGGTAACAAAAGTCCCTATGGAAGTCTGTTAAATTGCTCACAAAATACAGCACTTATGATTTTGCATCTACCTTATAACTCTCTGGATTATTTTATCAATTCCTCTAATTTTTTAAAAGTAATTTTTCTTCATAGCCTCTAATTAATTTCTGTAGATTGTTCTGAACCAATCACCATCCCAAAGTTTCACCATTTATTCAGTCATTTCCACACCTCTGCCAATTTTGAGGGGAAATCCTTGAAATTATTGACACATTTTACCCAAAGATTTCCTTAATAAGCACTGTTTCTTGTTTCATTTCATCTTTCCTAACACAAGTTTTGCCTCAAATTTTACTGCACATCGGAATCATCTATGGAGTTTTTAACGTCCTAATGTCCACGTTCCCCCTGCCAATTTAATCAGAAGGTCTGGGTATCACCCAGGCTTCAGTGTTTTTGAAACTCCCCAGGTGGTTCCAGTGTACAGCCATGTTTGAGAACCAGTAGTCTACAGAAAAATTCAATGGTTGGAACGAAAAGCAGAGCTCAGCCATACTTTCAAACTTGTTTATTTCTTTTTTAGTTCTGTTTGCCTAACCTACGGTGAATTAGTTGAGTACACGATCCACTGTGCCAGTAGAATTCAAATTGGAGTATGCCTATTTGTGTTCATATGAAAAGACTCACCAAGCATTATGAGGACAGAATAGCTTAGAAAAAATTAATTTTCAGGGGGCCAGCCCCGTGACATAGAAATTAACTGCCCGCGCTCCACTGCTGGAGGCCCGGGTTCGGATTGCGGGCACGCACCGACGTACTGCTTGTCAGGCCATGTTGGGGCGATGTCCCACATAAAGTGGAGGAAGATGGGCACAGATGTTAGCTCAGGGCCACTCTTCCTCGAAAAAGGGGAGGATTGGCGTGGATGTTAGCTCAGGGCTGATCTTCCTCACAAAAAAAAAAAAATTAATTTTCAATTCCTCCATTTCCATATCTGTTTCTTCCTGAAAATGATTCTCCTGGGAAGGCACCTGTGCTCTTGTTTTGTTTTGTTTTTTTTTTTTTGGTCTTCCCTTTTCAAAATCCCCCCTTCTGCCACTTTACAAATGAAAATATTTCTCACTCACCTGGAATCTTATGATTCCTTGTTCCAAGGTGTAAAAATATTCAAAGTTCTAAACAATTTGGACATTTAGATAATTCCTTTCATCAGGAGACACCCTCATCTCAGTAGTAAGACAGATTTCAAAGGAAAGTCAAATTTGTATTTAATGATTATTAATCAAAATTAGAAATATATGTTATTTTAAAAATTTTATACTAAGAATAATTGTGATTATCACTCAAACAGATATATTGTACTATTATGGCATATAGACTCTATAGAACTTTATGTCTACAAGAATAAAATTCCAATCAGTTTGTGCGTGTGTGTGCGTATTTGAGTTTTAGAGAAATAAGGTAAAGTAAGAAGGTAAAGTAACCAAAGCAATAGTTTCAGTAATAAAAGTATATTACTTTTGCACAGAAATGCTTTGCACAGGAAAATTACTCAATCATAGGAAACAAGAAAATGGTCATTGGGAAACCTCCTCTCTCCTATCCTCTGCTCTATTAATCAAGGTATTTCCTGATTTACTCACTGTCCACTGTTAGCCAGGTCATGCCCTGTGCTTTATCAGGGTCTGTATGGTTTTTTGAAGCCAGGCATCCTTCACTCCGGGGCTGCACTGAGGTTGGTTTCTTCACCGAAGAGGCACACTGTATGCCACGAGTGTACTCCAGGTGTGCAGACATCGTGTCTTCTTAAGTCATTAGATGTTCCCTCCCAAAATGTGTATGTGTATCCCAAAATACGTACAAATGACATGACATGACGTGAAAAAAAGTTTAGGATGACCTGGTTTGAGTCTGATTGCCTTAGAGTCCTGTTTGAGACCAAACCTCTTTTCTGAGAAGCAATATTAGAGAAGTGAAATATCATTATAGGCATCCTTTGGTATCCCCCTGGGGATTGGTTCCAGGACCCCCACAGATACCAAAATCCAGGGATGCTCAAATCTCTTAAGTAAAATGGAGTAGTATTTGCATATAACCTACACACATTCTCCTGTATACTTTAAATTGTCTCTAGATTACCTATAATACCTACTAAAGTGTAAATACTATGTAGATAGTTGTTATACTGTATTATTTAGGGAATAATGATTAGAAAAAAAGTCTGTACATGTTTAGTACAGACACAACCCTCGTAGGCCTTTCGATCCACAGTTAGTTGAATCCAAGGATGCAGAACCACAGATGCAGAGGGCTGACTCTAGATTTCTATTTTATTTCAGGGTTCAAAAGTTACAGTGAGTATCCATTCTTTGTTTAAGAGGGAAATTTTTGTCTTATGTTTGTTTCCAAAGGCCAAGGGTGGGCTTTAAAAAACACCGTTACCGACACTTAAGTGTGGAGTCATTCTTGGTGACCCACCCTCAGGAGAGAATTTTAGACAGAAAATCTCACCTGCTCTCGTATTTCTACTCCATCAGCCATGTGGTACCAACTCTCTTTTGTGGGTATCACTGCAGGAGGGAGGGTAATTCTAGGAGAATATCTAGTTAACTCAATATGAGGTCATTTAAGGAGTGTGTATGTGTATGTGAGACAGGGAGAGAGAGAGTTGGAGATTGATGAAGTAGAATTTTAAGTATGAATAGATATCCTTTAGAAAGTACTGAAAAGTTGAGAGTATGAAATTAAGAAACGCAGTCAGGATGTTAGAGGCATTATCACTAAAAGCAGACTGATTCTATTTAATACCACAGCTTACCAAGGAGACAGGTTTCTAATGGGAAGCAAGGTTATAGGTGGAGGGTTGGAGATTCATTCTGTATACAAATCCCACATGACTCACCTGCTTAGCAAAGATCCTGGCTCCCAAGGAGCTCATTCTGAAGTCGTTTGGGTGATATATTAGTTCTGGATCCCTTTGGATCTTGACTTGAGCCTCTAGAGATATCCAAAAGCTGTTAGTTTTTCGTTCTGTGTTTCAAAGTGAGATGAGTTGGACAAATTATATTGCAGATTTAAAAAAAAATTGTTTAATTATCTATATTCCTGAAGGAACCATACTTCAAGTGTACCAATCAGACAATTTTCAAGGGCAAAGATAGGCTATTTTACTGGAAACAACATAAAAAGACCATAAACCTTGGTTCATTTGAATAAGAACTCAAGTTTTGTGAAAGGATAAGACCAGTAGTTTAATTCTGAGTTGCTTATGAAACCTTGGTCAATGTCCATGTTGTTTTTAAGCATCAATTTTATCAACTGTAAAATCAAGTAAAAATGGTATATCTTGTATCATTTTGTGAGTACTGAATGAATTAATGTATATAAAGTTGTCAGTAAACTCTATGGTAAGTAGTGAGTGTCCAAAAGATACTTGATTGAAAAGTAAGACAAGTCAGAACTGTAAATAAAATCAAGATACTCCAAAATACTACCTGAAAAAACAGAACTGCTTCTACCACCATTTCAGATTCTAACTTGGTGAATCTACACAAGAAGGGAAATGTGTTATTATTAATGGTGAAATCCACTTTCTTCACAAATTTCAAACTAAAAAATATATTCAAATCTAATATATAGAGAGTATATGTGTGTGTGTGTGTAAAACACAACTCATAGCAGTAGCCAAAATTCCTGAAAAAGTTGTTGACTGCTTCCAATTTTTCAAATCTTTTGCCTTTTCCAATCCAACTTTTCCCTCTACCATGGGAACCAGTCCTTCCTGGTTTATCTGTCATATTATTGATGAATAAATCATTTTCAAGTTTTAGTTGGATTTCCTCTGAAACTTGAAAATTTACACTGTCTCACTCCTTGTCATTTGTGATATCACACTTTTTTTTGGCTCTTTTCTTAATTGTAGTAAGAACACATCCTGAGATCCACCCTCTTCAAATTTTAAGTGTGCAATGTAGTATTGTTAACTGTAAACTAAACGTTGTACAGCAGATCTCTAGAACTTATTCATCTGATATCACTGACCCTTCTATCCGTTAAACAATAACTTTCTTTCACCCCTCCTCCAAGTCCCTGGCAACCACCATTTTACTCTATTTCTTTGCGTTTAGCTATTTTAGATACCACATGTAAGTGAAATCATGCAATATTTGTCCTTCTGTGACTGGCTTATTTCACTTAGCATAATGTCCTCCAAGTTCCTCCATGTTGTCAGCAATGGCAAGATTTCCCTCTTTTTTAAAGCTGAATAGTAATCCATTATATGTATGCACCACGTTTTCTTTATCCATTCATTGACATTAGGTGGCCTTCATATCTTGGCTATTGTGAATAATGCTGCAATGAACTCAGGAATGCAAATATCTCTTCTAGATCCTGATCTTAATTATTTTGGATATACACCCAGAAGTGGGATTGCTGAATCATATGGTAGTTCTATTTTAATTTGCTGAGGAACCTCTATACTGTTTTCCATAGCAGCTATACCATTTTATATTCCCACTAACCGTGTACATGGGTTCCAATTTCTCTGCATCATTTCCAGCACATATCTTTATGTATATATTACATATATATAAAATATATATATGTGTAGAATAGCCATCTTAACTTGTGTGAGAGGATAATCAAATTGTGGTTTTGATTTGCATTTCCATGATGATTAGTGATGTGTTTTCATACCAGTTGGCCATTTGTAGTCTTCTTTGGAGAAATGTCTATTCAAGTCTTTAGTCCATTTTTTAATTGTCTTACTTGTGGTTTTACTGCTATTGAGTTGTAGGAGTCCCTGATATGTTTTGTACATTAACCCTTATCAGACTTAACGGTTTTCAAATATATTCTCCCATTCTGTTGGTCACTTTTCACTCTATTGGTTATTTTCTTTGCTGTGCAGAAGCTTCACAGTTTGACATAGTCCCACATGTCTAATTTTGATTTTGTTGCTTGTTCTTTTGATGTCATATCCAGGAGATCATTGCCAAACCCAATACCATGAAGATTTTTCCCTGTGTTGTCTTCTGGGAGTTTTATAGTTTCAGGTCTTACATTTAAGTCTTTAATTCATTTTGAGTTGATTTCTGTGTATGGTGTAAGATAAGGGTCTAATTTCATTCTTCTGCATGTGGATTGTTTTGGCCATTTGGGGTTTTTTGTGAATTTTAGGATTGTAAAAACTGTCTTTAGGATTTTAATAGTGATCAAATTTTCTTTGTTTTTCTCCTAACTCACTGATTTCAGTTTCAGTCTCTCCTTTTCTGCTGATTTTTTTTCCGTTCCTCATGCTATTCTAGATACTTTTTTTACACCCACAACTTCAATAATCCATGAATCTCAAATTTATTTCTCAAATTCCATACAATAATTTGTAGGATTCTACATGATCTGATCCAAGTTTTCCTCTCTAGCCCTGCTGTTCTCTCTCTAATCTACTTTTGTTCTAACCACAGTAGTTTTATATCAATTATTCTTACGTTTCCTCCTGCCACAAAACTTGGTATATTATCTCTTATTTCTTAAATGATGTCCCTACCTCCCATGCCATTTGCCAACCCTTACTTGAGAATACAAACCAAGCATCATTTTCTAAGGGATGTTTCGCTGAAACCTGAACTATATTGGGTTCCTCTATATACTCTAATCATCATGTACATCTACTTGGAAGGAATGATCACAGTTTATGATTATATGCTCCTTTGTGTAACTATTCTTTTTAGATCTCTCTCCCAAAAGATTATAAGCTCCATCAGACAGGGACTACAT
>CM053540.1:12771113-12831222 GCA_028646465.1 Rhinoceros unicornis | reverse complement strand
CTCTAGCTTTTCACTGTCTGGGATTCCATTGTTGGTCTGTGACTATTTCTTTTGTTGTATCTTGTCGGGGGAAGAGTTCACGGAAAAGCTCACTCCGCCATGATGCTGACGTCACTCTCACTGACTTTATTTTTGTCTGTGTGTTTGTTAGTACACTTGCTTTCTCCATCTTTCTTTACTGAGAATCAGACTGACATATATGTTGTCTTTATAATTGTACAATGATGCTGTTCAGGGATGATGTGCAGTTGGAGAAAATATGGTTTAAATTATAACGATAATTTTTGTTTCCTTTCATTCATTTATTCGAATATTTAACACATTCTCCCCTCCATAGATTCTGATAAACACTGGGGATACAGATATTAGTAAAGCAGATTTGCTTTGTTCAAGTTGTTCTATATCAAGAAATAATGTAATATATTTGATAAATGCTGTATTAAAGGGATGTTATGGTGTTATGGAATCATGATGAGGGAGAAACAAATGATGACCTGAAGTTCTAGAAAAATTTAGTAGAGGAAAGAAGAAAAGGAGCAGGGAATTAATTTTTAGTGAACACTTACTATATAACAAGTATTTTGCATATTTTGTTTAATCTACTTTTTCAAATAGCTCTGTGAGCTAAGTGTTCTTCATTCCTTTTTAACATACGTTAGTAATACAAAGCCATGTGTGTACAAAGAAGCAGAGCCAGTGTTGAATTCTAGGTTCACTTGGTTCTAGCCTTGTGTTGATTCCTCTCTATTGTGCTGTCTCTCACATATTTTGGGTTTTGAGCTGAGATTCCATCTTTTCTTCATAGTACTTCTTGCTCCCTGAGATGATATATGTTTACACACTGTAGTGGGTGAAATAGTATCCCACAAATATTCATGTCCACGCAGAACTTCAGAACATGACCCTTTTTGGAAATAGGCCCTTTGCAGATGTAATTAAGTTAAGTTGAGCTCATACTGAATTAGGGTGAGCCCCAAATCGCCAGCCCATTCGTGAGCCACCAATGACTGGTGTCCTCATAAAAAGAGGAGAGGACATTGAGACACACAGAGAGGAAGGCCATGGGAAGATGGAGTCAGAAAGTGGTGTTAATCTGTGACAAGCCAAGGAACGCCAGATGGCACCAGAACTTGGAAGAGTCAAGGAAAGATTGTACCCTAGAGTCTTAGGAAGCAGTTCAGCCCTGCTGATGCTTTGATTTCAGACTTCCGGCCTGCAGAGCTGTAAGAGAATAAGTTTTTGTTGTTTTAAGACACCAAACTTATTATTGTTGTGGCAGCATTAGAAAGCCTTAGAAAATGAATATACACATGTATTATTTACACATTTATGTAAACTTAACTATAACTTTTTACATGTTTGAACTATTTGGTATAAAAAGCAAACTAAAATTGAGCTGAAAAAGTAAATATTTAAATATCTGAAGAACATAGATTTTAATTACAGCTAATGGAGTAAAAGGCTAAACAGCTTTGTAATTATTAATTTATAAAAATTTATTTTTCTTGTTCTCATTTCAGATTGTCATGCAACAATGGACAATAAGAATCAAACAGCAGTGACTGAATTTCTTTTCATGGGCTTAATAAATCATCTTCCACAGAATCTATTCTCTTCTTGATATTTCTCTTTGTTTATGTTGTCACATTGGGGGAGAACTAGGGGACGATCACCCTCATTTGAATGGATTCCCGACTCCACATTCCCATGTACTTTTTTCTCAGCCACTTGTCCCTTGTGGGTGTCTGTTCCTCTTCTTCTGTTGCCCCAAAAATGTTGTGTGATGCCTTTCTGGAGAGAAAAGTCATCTCCTTTGTGGGTTGTGCTGTACAGATGTGGTTTTTTGGTCAGTTTGTAGTGACTGAATCTTTCCTCTTGGCCTCCATGGCATATGATCGGTACATAGCCATCTGCAGCCCTTTGTTGTACGCAGTCATCATGTCGCAGCTGGTCTGTGTGTAGCTGGTGGTGGGACCCTATGCCATGGGCATTCTATGTGCCATTACGCATGAGATTTTCACTTTTCACTTACCCTCCTGTGGTCCACATGTGGTCAACCACTTTTCCTGTGACAATATCCCTCTTCTCTTCTTGACATGTGTAGACACTCAGAACAATAAGTTGGTTCTTTTCATCATGGCTGGATTAATAGGAATATTCAGTGCCCTGATCATCCTGGTCTCCTATATTCGTATCCTCAAAACCATATTGAGTATCCAGTCTGTTGATGGGAGGCGAAGAGCTTTCTCTACCTGCTCTTCATACTTGTCTGCTGTGGCCATCTTGTATGGTACTCTTTTCCTCATTTCCATACAGCACAATTCAGGTTCATCTCAGGACATTGATAAAGTGGCTTCTGCATTCTATACCACATTGATTCCCATGTTGAACCCTCTCATTTACAGCCTGAGGAACACAGATGTAAAATATTCATTTAGGAGGACATTATTGTTAGGAAGAATTTCCTGCTCAGTAAGTAATTCAGAGGACAGTTTTGCCATCATACAGGTGGAGCAGGTAAAGTGTGTACTAAGAAGAGAACTGAACTTGGTCTAAAGAGATGTCAGTTTAAATTATCCAATTATCAAGAGGATTAAGAGCATATAAATCCTATACCATTTCTGGTTCTCAACGTCTTAATTTGTAAAATGAGTGTAATGAACTCAATGCCATCCAAATTACTTTCTTCTCTAAAGTTCTATGATTTTACACAATGTGTCCAAACTCCTATAAATACCATCTTCTCATATAGTGCTCAAAAACACACACACACAAAAAAAAAAAATCAAAAAAAGAGCTTCCTAGCAATGATATCCCCAGTTTTCCAGTTTTCCATTCCAGGAATTTTATCCCTTGAGTTCAGTTACCTGGAAGACTTTTCACCTCAGTACTTTATAATGATAACACAAGTTTTGACAAAATTGATTGAGCCCAAAAGGTAGAATGAAATTTTAACCCTTGATAATAAATTAGAAGCTCTAGATAGACAATTGCAAGAGAGTAAACATCATGTGTGTTTTGAACACAAATTAATACATAACACATTATAACAGCACCTGACACATGGTAAGTTTTCAGGAAAAAAAAACCTAAATGAGTGAGTGAATAAAACAAATATAATACATATAGTGACCTTAAGTCATAAATGTAATCTCTCCTACCAAATGGGAAACAGATGTGCTTTAGGGATATATGTCTTTTCTAGTTTTCTCTGGATA
Organism: Rhinoceros unicornis; assembly: GCA_028646465.1. Classification (NCBI taxonomy): domain Eukaryota; kingdom Metazoa; phylum Chordata; class Mammalia; order Perissodactyla; family Rhinocerotidae; genus Rhinoceros; species Rhinoceros unicornis. The sequence continues at coordinate 12,828,004 of CM053540.1, read as the reverse complement.
ATTTTCTTTCATTAGTCTTCTGCTCACTGATGTCTCTTCAACCCACAGTGGATTAAGACCCACATCATTCCTCATGGAAATGATCGCTTAGGGTTATCGTTTCTCATTCTCTCTGTCTGTAACTGCTTCTTGTTTACAGTCTATGTATATTCTTGACAATTTTTATCTCTACTCCTCTAGCTATGGTTGGTACTAATTGGTTACTCTGTTACTACGTAGGGTTTTGAAACTAAAGGTGTTTTCTCTTTCTTCTACTTTTCAAAATGCTGGCCATGGCCAACCCTCTCCCCAAACTACTGCTTGTTCTTCTCTCCTTTCTTTTCATTCCTTTTTCTCTTCCCCTTCTCCTTCCTTCCATTCCTTCCTGCTCCCTTCCTTTCTTTTTTTTTTATGAGGTCAATGTATGAGAGATCATGTAGATTGCATTTGATCTTAGAGGGAATGTATCACATCTAAGTTGAGTCCTCCACAAATAGAAATAATTGGTCCCATTTTCCTTCTTCATGTTACACTATCTAGCACTGTTTTATAAAAGAACTGTTTTGTTTTTGTTTTTGTTTTTCATTCCATGTTTACTTGGTGGGGCCCATCATTTCTTACTAAATGGTCCATCATTAAACATCAGTTCCCTCATTTTTTTAATGAGTTCCTTCCTCATTGAAGCTGGCCTTCTCAGGAAAGTCACTCGCATCCTGTAGCTGTTTGCTTTAGTGCATGTTGATTTGTAAGCTGTCTACGTCCAGGAAGAACTGCATAACACTTTTATCCGGCATTTAACTCAGCTTTTTGCTTTCTTCTGTGTCAGGGCCATACTTAAGGTTTTCTATTTTCTTATAGTGCATAGAATGATAATAAATGTAGAATATTAAACTTATTTATAGACTCTTTAGTTAATTGAGGCAAACAATAATTTTTCAAGGAAGAGGAGTGGGGTATATTCTAAGTGCCATAACAGGAGGACCCAGGTTACAACATTTGTCTAATCCAGCCCTTTGAAGGGGACCCAAACAAGCTCATATGATTTTGATGAATAGTTTAGCTGTCCTGTTTCTTAGGAGGCTGACAGCATGAGTTAAAGAGGTTTTTCTAGACTCTGATACATAGGCTGACACATTGGATACACATGGAGCCTAAAATATTTCCATGACAGTGATGCTGAGATTTTAATCATGTCAAAAGTTTTTTTATTTCTTTAACTGTTTTGTTCACTAATGTATCCCAAACACCCGGAACACTGCCTGATCCATCATGGTTGATCAGTAAGTATTTATGCACTGAAAGAATGAATACAAATATGACATATGGAGTCAAATATAACTTATCATTTTCCTCTTAAACATTTATGCCGTCTCCTTCCACTTCTGTCCCCTTCATTGCTGTGACAACAAGGGAGGCAAATGGAAAGTTTTGCTGGATCGATCTTCCAAGGTTACCTGGCTTTTCAGCAATAGCTTATTATGTCCAGAATTTAAACGGTCATTTAGATCAAGAAATCTCTGGTATTTCCAGACTTCATAGCCCTGATATTGTGCTACTTGAATTCTCTGACTTCTTGAATTCTAGGCCTCATACTTTATACCTATTAAGTTCCAGTGATCACAAATTTCAGAAACAAGAATTGTAAAAGTATGGTGAATGAGAGAAGATATTTCTCTACCATAGAAGTAAATTTCTTATCATGACACCAGTTGTCATGCTATTAGAATAGAAAAAGAATCAATGTAAGAGAAAGGAATATCTAGAAACAGATAGATGAGTATTTTGAGAATTTGTGGTAAATTGGCACTTCAAATGTTTCAGTGTTCTTGTACAGGAAATTCATACCAGTCAATAACAATAGGAATGATGACTATGAAGGGAGAATTACCCTGTCAGATATGAAATATAATGTAACATTTTAGTAGTTGGAAATGTGACAATGAATTCCTTATTATGAACTGTGGTGGCAGAGAAATAGTGAAGGATGTTACCATATGTCAAGTAAATACTAGGAGAAAATTGGAAGAGTAAAAGATTTACGTTCTTTCAGTTCAATCATCCATTTCTGTCTTCTGGTGATTCAGCAACACCCACTGGCATCTATTGTAAGAGGTCCTATTATCCTCATGGTTCTCAGCTAGCTTTGTAGTTCTGTAACACTGTCTCCTACGATCAGGCCTAGTCTAGAGAGGAGAGCTGACACTAGCTATTGTTAGTGATATTGGTGCCCTTCTGACCAGCATATTTCTATGGTCTTTATACATGGTGTACCCTCTGGGCTATCCCTTGGAAAATAATCATCTTAAAGGTCTTCCAGCTGTAAATTCTGGATTTCCCAAGTCCCTTAACCTCTTAATCCATTCCTACACTGTCTACTATAGTAATTTGGTCAACATAAGTCATCAGTCTTCCTACACATCCATTCAAGTAGAGAATTAAATCATCTCCTGTGGTCCTTGTCCGGGTGTTAAAGCACCTATCTTGGGAAAGTCTTCACAATAAAAAACCTTTCCCTTTTCAATTATATGTTGTGATCCCCTTGACCAAGCACTCTCAGAATCCAGTCCTACACAAACACCCTTGTCTCCTAGCACAACTAGCTAGTAATTGCAAATCCTTTGGGGGTATAGATTTTTCACACCCTCATCAAATCCATCACCTCCTATTTGGGTTTACGATGACTTAACCTCAATTAAAGGTCCAGTGGCCTGAGAAGGTGGGAGAGTTCTCTGAAGAGAAGACATGTTGTCCCAGAGAGAGAAACCTCTAAAGCTTCTTATAGCTTGGAGGAATACCAGCTCTCAGTGAGGAAAGGCAGGCCAGGTCTGCAGGCTTAGATTGGTCCTGAGAAGTCCTTATTTTCAGTGCCACCCACCTAGATGTCTCTGTCCCAAGTGTTTGGGTCCCAGAACCAGCCCTTGGCATCATAGACTTGGCTTGTTTGGCCGCTCAACTACCTTTGACATTCGCGCACTATTATTATTACATCTTGAGCTTGGTCCTTGGTCTTTACCCACCCCACATAAAATGATGATGAGAATTTCATCTTATGAAACCAAAGAGGACCCCCAGCTTTCACACTTGGCTTCAATTGCTAGTCACTCTCCCTCTATTGTAGATCATCAGTGGCTTATCAGTAGCCATCCAACTCCATTATCCCGATAGCTACTAGTACATTCATATTTCTCAACTATCTGACGCTTTTTACTTTCACTCATTAATGCAACCCCTCCACTGGTATATCCACTCAATTCAGCCTATTGAAAATTATAACAATTGGACTACTATCTTCAGTTGAGGAGTGTCTGACCTCTACCTATCACCAGTTATGTTGTTCTCATTGTCACTTTGATGGTGGATGATTCAGCTCCAATTCTGCCTTTTCACGTGCTCTCTCAGACTACTGATGGTACCAGATGTTGTAGAATGGCTTCTCCAGAAGCAGACACTGACACAGAGTTTGAATTGCAAGATGTTTATTGGAGATCAACACTTATTGATGGAAGGGGAAATAAGTTAGATTGGGGAGAAAAAGAAGGAAAACTATGAAGTCAACTTAACAGAACATATGCCAGTGTGGTGAAATTCTAGAGCAACTACTGTCAGAGTTCTCCTAGGCTAAAGAGAAATGTCCAGGCATTTATATTCCTGCATACTCAGTCACCTGATGGGGTCTCTTCCTTGAATGGTGTGATATTGCAGAAAGTTGCTCTTTGCAGCTGAGGCCAATCCTGAAACAGCTGACAGTTGAAGGCTGTCTGCTGACACACTCCTTGTTTTTAGGCCAAACGTTCTTCCTTGATGAGGTCTGAGATATCTCTGTGTCTACCTTCCTGGAACAACCAGATGACCTAGGACCAGGGAAGGAATGAAGAATTGGAGCCAAGCACAAACAGAGCCAAAAGAAAATATATATCTTCTCTGAAGATATAGTAGAAATGGTAGTAGACATTGATTTGGATCTCTAAAACCCAGTGATCTATGTGGTGAGAAAAATTTTCAGTCTCTTGGGTCAGTTATGATCTTGGTGGAAATGAATTATAGAAGCCATATAAGGGCAGACATCAAAAGCCATCCAGCCAGATGAGGTCTAGAAAGATATATGAATGTTTTCTTGGACACTGAAGTCTGGTGCTTAGAATTCAGCCTTGGCTCAATTCTCTCTCCCATCCCAGGGAAAAATTCCTGTCCATTCAAGTCTGATCTTCCTTGGATTATCTGTCAAAGAAATAACCCTAATTCCTTTCCATTCTCACAGAAAGTTCTCATTACCCAACACCTAAAAGAAGTTAGTTTAACTTCCTAACTTTTCTACCTGCAGCCACACTCTTAGAATTACTTGTCCTTTTCTTCATTTGCTTAAAAATGTTCATAGAACATTTACTCTTTAAGGCACTATTCTGGAAGTTGGGGATATAGTGTGGAAAAACTAAAAAACTCCACATCCATTGTTACAGAGTGGTAGGATGCAATAAAAATTCAATGTTAGGTAATGGTAACTGCTTTAAAGAAAAATAAAAGTGGCTAAAGAGAAAGAGTGAATGAGCGTGGGATGGGGTTAGCTATAATCTTTTAGAAAGGATAATTAGAGATGGCCTCTATGATCAGGGTAACAGAAACCTGAATGAAGTGAAGAAGAAAATTGTGCAGATATATAGAGAGAAATAGACTACAAGCAGAAGGAAGAGAGAGGAAGCTTCTAAGGTAGAATATTGATTTGCTTTTTCCAAGAATAGAAAATGGACTGAGTGAGGTGATGAGAGGTAGAACAACCTAGGACTTTCTGTTAACTTTCTGGGCTCTTATGAAGCTTAAATGAGTTAACACTCTCAAAGCACTTTGAAGAATGCCTGGCATGTAGTAAACATCTCCAATGAGTAGATTAAAGTCCTGTGGAAACTTTTATGTGAATAGACATCATCACATTTCTAAAATACCTTGAAAGACTCCTCATTGCTTACAGAAAGAAGTTCAAACTCCCTTGCCTAATGGTAAAGTATTTATTAATTTCCGCCCAAATCTATTTTTCCAGCCCTATAATTTGAATTTTCAACAGCCAATGTGGATTACCTTTGTCTCTCAAAGATGCTGTCCAAATTTATAGCTCTCTATTGCAGCCTAGACACATCCAGTCCACCTTGTTTTTACTTACCTATATCCTAGACTCCCTTTGAGATTCATCATGTCCAAGAGATTATTTCCAAACCCTCTGCTTACAATGATTCCACCCTCCTAATAATTCATGGGCCAATCACGGGGTCCCAGTGCTGCTGGGACTGTCTGATTGTAATCTATCTGAAGCAGAGCTCTATTTTAGAATCTCAAATCTGCACAGTGCGAAGAGCTGGAGCTCATCGTGCAGCAGTTGAAGGCTCAAAACTGGAATTTCAAAGTGTGTGTGGGTGGTCCCAAAGGGAGAGTATTAAGTTTGTGCAATTACACTTGACTCAAAGTCCCTAGACTATTTTCTCATAAAATCACTCTAATATCTTCTCTCTAGGTCTGATCTCCTGAGATTCTGGTTCCTCGGTGGAGTTGGCTCCAATTTACACAACAACCCTTTAGAATAACCTCTACTGTGTGTTGTGCAGAATTGAGCCAATGAACTCCTTTTGAAAGTGCTATTGGAAGGCTCAGGTTTGAAGATGGTATAACTATATTGTTGATCTTTCTAGACACCAGAAGAAGCTGAGAAGGATGACAAGTCGACATGTGTAGAGTAATTAATTTTCATATCAGAGCATGTTAATTTTGGAATCCACTTTGCTATAAGCAGGCAGAGTCTAGGGCATATTTTTTCAGACAGGTGAGTTGTGACTTCCTCAACTGCATTCAGGAGGCCAGATACAGAAAATAATTTAGAAGCCTAGGAAAACATCATCTGTAAGCTTATCATGAAGAATAATTTGGTACAAATATTATTTTTAGTCTCTGTCTTTTGGTTTAAATGACCTAACTTGAATGTACATTTTGGTTGAATTTTTTGTTCAGCATTGAGATACTAAAATGTGCTGGGAGTTTTATGGGCTCAGAGAATGTTTTGATTAACAAGCATTGGCTTCTCTGGATCTTATTTTCTTCACATTGGGTATTGTAAGTGGATAACAATCCTTTGAATCAGCTGACTGGAATTCTTATGCTTCTCATGCACATAGTCATATGTATACCTGGGATTCTGATTTTTCTGTGTTAGAATCTTTGGATTCTAATACAGGGGGAAAAATGTAATAGGCATTTTCACAGTCAGAACATGTTGTTTTCACACAGGATTTCAAGTTAAATACAATATTTGAAAAACATAACAACTATCACCGGTGGATGTACTTCATCACCTTCGTTTACAGAGGCAATTAGTTGAGATGATAGATGTGTATATTTTTGTTTCATTCTTATAAAATTTTTTTCATAATCTAAGTTTGTGACACTTAAAATACTTTGTGTCCATCTTCCTCGAGTAACACCTAATACAAATGTAAATGACCTGTAATGCATTTCTACGTTTAGAAAATATTAAATTTGTGGAACATTTCCCTACTAAGGCATAGTCTTTTGACTCATGTTCAGTTCCACCCCTCCCGGCCTTTCCTTCCAAGTTCCATTGCCTCTGAGACCATAGCAGGTCGGCGGTTTTTAATTTCATTAATTTCCTGTCAAGCAAATCTTTTTCAAGCTTTTTTTTCCAGGAAAGAATGTTGTTAGATTTCTGTCGATACTTTGCTGCCACACACTGCATTAATATTTTTGTGTGATTGTGCTGTTGAAATCATTATGATTATTTCAAGATCCAAGATGTTTGCCTCTTTTTTTTTTCACTATGTCCTCACTATCCCCTCCTCTCCCTTCTTGTCTATTTCCTTCTAAAAATGTTTCTTATTCTGAAATAAAGGGGTTAACAGGAAGCTTCAAAGAGAGTATATAGAAGTCCCACATACCCTTCACCCTGTGTTCCCCAATGGTTACCTCTTACGTAACTGTAGTACAACAGCAAATCCAAATTGACATTGGTATGATGTGTGCATATCTTTCTATATAATTTTATCACATGTTTATATTTGATTAACCATCACCACAATCAATATACAGAGCTATTCCGTCTCTACAAATCTCCATTGTGCTACCCCTTTACAGACTCACCACCACCCTCCTTCCCACCATTCCTAATCCCCAGCAACCATTCACCTGATCTCCATGTCTATAATTTTACCATTTTAGAACATTATAGAAAAGGAACCATGGAGCTGTGTACTTTTGAGAATGACTTTTTTCGACTCAGTCTAATACCCTTCCATGCATCCAGGTTGTTGCATTCATCATATTTTGTTCCTTTTTATTACTGAATAGTATTTCATGGTATGGATTCACAACAGTTTGTTTAACCATTAACCTACGGTAATACATTTTGTTATTTCGAGTGTTTGGCATTATAAAAAACCCTATGAAAAAATTATATTGGATTTTTGTGTGGACATAAATATTCATTTTTGGGAGATAATTGCCCAGGAATACCCCTGTCATTCTTAAAAGGTTTACATCCTGTCATTATTAAAATGTTTATATTTGTCTCTCAAGCACCTAATAGCACTAACTCATCTCAATACCACTCAATATTTAAGAATTGGTCTCTTCTTTGCTGGACTAAAACTTTGATGGACTTTTACTAAATACATGAGAATATATATCACTGATATAAGGAAGCATAGTCATTTTGGAAAATGAATCACAGAGGATATACTGTTGAGGATTTTGCTAACTTCTAACTTCTCTTGTCTCAGCTTGCCCTCCTTTAGACGTCAGAACTTACTCCTTAGACAACTCAATTAACTATTGCTATAGAATCTATGGTTATTGGGAAGAAAGTTACATTCCTTATACCTGTTTACCCTTAAGGCACCATCAGAATAGGAGTCAGTCTGAATTCATTGAATTCTCCTAGTGCCTTTTTCAACGAAGTCTTTCTTAGAGTATCCTTGGTTCAAAGGTAAATATTTTTAGAAATATAAACTTGTGCAGTTAGAGGACTTGCCTTAATCTCTAATGTTCACTTCTATGTTAAAATTCTATGATTCTATTCAAAAATCCTGTTTCCAAGGAAGAAACGGAAGAGTTCTGTGAGATATATTGACTTACTCAGGATCACACAAATAGTTTGCAGATAGATAACATGACTGCCAGGAGTAGAACTCAAGAGAATTAGGTGTCAGGCTATCCTTTTTATTGTAAAAATATATATAGAAGTTAACTGCAGATTTAAAATTAAGAAGTCTTTAATTATAAATTGATTGCAAGAAACGTTTTTCTCTTTCTCATGACAGATTAAATCAGAGAAATGGATTACGGAAATCAAACTTTAGTGATTGAGTTTTTTTTTGTGGGCTTAACACATCGCTTCCATCACCAGGTTCTTCTCTTTGTGATATTTCTCCTGGTTTATCTTGTCAGTCTTCTGGGAAACTTGGGGATGATCACCCTCATTTTCATGGACTTTCGACTCCACACCCCCATGTACTTTTTTCTCAGTAACTTGTCCTTTGTGGATGTCTGCTCCTCTTCTGTCATTGGTCCCAAAATGTTGACTGACATCTTTGTGGAGAAAAAAGTCATCTCTTTCTTTGGTTGTGCTGCCCAGTTATGGTTTTTTCTTCAGTTTGTGGTTACTGAGTGTTTCCTTCTGGCTTCCATGGCATATGATCGGTATATGGCCATCTGTAATCCACTTTTGTATACACTCACTATGTCCCAGTGGGTCTGTGTGCAGCTGGTGGTAGGACCTTATACAATGGGCATTTTAATTGCCATGACCCATACAACTTTTGCCTTTTGCCTGCCTTACTGTGGCCCAAATGTCATCAATCACTTCTTCTGTGACCTTCTTCCTGTTCTGTCCCTGGCATGTGCAGACACTAAAGTCAATCAATTTGTACTTTTCATCTTGGCTGGAGCTCTCGGAGTACTCAGTGGTGTCATCATCTTGGTCTCCTACATTTACATTGTCATCGCTATCCTGAGGATCCGCTCTGCTGACGGGAGGCGCAAGGCCTTCTCCACCTGCTCTTCACATCTGACAGCTGTCTCCATCCTCTATGGGACACTCTTCTTTATCTACGTACGTCCAAATTCTAGTTTCTCCCTGGACATCAATAAAGTGGTTTCTGTGTTTTACACAGTAGTGATTCCCATGTTGAACCCCCTCATCTATAGCCTGAGAAACAAAGAGGTCATGGATTCAATCATAAGGGTGTTTCAAAGGAAGAAGTTTCTCATGGGTAGGTAAACTCTAATACCGTTAGTACTACTGATTGAGAGCTAATATATACGCAAGAAGCAAGAATATGTGCTGGGTGTTGGGAATCTAAAGTTTATGTTGAGATTCACTCCTTATTACTCTGTTCACTCAATATCTTAAGGTTACAATTTTCTTATTTTGATTTTCTCTTTTCCCATTCAGCAGGAATGAGTTTTAGAACTTTAATCTGAGATAAGTAGATTATCGTCCCCAAAACTTTAAAGGGTATTCTCTGGACTTGTGACTAGGATATGAAAGGTTCTTTGTTAAATCCTGAGTAAATGTTATAACCAATGACTTAACAGTCTTCTGTTTGCTTACAGAGTGTTGAGATCTCTCAATGTCTGTGAGTTTAGTCTTGACTCTCTAAACATAAACTGTTAAAAAGTGTATTATGGTCTAAAGGTAAAAAGTTTCAGTTATAAATAAATAAGTTCTGGGGATGTAATGAACAGCGTGGTGACTATAGTTAACAATACTCTATTGCATATTTGTAATTTGCTAAAAGAGCAGATCTTCAATGTTCTCTTCACAAGAAAAGAAAATTATAGCTTTGTAAAGTGTTTGATGTTAACTAAACTTGTGGTAATCATTTTTCAATATATACATATATCAAATCATTATGTTGTACACCTTGGAATAATAAAATGTTATATGTCTATTATACAGTTTTGATAAAACTGAAAGAGAGTGAATTACTATGTATTTTATTATTAAGGTAGCAACAGTTTATAATATTATATAAATTTCGGGTGTACATCATCATATTTTGACTATTGTAAAGCTACATCTTGTTCAACACTAAAGTCTAGTTGTCATCACTCACCATTCAAATATCTCCCTTTACCCCTTTCACCCTCTGCCCACCCCTCTCCCCTCTGGTAACCACCAATCTGTTCTCTGTATGTGTTTGTTTCTTGTTGTTGTTGTGTCTTATACATGTGAATGAAATTGTATGGTACTTGTATTTCTCCATATGACTTATTTTGTGCAGCATAATACCCTCCAGGTCCATCCATGTTGTCCCAAATGGCAAGATTTCATCTTTTTTAATGGCTGAGTGGTACTCCATTTTATATATATAAAGACTACATCTCTTTATCTGTTCATCCTGTGGTGGGCACTTAGGTTGCTTCCATGTATTGGCTGTTGTAAATAATGCTGCAATATAGGGTTGCCTATGTCATTTCGAATTAGTGTACTTGCATTCTTTGGATAAATACCAAGAAGGAGAATAGATGGATCATATGGTATTTCTATTCTTAATTTTTTGAGGAATTCCCATACTGTTTTTCACAGTGGCTGCACCAATTTATGTTCCTACCAGCAGTATGTGATGGTTCCCTTCTCTCTACATCCTCTCCAAAACTTGTAATTTCTTTTCTTTTCAATAGGAGCCATTCTGATGAGCATGAGGTGATATCTCATTGTGGTTTTGATTTTCATTTCTCTAAAAATTAGTGATGTTGAATATCTTTTCATGTGTCTGTTAAAAAAAGTGAATTATTCAGGAAGTATGTAACCATAGCACTCTATAATACTTCCTTTGTGTTTGGAGTAGACATTTTACGAAGCCTTTTATATCTCCTCTACTCTATGCTCAGAGTAATGATTTGTTGGGATTTTGCCACCACAATTACACAATTTGTGCATGTAAAGTGCAGAATGCGCTCAGTTCTTTAATAAAGTGTTGGTTATCTCTATTGTTATTTATTAATTTTTGTGACATAGGCAGGATATTAACTCTGTTTTTTTCAGATAACAAGCCTGAGGGCCATGAATAATCAATGGATTGACCATGACCTCACAATTTGGTCTCACACTTTTATTTTCTCCAGGTACAATATTCTTTCAACCTTTCAACTGAAAGGTACAATTTCTTTCAACTTCAACAATATTCTTTCATACTTTTGTGTTTCATTTTCTGGAACATACCAACAATCCAAGAAATAAGAGGATAAATCACGTTTTTGTGCAGTTGTAAGACTCACAGAGATCCCCATTCTATCTTATCTTGTAGGCCTTCTTTAAAAGGCGTTTAATTTTAGTCCACTCCCTTTGAAGGATGTAAATAGTCTCTAATGCCCTAGAAATTATTTTGTTTGTTTTGCTTCTTTTTCACCATTATTTCTGCCAGTTTTGATGTCTGTGTTGAGAAATGACTTGGGTCAAGATTATTTCAATTAAGAGGAAATGAGTGTCAAAGAAATCTACAATCAATACTTAGTGTAACAAAGCTTTACATATGCCTCTTATGTATATGACACTTTATTGGGTGTTATTCATATTGAGAAGAAAAGTCCTTATGAAAGTTACAGGTTAGTGGAAGAGAAATAGAAGCAAACAAACAAAAAGATTAAAAATCAGTACCTATCCATGGTGATTTCTGTAACAAAAATAATCAAGGAACCAAGACAGAGTGTAAAGGAGCATATTTTAGCCAGGGAAGTAAATAAAAGCCTCTTTGAAGAAGGTAGGGATTGGGAAAGATGAAGAAATTCTGTTCATGGTATGGATTTCCATGGAGTCTGGATGTCACTATTCAGATCATAAAAAAAGAAAGGGTCCTGTAGAATAGTAACAGGCACTTCTGGATATTCCAGAACAGAGGACAATGTTTGCAAGGTAATTTTTCTGATCCTCAGGATAATTTTCTTCATTACTTTATGCTATGTAGGTGTTTTGGAAATGGAGAAGGTTGAAGGTAGGAAGATATTATGTAATACTCTGTTGGGAGAAGAGATTTACTATGAGCTGTATGAGTGCTAATAAAAATGATTGCTTTTGAGAATAGATTAAAATACTTATAACTTTTTCACCAGGTGACTCTTTGCTGCATAAATTAATATATTCCTAGACACATCATGCTGGATTAATTGTGGTCCATTTCCTGGTCACTCCAAACCCCCGTGCACCATGGAAACAAAACAAAACAAAAAGCTAGTGCAGATTATCGTGGTAGCCTTAAACAGTGCAACTGATTTTTTTTTTTTAGTAACTACTTAGGGTGCACTTCCCCGCAATGGTGTGTACACCATTAGGGGCTTCTTCTGTGGGATTTCTTCAGTCACACTTGGGGTCTTATCTGACTTTTACATTTTCTGTTTCCTCATCCTGGACCAGTGTTGCAGTTCACTCCTTACCTCATTTATGTCTCTGCTCAAATGTTGTATTATCAAAGAGACCATCTTGACCTCTTTACCTAAAATAATACTATCTCAACTATTTATTTTTTTAATTAGTTTTTAAGTACTTAAAAATACCCAAATATTATTGATTTACTTGTGTGCTTATTGTGTGTCTCTCTCCATAGAAGATAAGATTTATGGGAGAAGGATGTTTTATGTTCGTTACTTTGTGCTTGACTCCACAGTTTGGCATGTAATCCGTGCTCAATATATATTTGTTGATTGAACAATTAATAAATAGTCAACACTATTCTCTTTATTTCATGTACATTATAATTTGACAGACACAGGTATGATAATCAACTCTGGCTATGTTTTCTTGGATGAAAGATTTATCTACAAAATGAAAAAGTGCCTCAGAATTGAATCAATATACGTACACATAAATACATGTACGAATTTATGTGGAATTTGGCATGCAATATAATTAAAAAATGGTAACTTTTTAGAAGTGAATTGATTTTTTTCCTTCATGATTTTATTCCGTTTATTACTATCTGGCAGTTCTAGTGATATGATTTCAGTATGATTTTTTGCTAAACCATCATACTTTGCATCTTTTTCCCTATGATATGTAGTTGTTTCTTTTTACAAACATCAATTTACTCTATCTATATACAATGGGACCCTGATTTCCTTCTGGAGATTTATCTCTCACCCACAGATTTCAGTCTCTGTTGGATGTGACTGAGGTCCCTGCCTCACACAGCAAGGTATAGGCATATGACCTAAGCTTGCAGTATTTCTCCCTGTATTTTGAGTTGTAAGGAGAAAGACACAATGATAGAAAAATGATTGGATCTCATTCATTTCAGCCAAGGTCCCCGTAGTAGACGGACAGTCTCTGCCACCAAGACACCCAGAACTCTCCTGGTTCTTGTCCAGTTTAGTCTATTCTCTCACCTTCCCATTGGTGCTGTCAGCTACCTAATATACTGCCTAGGAATCTCCCATTTCTGTTGCTTCCAAGTGAGGAACTCGGATATATTGTCCAAATTTTCTTTGCAGTGAAAATATTGTGTTCATCGTTCTTTTATTTAATAATTTCGTCAATAAAATCTAAGCTTAGAATTGATATTTTAGCAAAACTCAGGAGAGTAGAATAGATTAAACTGAAGTTTTATTTCTATTTAAAGTTTAACTGAGGATCTCAGTCATTCTTAAATGATTCTATTTTGATGATCTGTTAACTCAATTCCATTTGTTGAATAATCCTCATTGATCTTGCACAGTGTGCCAGGAAACATGCTATGTGCTTTCCAGAATTATTATCTCTGATCTCTATACCATTATAGATATTCACACAAGCAAAATATTACTATTTCCATTTTAAAGATGAACATACTGTTGTACTCAATTTTTCTTACTCTATAATAAATCACCACAAAGCTGGTAACTTAAAACCATACAAATTTACTACCTCACAGTTTCCACGGGTCAGGAGTCTGGGTCCATTATGGCCTTATTCTCTACTCAGCATCTCACAAGGCTGAAATCAACATGTTAGCAGGTCTCAGCTCCCTTCTGGAGGCTCTGGGGAAGACTCCGTTTCTAAGCTCATTATGTGTTTGACAAAATTCAGCTCCTTGTGGATATAAGGCTGGGATGCCCATTCCTCACTGGCTGTCAGCCAGGGTCCTCTCGCAGCTCCATCGAGTTGCCGGCACTCCTTTCTCATATGGCCCCTCCATCTTCAGACTGGCAGTTACACATCTAGTTCTTCCCACATTTCAATGCCCTCTGACTTCTGCTCTGAACCTTCACAGGTCATCCAGGACATGTTCCCTCTTTTAAGATTCACCGTACCATTTAATTTAACATAATCATAGGAGGGATATCTCATCAAATTCACGGAGTCCAGGGATTAGGGCAAAGATTAGGGATCTTTGCAAGAGCATTTTAGAAATTCTGCCAACCCCACTGATGCTTACAGAATAAACAACTACCCAAAGACAAGTAATCGGTAAGGGTAGAATTGACATTCAAGCTTGTCCTGCTAATGTGTTGTGTACGTGATGTGTGTGTGTGTGTGTGTGTGTGTGTGTGTGTTTTCTTCCCTGTGCCTGAAGTTTTGATATTTTTTCTCTTTGTTTCCATGCTAAAATAACTTTTGGAAACGCTTATTAGCACAGAACATTTATTATTTAATATTAATGCTATTATCATATGTTTGCTGAGGATCTGCTCTATCATAGACACTGCTTTAAGTGTTTTGTAAACAGGTCATTTAATAGATTAGCTCCCATTTGTGGGATGAGTTATTACATCCACTTTATAGCGGGGGAAACTGAGGCTCCAGATAACTTGAGACACATGCCTCAGATCACGCATTTACTAAGTGGAAGAGGTGGTGTTTGACCCACTCTGAGTCCTCCAAAGCCTGTGTCTTTTCCTGTAGCCAGTGTAAGGCCATTCAGCAGGGGCAGGATATCATTCTTATTTTTCCCCCGAGAATTTCTCTGGATTCATGTATGTTCATTCTTCCAGACAAAAATGAGGACAGAATGATTTAGAAAGTCATTTAATATGATAATTCTTATAAGACTTTGTAAATTAAAAGATTTTGGTGTAAAGCTATCAAAGGTAATCACTTCTGCTTTCTCATGCAGTTTGGAAAGACAGTATTTGCAAACAGATTTTGATAAATAGTTTCTGTTCATTTTATTGTATTTTCATTTTGAAATACTGATGCTTTTAGTAAATTGGTTTGACAACTAGGTTCCTCCTGTATCATTAGCATCCTTGTTTTCTCAACAACTCAGAAAATAATGGCATATGCATAGAGGGCCTTTCATAATGTCAGTTCAATCCATTAAGATATTATCCCTGACCTCTTAGAACATTTTTTTAGCAAAGGAAATAATGCAAAAACGAAGAACATTGTATGGTGGCATTTCTAAGTGACAGAAAAGAGGCAAAAGATAGTGTTGAAGTTCAAAAGGAGTGATTCTTTTCTGTCTATAAGGGATCAGAGATGGCTTTCTGGGTGAGGTTATAATTAAGCCGTAGCTTTCAGAACAGATGGAATTTTGACTTCTAATATTTTGATAAAGTCAGAAGGTAAAGACAGAAGGGATGTAAGGAATGAGGGACACATGGTTCATGCAAGAACAGCAAATCACCAAGTCTGTTTGAATCTTGTAATGCTCCTATAGTGGGAAAAGAAGCTGTCAATGTATGCCCTGTAGGATTAAAGAAGCAATGTTGAAGTGAATCCAGACTTAAATCTTCCTAAGACATTGCCATGGTACTGAAGTTTATTCTGAAGTTATGTGGAAATGCAAAGGGACAAAAATATCCAAGTTAATCTTAAAGAAGACAATCCAGGCGAGAGATCTTCTTCTACTGGATATAGACTTATATAAATCTCTAGTAATCAAGACAGGATCAAGAATAGACAAATAGCACAACGGGACAGAGTAGTGAGCCCAAGTGTATTAATGAATGTATGCTAATAGCTTTGTTATTAAAAAATATATCTAATACATGGACACTGCAGGATAGTGGAGAAAGAAAGAATTTTTAAAAACTAGTGTTGGATCCATTGGATATGCACTGGAAAAAAAAAGTAGAATTTTACCTCCATCTCACAATACACACTAAAATCATCTCCAGGTGATTTGGAGATCAAGATGTGAAAGACAAGGAATTAAAGCATCTAGCATATAATATTAGAGAATATCTTTATGACACGTTGTTAGAAATCTTTTTAGAAATAAGGTACAAAAATACTAAACATGAAGGAAAATATTGATTCCCTGAACCACATTAAAATTGAGAACTTACGTTTACCCTTAAGAGCATGAAGAGGTAAGCCACAGTGAGGGAAATGTATTTACAACGGATATAACTGACATATCTGGACAATATATAATCAACTATTGTAATTTAAAAAAAGACAGGCAATCCAATGAAAAAATACGGGCAAGACACTTGAACAGGGAATTCATAAAAGTAGTAATGCAAATGACCTATAAAAACTGTCGAGTTGTTCAGTCCCATTACAAATCAGGGAAATGGCAGTTAAAGGCACAATGAGATACCGTTATACACTCACCAAGATGGTTAAAATGACAAATATTGACTCATTCACTATTTATGGAAGTGTAAGTAATGAGTTTTGGAAAATTTCTTGAATTATCCATTAATACAAACATATATGTACCCTTTAACAAAGAAATTTTACTACCAGGTATATTCCCAAGAAAAAGCATGCTCATAAACACCAAAAGACATGGTGTTCATTGGAGAAAAATTCACAAAAGTTAAAAACTTTAAACAACTAAATTCCCAAACGCAAAGGAATGGATAAATCACCGTGGAATATTAATATAATGGAGTACTAACAACAATAAAACATATGAACTAGAGATTTAGTCAAGAAAAGATGAATTTCACAAACATAATATAGATGGTGGAGATGTTCTATTTCCTGACTTGGGTGGTGGTTACACGTGTGTGTTCATTTTGTCATAATTTACTGAGAAGTACACTTAAGATTTGTGCAATTTTCTGTGCACAAAAAAATAAAATCTTAAAATCAATAAAAGCATAAAAATGTAGCATTAGGCTTGCACATGTCAGTGAAACCTCTCTCAATTTCTCATGAAAAAACCTGTATGAATATCATGGAAATTCTTCACACATTCTGACTGTCAGTGATTTTATTGTCAGTATTAGAAAAAGAAGATAAATGATCACAATGTCAAATAAAGTATCCTTGCAGCGGATCCTCTCCTGTAATGCACTTTAGCTGAGCAGTTGCTGAAATTTTGTGGTACCTCTTGAGGGGAAAACTCAGCAGTTGTTACACTGTTGCACTAAAGTTTGTTCTTCAAATATTTCTCTGTTAAGAAGGAGGTAAGAAAAAAAGAGTTTACCCAGTCAAATGCAGAAAATAAGTAAGTTGATCCCAGTGGACTTTTTAGAGTTTGAAGACAGCAAGAACATTTTAAGTTACTTCCCTCTCAACAATAAAATTCCCCAGGTATGACATACTTTAAGGACACAAATTCTCCCAGAACAAAAAATGATATAACTAATTCTGGAAACTTTAATGCATGTGAAGAAGATAATTTATTTCAGAGTGGATTCTTACTAGTTCTTTGGGAAGAAAACTAAGAATAAAATCATGTTACTCCTAGACAGTCTGAACTCTGTGCAGAGGCACAGGTAGGGGTAGGAAGATGGAAAACACATTGAAAAAGAGTACAATTTATACTCCATTTTAATTTTAATTCTCTGAAGAAGAAAGGAACTCATTGGAATGTAAGTTTAGATCATTTTTATCTATCTATGCTCCTCTGTTTACTCTTTAAGAAGTTCAAAATGAGTTAAATGGATTTATGGGAAAATGAAAATGACTGACGTTTAAAATGTGTTTGCTTGGTACGTTGAGAAATAACCCCAGTCGGATCATAACTGGTTAGAATGCTTCACCAACCGAATAAGAAGTAGTTTGAAATCCTGTTCACAAAGAGGTTATAGTCAAGTCAAATCCCTCTTCAAGTCCAATGCCTGTGCCCTGAATGGGAGAGTTGCTGGGCCACCCACTCCAGGTGTAGTACCATCTGTACCAAATGTTGCCTTGGGTTATGAGCATCATGGTCAAAGCATAGGATACGAAGATTAACAAGGGAACTATAAATGAGAACAAAATTTGCAGATGTTTGAGAGCCCTTCTACTTGAGTAAACTTGGACTCTATACAGGATTTCTCTGGGGCCTCATTTCTTTGTAATCAACAGCTCCTTCACCGTTAAATTTGCATTTGGGCATCGACTAATTCTGTATTCCAGAAAGAACATGCAGAATTGGGTCGGGAAATGGGGATATCTAATATTTCCTGTTGGGAAAATGATACTGTTGAAGGGATAGAGACTCTGTATTCAGACAAGACAGTGTCTTAATTTCAGACAACACTTAGGAGATATTAGCTCTGGGATTTTGGGCACCACCTTTCATATTTACAGCCTCAATTGCCTATTCTGTAAAATGGGGATGGCAAAATATTTCTTACCCATGCTTGTGTGGAAATCAGATGGGCTGACGTTTGCAAAGCAGTTAGGGCAGAATCTGGTAGGTCTCAAATACTCTACAAATGCTTCATCCTTGTCCCATATTCATTGTAGCCTCAAATGTGTTGTATCATGAAGCCAACCATGCACTTTAGCACTGCATGGCAGAAAATGATTATGTATTTGCCATCATCTCTGTGGTCTTGGGTCAGACATCTTGGACCCTCAGTTTTCTTTTTATAAAGAGTGAAGTTGGGGCTAGAGTTCTCTCAGCTTCTTAGAATTTTAGAAATCTACAACTCCAAATGCATAGCTGACAGTTGTTTCTCACTTTCTACCTCCTAGGCTTCACACATTTCTTACCTCTTGTTCCTATCCCAGGTTGATTGTAACTATTTTCTTTTCTTCTCTCTTTTTTGTAATTGCCAAAATACCTTAAGGAATTGTTTTAGATTATCATTACTTTTGGTTTTGTTTTAGATTATTTTTATAATTCATGTATACTTTCTCTCGTAACAAAGTCTTAAAATTGCAGGTAAAGCTGCAGTCTTCTTTGATTACCCACCACACGCCAACTCCTGTCTTTCTGTTCTCAGAGATGAAGACTGCTCATTTGGAGTATATTCTTCCAGATTCTGTTATTTTATTTGCACACACACACGCTTAAATAATTATAATTAAAAAAATTTTGAGATTTAAAAAATGTTCTAATATCATACTGTACACATCATTTTGTAGCTTGCTTCTCCTTCATATATCTTGGAAAAATAACCATGTTTGTACATATGCAACTACCTAATTTTTAAACTTCTATACAGCACTCCATAGAATGACTATACCTAGGTTTATTCCACTGTTATTATTTTGGAGAATATTCATGTGGATTCCGGTTTTTCATCATTTTAAACAGTAGTGAAGCGGACATCATTGTTTTTCCATTGCATGTTTCTTCAGGGTAAATACCAAGTAATGGAATTTCTGAGTCACCAGGTATATGCTTTTTAAAAAAAAATTCAAGAGATAGTGAAGTCCTGAAGCCCTGCCCCCTGTGGTGTAAGTGATCACCATTTTCTCTCACTGCCTCATCAATATTTTATATTTTTACATTTTTAAATATTTTGTCAAGTTTGATAAAATAGTATACTGTTGTTTCAATTTGGTTGCCATGTTTATTAGGGAGATTAAGCACTTTTTCATGTTTATTGGAACTTTGAGTGTATTTTCTTGTGACATGCCATTATACACCTTTTGCCTATCATTATGATATTTGTTATTTTAATTGATGATTTCTGGTAGCTGTTTTGTGTTCTGCCTTTAATGCTGTGTAATATATTTTCTAATATTTTTCCCAATCTATCTACTTAATTTTACTAAGAGTGTATATTGGCATATATTCACTAAAATTATGTAGTAAAATTTATCAACATTTTCTTCACGTGATTTCTATGTTCTGTTTAAGAAGACTATCCATACAACAAAATCATAATACTATTCTTTACTATTTTCTTGTCATATATTTATAGTTAGGAATTTTTTAGTTTAAGTGGTATGGAGTAGAATTTTAATGTTATTTATTTTTTAAAATGGTCATCAAAATATTGTAACACCTTTTTAACGAGTAATTCATCTCTACTTTCCTGATTTGAAGTGAAACATTTATTCATACTCCATTGACATACATGCCTAGATCTGCTTATGGTTTTTCTAGTTTTTCTGTTCTTTTCTATTCATCTATTTGTCTATTTTAGTAACAACATCTTCCTGTTTTAATTGTGATAGTTTTATATCTGGGTTGATATCTGCAATAGCACATCCTTTTTCTTTGTTTTTATTTTTCAAAATTGTCTTGGCTATTTTTGAACATTTTTCTTTTCCATAAATTTTAAATCAGATTGTTTCATTTAACATTTTATTTAGATGTTGGTTGAAATTTATTAAATTTACCAAAAAATTCAGTGAGTATCCTAGTCCAATCAGCCTTAGATAACCTGAAGCGTGTGTAGTCTGACCAAATCAGCTTTATTGACTCATTGCAATAAAGGAGACCACACACCCAGGAACTATGGGTGTGTCTTTGAACAAACGAAAAATAGAGTTACTACATGATTTTGAGAAGGGTGGAGTTTAGGTGAAATTTAAGTCAAGAAAAATTTTGGTAAACTCAAAGCAAGACAGGGCTGCATGTACAGGGGCCAACATCACAAGAGGTCTCAACCACAAAGCAGACAGAGGGTCCTGTTTCCTTGGAAACTACCAAGTTATGATATACGTGGAATGTTGTATCCGGAAATCCCTCACGCGGAGCTCTGTACCTGTACTGGAAATGAGGCTGCTTCGCTGTCTCAGTGACTTAGATCTTCCAGACCAGAGAGGATGTGTCATCTTGTCCATATAATTTCATACAAAAATTTTAGATAGCTTATAATTCTCGAAAATAACGTTTCTCATTGAGTAATAAAGCAGTTGTCACTCAAAGAAAGCGTTGTTAGGACACTTTAGAGCTGCAGATTATCTGTGGGAGAAATACTGTTTCCTGTTCACTTCACAGTGGGCTTACCTGTGTCTGCTAGTCCATCCTGAAGAACGGCCACACAGGTTCTTATGCCCCAAGCCTGAGCTAATTTTCACTTTCTCAGAAGGAAATGAATCTTTGTAATTATGTCTTTTGACTCAATTATACATAAAAATGCATAAAATGTATTTTTTCTCTGATTTAGGCATTTCTTCCGTTGCCTCAGTCAAGTTTCATAATTTATATTTTTCTTTATACAAATTTTGATGATTCCTTGTTAGGCTTATTTATGGTTATTTTATCAATTTGAGTTAATGAATATGAGTTTTTCCATTATAATTTATGTGACTATTATTGACACTTTTACATTGATCTTCTATTCTATTGCTTTGTTGAACTCTTTCATTTTTTCTAAAAACTTATCTTAGTTGACTCTTGTCTGTTTTGTATGTCTGTTTCTATGTATGTATGTTTGCCGGCAATGACAGTATTTTCTTCCCTCTTTTTTCTATAATTCTTATATCTCTTTTTTTTTATGTTTTAGTGCTTTGGCTAGGCTTTCCAGTATAATGTTAAATAGTATAAATTATGTTCATCTTGATATAGTTTCTGCTTGTAATGTGAATGTTTCTAGTGTTTTACACTGCACACATATATTCTCCAGAAGCTTCAGGAAGATTTTTTTTTTACCAAGTTAAACAGTTCCTTTACGTTTCCAGCTTGGAATTTTTTTTTTTTTGAGAGTTGAATTTTATCAAGTTCTTTTAAAAATTCTATTGAAGTAATAATCACGTTTTTTATTTTAATCTATAAATGTAGTGAATAATTTTATAGGTTTTCTATTGTTGATCATATTTTTAGTTAAACCTTAATTTCCTCTTTAAAACATTTAAACCATATTGCTTTTTAGAACTATATTTGATTAGCCAGCATTTTATTTAGGCTTTTTTTTTCTACATCAATGTTCCTAAACTGAACCAATAGTTTCTTTTCTTGTCTACTATGTTATGCTTTTAAGAAATTTAAAGCTGTGTATGCATTACCAATTCTCAGCTTTTCTCAGTATAGAGACCCAAACCAACCAATGGCTGATGAAAACTATACAAGGATCACAGAGTTTATTTTCATAGGCTTAAAGTACCAACCTCAGATGCAAGTCTTCCTTTTCTTGCTCTTTCTGCTTTTTTACCTCATTACTATGACAGGAAACTTGGGCATGATTATTCTCATCCAGATCGATCCCCACCATCACACACCCATGTACTTCTTCCTCAGCCAGCTGTCCTTTGTGGACGTCTGCTTTTCCTCAGTCGTGGGTCCCAAGATGCTCACTGACTTCTTTGCTGAAAGGAAAGCCATCTCTTTCCCAGGGTGTGCCTTGCAGCAGTGGTTCTTTGGGTTCTTTGTGGCCATTGAGTGCCTTCTCCTGGCATCCATGGCCTATGACCGTTACATGGCCATCTATAACCCATTATTGTATTCAGCTGCCGAGTCCCAGAGACTCTGCATCGAGCTGGTGGTGGGACCCTATACCATTGGGTTCCAGAACACCATGACTCACACAACGGCTACTTTTCAACTTCCCCTTTGTTGTTGCAACATTATCAATCATTTCCTCTGTGACATGATCTCCCTGCTTTCTCTAGTATGTGCTGACATCCGGATCAATAAATAGTTAGTTTTCATTGTGGCTGGAGCTGTACTAGTCGTCAGTAGCCTGACTTTTATAATCTCCTATTTGTACATCCTTACTGCCATCCTGAGGATCCGCTCCGCTGATGGGAGGCACAAAGCCTTTTCCACCTGCTCTTCCCATCGCACAGCTGTTTCCATCCTGTTTGGGACTCTCTTCATCTATGTGAGGCCAGGTGCAATTTTTCTCTGGACCTCAATAAAATGGTGTCAGTGTTCTACACAGCAGTGATCCCCATGTTGAATCCTCTCGTCTACAGCTTGAGAAATAAAGAAGTGAAAGCTGCCATGCGCAGCACTGTCACCGGGAGGAAGTTCTGCATCGGAAGTCAAACTCCCATCTGAAATAGAAAATAGATAAAAGGAGAAGCTTCCAGACATGGCTACACCACCTGGTCATCATCTAAAGACACTAAAGAATTTGTAGAATTTGAGGGATGGCATCCTTCTATCCCTCTACATGATTTTTATTTTAGTATCTAGGTTTTTTAAAGCTCTATTTCATCATGTCCCTCTTGACGATAAAAATTCTCAGTCACCTGCAGAGTCAGAGCAATTCTGCTTCTTCAAATATCTTCATTACTGGAAATATGATACAATCCAATAAATATTGGAACCACCTATACTAATACTATTGCTCTACTTGGACCAGTGTAAATGTCCAGACCATGTGAGATTCATTGGAACAAGACATATGCCCTCCATCCCTAAATACGGAATTTAAAATATCAAGCAGACCAGTTATTTAGCTTACAAATGATTTTTTTTAACTAAAGAAATCTCTCATATTTCTTTTAACATCATTTATACGTATTTTCTTTATTCTTGTCTTCTAAAAATACAATGTCATGATCATTGCAGGAAAAAAGAAAGTACAGACAAGCAAGTGAAGAAAATATTAACAAAAAAATCTCATATTTTATTTTTCCACCAAGTGATAGGTATTGATAATAATTTCCAGATGCGTTTCTACAAACTTGACTAAATTGTTCCAACTATTACTTTATTAATTGATATTTAATTTTTTCCTAGTTCTTCAGATAAAAATAAATAAGGATAGCTTACTATAGAAATTAGAAATAAAATGCAAAAAGCAAGAAATGATAAAAATTATAAAAAATCAGAGATAATGTGTGTTGAGAAGTCAGAGGTAAACTAAAATGGAGTAAATTTATATCCTATTTTCATGTTAGTCTTTTGTGTGATTTTCAAATAAAAAAAGGAATACAATAGAATGAAGTCAAAAAAATATTTTTGGGCCAGACCCATGGCCAAGTGGTTAAAGTTCCCCACACTTTGCTTCAGTGGCCCAGTTTCACAGATTTGCATCCCAAGCATGGACCTATGCCACTCATCACCAATGCTGTGGTGGTGACCCACATACAAAATAGAGGAGAATTGGCACAGCTGTTAGCTCAGGGCTAATCATCCTCAAACAAACAAACAAAAAAACAGAGGAAGATTGGCAGTAGATGTTAGCTCAGGGCAAATCTTCCTCATGAAAAAAAATACATATTTTATATTATATATATATATATATATAAACACTTTTTTGCTCCCCAGAAAGCATTTTGAAGCATTCAAGAGGAATTATAATTATTTTGAGGGAAAATAAAATGGTTTTTGAAAAGCACCTATTTGGTACACATTAGAGTCTGCAGGCACTTTAGATCTGATGGCTGGACACGATCTAAAAATGTAAAATTTATCTCTAGATTATAGAAAGATCTACACCTGGAGTAGAAAAGACAAACAGTGAGACATGCTTGAGCAGTGACACAGGGAAAAACTAGGGTTTAGATTTACCTCAAGCTCTGTCCAAGTAAATTTCTTGATGGGATGTTTGGATAAGAAAATGCTTTGTTAGGCAATATTGATGGAATGACAGTGTCACAATCATTCCTCCTCACTCCAGGGATAGTTGAAAATACTTTGAATATTGCAATTATTCTCAGTATAGCACATTACAAGGACTGCTCATAGAGTGGTTTGAGTTCAGAGGAAGTGGGCAGGCTGTGGAGGGAACTAGATACCAAGACATGGAGATGGTATATAGGCTAGGGATAATCATGGTTTCAATGACGCAAGTGTCTCAGACAGAAAGAATGAGTCATGCACTAGATAACCAGAGAGATGGAAATAGTGCCAATAGGATGCTATTAAAAAGATTCAGACGTTAGCTCAGAAATGTCTTCTATTTAATTTATAACATTTATTTATTGTGGAAACAATTAATTAGATGGATGATAGAATGAACATTTCAGATGTGTATGTATTTGCTGCTAATAGTAAAATAAGGTGACTTCTCTTTCTCTTGCTGAAAGGAAAATTATCAATGTTTTGGGCTGTGCCAGAGGTTGTTTGGATTTTTGTGGCTGGTTAAGTGGTTCCTCTTGTCATCCATGGTACACACACATCTTCTAGAATCCAGAGATCTATTTAGTTGCCATGTTACACAGTGTGTCAGGATAGTGGATAGGCTTTTTACTCTCAATGAACACCATTAGTATATTTCATGACAGCTGTTGATTTGCAATTCTTCTCCAGTATCATTACTGAGACATCTCCCTACTATTTGCCATCAAATATATTGGCTATCTCATCCAATATATTTTTACTTAAAAATATTTGTATTATGGAATTTTTAAATGTATAGAATAATAGAATAGTATAATGAACCCCCATGTTCCCAATGTCCAGGTTGTTACTCTGTAATTGTGTCTAGAGTTATAGCACATTTCAGTGGTCTAACCACCTGGATACTCTCTACTTACCACTTTCCTGCCATCTGAGAATCATTCCACTGCTGGAGGACACAGCCTTCTCCTCTGGCTTCTAACATAAATGACCTCTATGCTGGATGAGAATCGCTTCTATATCTATTACTTAGTCCTTCAAGTTTTCCTGGCTTTCTCTAAAGGAGTGAAGCCTCTAACACTAAGTCCCATCATCACTAGGAGTATCTATAAGGAGAGAATTTTTTGTCAAGATCTAAATTCATATGCAGCCTAGGAAATGGAAAAGAAAGAGCTTCCAGGCAAAGCAAACACACTGGGAGTGTTCCTAAGATTCTAGGCCACTTTGCAATGCTTCTGAATGAATGGGCAAAGGAATGGCTGCCTGATTAGAATTTATGTTTTTCCCATTTTGGATACTGCCCTTGTTCCTGCCTTTCCCTGAAACAGAAAAATAAAAGTTCAAATCTCACACTCAGCAAGTGAAATTCTGCTTATAGGAGATTGCTCTTATCTTGACTTTGAACTGCATACATTTCCTCAAGGTCCTGTTATTGGATCTCTGCCCACAAGGAAGGGTCTTGAGCAATCCCCTTGTTTTTTTCCCTCCCATTGAGTTTTTTGACACTAGAATTTCTAATTTCTAAGTTTAATGCTGTAGGGTACAATCACAAATCTGATCTCTTTTCTCTTTGATTTTGGATTAGGAAAAATATGCAACATTAAAAAAAAGAAAGCCTAAAAGCATTTTTTTTGTACCTGAGTTTTTTGGATTCAGGTAGCTTTGTTTCAGCCTGGGGCCCACAGGGAGCTTTGTGAGCCCCATATGAGTGATGTGACACTGGACACCTCTGAGGTAATCTGGGAGAAGGGTGGTTATGCAAGAGTGTGGCCAAGGAATTCATTCATGATCATCCAGTGGCCACTCTGAATCTCAACAGTAATTGATGCAAATCACAGTCCAGCATCCTTCTCTCATAATTCTTGACACTTGCAGCCCTGAGAAGCTGTTACTGATGAGAGAAATAATGTGGGTCACAGAGTCTTAGATTTTGTTCATCTAATAATATCTGGAGACACCATCAGGGCAAGCTATACCACATTTTATGTCTTAATTAAAGAAGGAAAGTTTTATAAACAATTTAAGAAAGAGTTCCTGGTCAAGAAAAAGAATCCAGAGTTGATTATAAGTCCCTGTGCATCTAAAATATCTCTTGAGGCAGAACGTGAATGGACCAGGTGCTAACATGTCTTCTTCAGGTGTTTAAAAATTCTCCAGAATGTATTGCGATTATTTGTGTAGACACTCTGCTTTTGCCAAGGCTCTTGATATTTTATAGGTAACTCATCCAAGGAGTAGACCATTAGACTCCTTTAGATAGAAGTGGGCCACCATTTGAACTCAGGGAATAAGTCAATTACTACAATCTCCTTGAGTCTCACAAGGAATCCCAGTGTCAAATATAACGGATTGAAGGCAAATCTCATGATGGTGGTGAAGCAGACTTGTCTGTAACCTATCAAGATATCCCACTGAGTGTGATGAGAGGCTTGTGTCCTCCTGGAGATTCCAGAATTCACTTTCTTCAACCATGGTTTTTACCACTTTTTTTCAATGATGAGGCAAAACAAAATTTTTTAATTGAGAAGATGTTTTGATTTACTTAGGTTATTATATAATTTAATGTATAAATTGAATCAAAAAGTCCTTTAATTAGCAAGAATATAAAATATATGTGCCTAAATTCTTAAAATCTTTGTTGTTGTTGCCTAGGACAAGCAATAAAAACACATTTTTGGGAAACTTAAAATCATGGTAGGCTATCTATAAAGTAGATCACAAAGAAGACAGAAATCATATGTAGTTCTACTAGTCATACATACAAAATGTGGCTATTTTGATATATTTATTTCAGGCATTTTCTTATATATGCATATCTGCATACTATATATTGAATTAAGAAATATATAAATGTACATAATTCATTTTTTTAGAAAATGAGATCTTGAAAAACACAATGTTGTAATACGATTTTGTTGTACAGATAATCTACATTAAACTTTTGTTTATATTCTTCCAGTAGTTTTCTGTATACATATAGTTTTATAAGATTTCATATTAAATATTATTTTAGCCTGTTTTAAACTAAATCACAAATCATAAATATTTTCAAATAAATTATTTTCTATTAAATATTCTTCTCAACAGGATTTTTAACTGCCAAAATAATTTATTAAACTAACAAATACATGTGATGACTCCTAATTGGTCGGCATTATCGCAGGTTCTGAGGATACAGCAGTGACGAGACAGGCAAAGACGCCTCCTCCACGGAGCTTCTGTTCCATTGGAGGGAGAGAGGCTGGTAAATAAAGGCGAACCAGCTGGAGATCAGCACCACTAGATGAAAAGAAGAGCATGATAGGATGGAGTGTATCTCGGGACGAGGCAGCATCACGCAGCTAATACGTAGTGGGGGTTGGGGTTCTAACTGAGATCTCCAGGCAACAAAACTTATGCTTTTGGCTCTTATACTAATGCCATCATCACAGTAAGATCACCCAGGAAAAAGAATAGTTGAGAAGAAAAGAAGGCAAATCGGTTCCATTTACCTCTGTGGCAGAAACTACTAAAGAGGCATCCCACCTTGCATTCTCCCTATCTTTAATAGATGCCCTATTTTTAGCTGGGCACATTGAAACCAAGATAAAAGACTGCATTTTCCAATTTCTTTTGTAGGTGAGTGTTGACATGTGACCAAGTCCTCACATGTAAGTGGAAAATTTGTGAAGTGCTTCTGGGAATTCTCCTTAGATTTTCTGGTAGTTCCCTTTTTCTCACCCGTTTCCTTCCTGTGACCTGGAATGCAGATTTAATGGCTGGACCTTGAGCAGTCACCTTGCACCACAGGGAAACGTTCGGGTTCTGATACTTTATATCAGCTGTATCAGCCTTTATATTTGCTACCTCTAAGTTTGTTTGATGACAGAGAAAATAAATTCCTTTAAGAAATTTTTTAAAGTTACTGTTAACTCTGAGTTTTCTATTATATATAGGCAATAATAAATCACACTGACACAAATCCCTCTTTTGTAGGCAGAGCGTGGGAACAGAACATCCACACCACACCTTCGTTGACTATTGGCTTGGCTTTTAAGGTTCAGTGCATTAAAAGAGAATAAAGTTAGGAGAAGATAGGTAGTAAAAGGTTTCCATTCATTTTTTTCCTCCACATTTGAGACACTTTAAGAGAAACAAATACTGTGTGTTTGGCCCAATTCTTGATTACTGATCTAGTGTCTGTGTCCAGAGTGTTGAGGTTTTCCAGCTGACTTCCTCTCCTGGATCAAATGCTTACATCTGTGATGTGGGAAAGGCAGGATCTCCTGATTGACAGCGTCACTAGGTGTGGGATGGACAAGTTATCAAAATAAAGGAGTGGTTCTATTGCCAAAAGAAGATAAAAAGGACGTCTGGTTGGACAGAAAAACACATCTGAAATGGAACTTTGAGGAACGAAAAAGGTTTAAAGAAGATATTTTGGAGAGAGAAAGAGAAACACTTTATACTTTCCTATCCCCTACCAACGTGAGAAACAGTCTGAAAAAAAATCATTTTAATATGTCTACATTCGTTCGCGTGTGTGTGCGTGTGAGAGAGAGAGAGAGAGAGGAAGAGGAAATTTAAATGAGAATGGCTCAGTTATATTCGGATTCCACAAATGAGGCTACATATTGCAAAATTCAAAATAAGAAGCAATATATAATATTTCAGACAATTTAAACAGAACACTTCTTAATATATTCATCTATGAAATGGTGATAACATTATGTAGGGCACTATATTATTATCAAATTAAGATATTACAGATAAATGCTCAGAAAATGGTGACTGATATTTCTACTGCTATTATTATTGATATTCTTTAGCTTAATAAAAATTCCATATTATCATCTTTATAGGTGTTAGAAAGGCATAGGATACTATCTTCTCCTGATTAAATTTTATAAAATTTTAGTAGCCTGGAAAAAAAGGAATTCTTTTTTATTACATGTCCTGGGGAAATACTATTTCTTTGTCACCAGAGTCTAGCACAATATCTGACGCAGAACAGTTATTCAGTAGAAGTTTGTTAAACGTGAGGTCGTTTTGGAAGGAATGTGAAGAAGCATCATTAACACTTAAGGCTTATATTAGTCCTTCTCTAACTTCGTGTTAAAATAAAGATTCTCTCAAAATAAACTTGTATCATGAATTCTTAAAAACCTAGCTTTAAATATTTTAGTATCATTTTACAACAAGAGGGTCAAAATTTGTTTTACAGTATGCACTCTCAGTACCTTGACATACACAACTTCACATTCTTCATGAAATATCTTTTCTTTCCCTTCATTTTACTCTTTAGTCATGTCCTATTAACACAGTCTCAGTGAATACAGGTCGCGTTCAGATAAAGCTTTGGCAGCATTCTTAGTGAAACAACACTGTAGTAGCTCCTTCTTCAGATGTTGTTAAACTTTGCCACCAGATGGCAGCATCAGCTTATCAATCACACTAAAATCTCCCAAGGTTACCTTAAATAATTGACGTCATTATTAAGATAGTAGGCTTGGAAAAAGCTTTCAAAAGTCTAAGAATTAATTTTGGAGTGTTGCGAAATCATATTACAAATTTTGCGTGTTTGAGCCTACGTACATCTATTTCATAGGAAAGGTCCTGATCTTTCCCCAGACTCTTTCAAGTTCATGGCACATAAACATTTAAAATCCCTGATCTACAATAACATTCTTATGTTTCAGATTATGAAACTAAATTATAAATGGAGGAAATTATTTTCTTGTGATGTGTAACAAGATTATGGCACACCCGTTCTAGAAACACACATCTTAGAGAGTTTGACTCCTTCGTCAAACATTCCTATAATTCTTTACATCATAACAATAATAAATAAAATGGCTTTGTAACATTAGCTGCAAGTACTTTTCTTTGTCCTTTGCCACTTTAAAAATAAATAAAATTATGTAATTTTTTTCATTTTTTATTATTATTACCATCTTTAAATATTGACCATAGATTAGAATATTTGGCAAATATTTAAGTTTTTTCATATTTGTATTTTAATCTAATTATTTAGGAATGTTAAAATACCTAAGGAGTAATCTCCTTCCTCTTTATGTGATAATACTCATGTATTAATAATAATAGTAATTTTAAAATACTATGTCAATTGAGCTATTAAAATACTCTTTAAGAACAGGTAATGTAAAATTCTTAAGTAATAGGTATTATCATAAGCCCTGTAAAGATAATTTTATTTTAAGACAACTCTGTAAGGTAGGAATTGTCCTCATTCAACAAACATGGAAAACTGAGGGTCATAAAAATGGAGTCACTTGCCTGAGAAAGAAATAGCAGATATAGATATCAAATTAAATTCTGCTTGGTTCTCAGGCTCTCCTTTGCTTTTATCAAACTGCCTCCTTTATTCTATACATTTTTTTTTTTTATGAGGAGGACTAGCCCTGAGCTAACATCGAATGCCAATCCTCCCCTTTTTTCTTGAGGAAGACTGGCCCTGAGCTAACATCCGTGCCCATCTTCCTCTACTTTATATGGGATGCCCCCACAGCATGGCTTAACAAGAGGTATGTCTCTGCACACCTAGGATGCGAACCTGCCACCCCCAGGCCGCTGAAGCAGAGCATGCGCACTTAACTGCTGCGCCACCGGGCCAGCCCCTATTTTTTACTTTTTGTATTTTTTTACTTGTATGTTTATTTTATATATAATAAATTTATTTTACATATATAAAACAAAATATGTTTATTGGGAAATATATAACGTAACAATATCAATTTTATTCAGTCATCAGTTTGGTGTCAGTATCACCTGCTCTAACTTGTCCTTAATTGGAATGTCTATTCAGTATGTCTGGTCTTTTATGCCTCACTTATCATTTTTGAAATTTTTCTTGATATACTTACTAATGAAATGGGTTTATATAAATTTAGACTCAATTTTTTCCCATGAAAATGTAAATTTGAAAAAAATCTTTATACAAATCTCATAATTTCTCAATGGAACATTTCTATGTAAATTGTGAACTGGAGTAACAATTCAGCTAATGATTTCTGTTCTGTGACATTCCTTACCCAATAATAATGAAAAAAAAAGAACAGTTTTTGGTCATTAATGTACTTCTGTTTATTAGAACATAAGAAAGTAAAGAATTATTTTGACCACATTTTTTGGTCCCCTCTGCATTCCTCACCTCATGGTAGAGAGTCTTGCAAAGAGTGGACATCAATCAGGGATGGTATTCAAAATATATACTGGTAGGACAAGGGCACTGATCCATCAGGATGAATGCTCGCTGAAACAGGATCCTAGAGCCTTCTGCTGAACCTGGCTTTATCTTTCTGGTGGCTGGATTATAGGGAAGTCTTGAGTTGCAGTAGAGGGGCTGAGATGGTCAGATGGGGTGGTTGGTACTTGAAGGGCTAAGATAGGCAGCTATTTTCCAGAGAGTGTAGATGTATTTTGATATTTCACAGCTGGTACAGCCATACTGGTATTGCTCTGGACACTCTAAATGTCTGTTGAATTGATTAAATTGTGGTCTCCATCCTCTATGGTCATAGACTTATAAGGAATCGTTAAGTCTCACTCAAAATCACCATAATAAAAGGTAGCAGCAATAAACTCCATGTGTGAGGTCACTACATGTTTTGAAATTGAGAGAGAGAGAGAGATTGCTTTGGACTGCAGATGTCAGAAGGGAGGCTATTTATGATGAAGGTCATGTTCTGCTTTCCTGAAGACTAGGTTGAAGACTTAACAACATGATCAAAGTTTCGGAGGAGGGAAGAGTGGGTAGCCCCGTTGGATTGAACTGCAGTGGGTAAAGGCAAGAGGATGGGATATCATCTTGGAAAGGTAGTTTGTGGCAGGATATGTGAGGGCTCAAACATCACGGAAATAAGATCAACTCTGAACATATCTTGTAGTCAAATGTCTTTTTATGGCTTCACCTCACCTACCATGCTAATTCTGGTTCTGGATACAGGAAGGACTTGAGGGCAGAAAGTGGAGGCATGGAAGCCCATTAGGAGGCTCAGTCTGGGTCTAGGTCTAGAGTTGCCCAAAGTGGTTGAACATTGAATCTCCTGTCGCCCACCAGAGATTCTGATTAATTATCTTAGAATAAGACTCAGCCGCCAGCACTTGAAAAAGCTTCCAAGATGAGTCTAATATACAACTAGGTTGAGAATACTAGTATAGATCAACGTTTCCCACACTGGAGTCTGAAGGCATTTTCATTATATTATTTGTGAATCTAAAGTTATATGAGAATTTTTGCATTTCTAAAATCATTTTAATGAAAATTTATGAGTTATAATATAAATCTTTTTACTGGTTATAAAGACAAAATGCCTCTTTTGGGGGAGTTGACAATTCACAGTTGAGGAATATTTTCATAGCAGTTTACTTGGTTAAGTTCATGTTTCGTAAACTGTTTCCATAGATCCTTGGGTATCCACAGTAGTTTTCTCACATGGTCCAAGAAAAACATACAGATTTTCTTTGAAAGGCATCTAGATAGATATAGATAATCATTTTGAAAATCATTGGTCAGGATTGAGGTAATAAAGGACTCAAGGATACAAATTCTTCAACGCCCTCGTTCAACAGACTCTCTTTCACGGGGGGGAAGACTACTCCCCCACTGTCTACTGCCAGGTATCATTTCTGGCTGTTAATCACACTGACTGATCAGGAATGTCTGAGCTATCTGCCGTGAGCCCTTGCATTTAAGTTAAACTGTACCTGACACTTCTATTTCTTATTCACGTGTAGTCTATATAGTTTTCTGAAAGTTCTTTTTACTGTTTGTTTTTATCCTTGCTTTTTGTTATAGAGGCTTTCCCAAATGTGTGGTGCTTCTTGGATGTCTGCTCATATTTAATATTGGGGCATCTAAGGCTGTTTTGGAAACTATCTGAATGAAGATTGTGAATTGTGGGATTCACTGGGCCATTTCATTATGGCCACAAGAGTTAGAATCTTAGGTCATCTCTGCAAATTCATTGAGATTTATAATCAAATATAGGCAAGTGTTTAAATACTAGAGTTTTTCTGTAATGAAAGGAACACATTTCTTTAATCTCAGTATTTTTTAAATAGACTCTTCATGTGAGGCCTTTATATTTCCCCCTAAGTTCAGATTTATTACATAACGTTTTCATGTTATTCAGTATTCGTGTATTTCATGTATTCAGTATCTACTGGAATACTAAACAGATATGCTAGGTTAGAATATGCTAGGTTATTCCATAATTATCGTCAACCCCCATATCGGTGTGCCGTAAACCAATAAAGAAACCTATTTATCTCTTGTTCCATGTATATTCTCATTGCACGTTAGTGGATTTTATGTCCAAAGACTTCAGGTAATTGAAGACTCCACCATTTGGAACTTTGCTACTCAGTCTGGGAGGGCAGAAAGTACACAGGCTCTTGTTTGCTTCTACCAAGTTGTGTTTTATATCTCTACAGTAATGAGTTAAAGAATAAAGACCTTTATTTTTGCTTTGCATAAATAAGCTATTAGAAATAATAGTTTAAGGTAATTTACCCAAAATTCCACATTGGAATTTAAGTAACATTTGTATTCTGTACTTTATAATGCTCTCAGTTTGTAGAAAAAGTCAATGAAGTTCAGGGAGACATGAAAACTTCTTCCTCAATTGTATCTTGGATTAGGAGATGAGAATATGGATACCAGATCCCTAATGAATTATCTAGAGCCAGCCCTGATGGTCTAGTGGTCAAGATTCAGGGCTCTCACTGCCACAACCCAGGTCATTTCCCAGTCAGTTGTTACACTCGGTCAGTTGTTATACTGTGTCAGTTGTTATATTGTGGCAGCTTTGTGTTGCTATGATGCTGAAAGCTCTACCACCATTACTGGTCACCCATGGTGGACAGGTTTCAGCGGAACTTCCAAACCAGACAGACTAGGAAGAAGGACCTGGCCACCTACTGCTGAAAAACTTGGTCATGAAACCCTATGAATAGAGGCAGAGCATTTTCTGATATAGAGCTGGAAGGTGGGAGGATGGCACAAAAAGATTAGGCAGGGTTCTGTTCTGCTGTGCAGAGGGTCACCAGGAGATGGAATTGACCAACAGCACTAACGATGAATTATCTGTGTGGTAAACACAGGGTTAATTTTTGTAAAATGACTAGAATGGTGTCTTGGTACATAACGAGCACTGGTTGTTTGCTACCATTATTGGTGTTTGTATTAGTCAGGATCTTCCAGAGAAACAGAACCAATAGGACGTGTGTATATGTAGAATGAGATTTAAGGAATTGATCATGTGATTATGGAGGCTGGCAAGTCCAAAATCTGCAGGGGGACCTGGCAGGCTGGAGACCCAGGAAAAGCCAATGTTGTAGTTCAAGTCTGAAAGCACTCCACTGCAGAATTTTATCTCGCTCAGGGAAGGTCAATCTTTTATTCTCTTCAGGGCTTCAGCTGACTGGATGAGGCCCACCCTCATTATTGCCCTCAGTAGAGGGCAATCTACTTTACTCAAAGTTCATTGATTTAAATGTTAATCTCATTCAAAAACACCCTCACAGGAACATCAGAATTATGTTAGATCACATATTTGGGCACTGTGGCCCAGTCAAGTTGACACATAAAATTAACCCTCACAGTGCTCCACTTTCTTTATGTCATGGTAAAATAAAGAAAAAGGAAAATTGTCCAGCACACTGAAGCTATGGAGAAAGGACAGGAATATCTAAACAGGGCTTATTGAGACATTTCATTATTTTTTAAATATATAATAATAATAAAAACAAAATACAAACTAATAGATAAGATTCTTTGAATTTATACAAAAATTACAAATAATTTTTTTCCAAATTTTTAAATGGGGAGCTTGAGTTGGCTTCCATGAGCACAATAGTTTTACCCCAGGTTTTTGGTTGAAATTATTATGAATAATTCTTAACAAGTAATTTTTAATAATAATTTGAAAACCAATTTTTACAGTATTTATGTATTTAAAGGAGCTGAAATTAAATTTAAAGAAATGACATTGGAGCTGTTCTTTTGACAAATGCAATATTGAGATTTCTTGTTAAAATGAAAATGGAATTCAAGTCCACTTGAATGTTTACATATTACATATTTCAAAATTAGGTAAATCTCGAATTTTCTGAACGTTTATGCATTGTTAGATATTCATTCCAGCCTAAACATCAGTAAAATAACAACTAGCAAAAAGGTACAGACATATAGGATAAATATGAAGACAGATTTGGGAGCCTGCATGGAGCTGCTTTTGCCAGGAGACATTGCCAGGCCCACATTTCTACCAACTCTTGCTTGACTGCATCTCCCCGGACACCTGGAGCATGTGCCATCCTGCAGCATCATGGATCCTTATCCACAATGAGGCTGTTGAAGCAGTTGTGCTACCACAGGCCAAACTAGCACGTTGTGATGAAGCAGAGAGCAGAGCAGTGGATATTGGGGTTATTCTCTGCGGGGTCCCTGCGGCCTACCATCAGACCTGTTCTGTGTGGGCTGCTTTCTGAAGAGTGCCTCAGGAGGCTGCCCATGGACAGAGCCTACCAGACCAGGGTGGCCAGCTGCTCCATCTTTGTCCCCATATTTCTTGGCACATCTATACTTTGCACGCTGATTGCAAAGCTCTTTTTGTTCACCACTGTTCCCCTGGATGAATGCCTGCTACAGAGTAGGTGCTTAGCAATATTTGTCGAATGAATGACTATAAACTGTCCAATGTGTTATATTACCGTATTCATCTTTACCTCAACACAAAAATCTTTACTTTGTCTTTGCATGTCTAAAACACTGATTGACATTCATATCAGCACTATTCACCATAGCCAAAAGTGGGAAACAACCCAAATTTCCATTGAAGGATGAATGGATTAGCACATGTGATATCCATACAATGGAATATCATTCAGCCTTAAAAAGGAATGAAATTCTGACACATGTTACAACCAGGATGAATCTTAAAGACATTATGCTTAGTGAAATAAGCCAGACACAAAAGGGCAAAGATTGTATGATTCCACTTATAAGAGATACTAAGAGTAGTCAAATTTATAGAGATAGAAAGTAGGATAGTGTTTACCTGGGGCTGGGAAGGCTGGTAATGTGGAGTTATTGTTTGACGGGTGCCACGTTTCAATTTGGAATGATGAAAAAACAATTGTGGAGACGGATGGTGGTGATGGTTGGGTGACAATGTACTTAATGTCACTGAATTATATACTTAAAAATAGTTAAAATGGTAAATTTTATGTTATGTTTACCATGATTTTTAAATAAATTGACCGCCAGGATTTGTATACAATAAGGGAACGTGTTCCACCTCAAAGAAGTATCCAGGTCTGTACCTTAAACAAAAAACAGAGAACTTCAAAATGTTTTGAAAATGGCTTCTTATGACTTTCATCCTTGAAAGTAAAAGTTGTAGAGCCCACGTGGCCCTAGCTACAGATGGAATGATGAGCTATTGAAACAATGATTTCCCTCCAATGAATATTTAAGGCTAGTGACTTGTCACATTATGTCATTTATAAACAAATATTTTTCAGCTGTTACCAATCTCAACCAGGTTTCTGTAAAATCATGAAAACATTAGCTTTTTCTCTTGTTAAGAAATAAAAATAAAATGTTATATACATGTTTAAAAGCACTACACAGGGAAGAAAGATGAAAAAAAAGGAAGAAAAAAAAATAAATCACCTAACTTAGTAGCAGTTATATTTGTGTGGTGAGACCACACACGACTTTAAAAAAATTTCTCTCTACATTTCTGTATGGTTCAATTTTTCTATAATGAGTATATTTTTAAAAGCATCTGCTGAAAAAAGACCCTGGAATTCTCTTCAGAATGTCGACTTATATCTTTTTCAAGGATAGTAACACTCCTCTTATTTATTTTTAATTGAGGCTGGGATTTTAGAAGAAGCCTGTTTCAACTTATTTATTATTCATTACCAGTCAATAACACTGTTTTAAGCATTGCCTTGACAATGTATAGACTTCAAATATTTAATTTACTGTTTGCTGTAGTAAAATATAAATTCACCACTCCTGCCCCCTATCTTCATTTATCTGGTTTTAAACCTGAGGCTCTGTGCCACAGATTTTGCCCCTGATGAGGTGATTCTATAGGCTCTTAGGAGGTTCTGGGCCTGTGGACCCTCTGGTGGGGAAGACTGTGCCAGGGAGGAGAGGGAAGGAGCAGAAAGGGGGAATTGATAAGAGGGCTAAGGAAGTTAATGCTTATAATTTTTACTTATTTTTGTTTTGTAAAATTGAGCTCCAACTAACACTATGGCAAATATGTAAGTAGCAATGTGGGAAGCCTGGGTGCATAAGGACCATTGACAACATTGACAAAGGACCAGTGATCTTGTCCACATAAAATTAAGAAAAAATTGGGCTAGGAAGATCACTGGATATGAAGTCAAAGAGCAGAGTTTCAGTCTTAACTTTGTCACTAACTTTCTCTGTGATCTCCAGAAGCTACCTGGCTTCTAGGAGGGCCTCATTTAGGAAATAGAATTATAACCATTTGTGAGCAATGAAATAGGGTTACTTATCAAAGTTAAAATAGTATACAAATTTGTTGGAATTTATTACTGTTACTCAAAATAATCAGAAAGATATGGTTTCTATCCTTAGGAAATTTCCAATCAAGTAAAGCATAGCTAATGTATAAATGACTAAAAATGTATGACAGAATATAACAGCCATAGCAAGCATATACATGGTTTGGTGGAGACTCATAGGAAATAAGAAAGGAAGGAAGGAAGGAAAGAAAGAAAGAAGCAAGCTTCATATTGGATTAGGGCAGTGAATGGTTTCACAAAGGAAGTGACCCTTGAGATAGGCAGTGAAGGTAGGATTTGGACATCTAGCAACAGTGAGAAGGATACCAGGTGGAGAGAATGGCACAGGAAGGGCATGATGATGTGACAAAGAAAGTGTCTGATTTAGCTGGGATTATAGGAACCATGAAGTAAAGCAGTGGGAGATATGGATAGAATAATCAATGGAGTCAGATTATGGCCTAATTAGTTTGGGGAGTCGGGTTATTATTCTTTCTGTAGGAAGAGGCCAACATTTATAACATGTAGGGCTACCCAACTAGAAAGGTGGCTTTGTGTAGAATAGTCAAAAATGAAGAGTGACTAGAGGTGAGGGGACCTGGTAGGAGCTGGTGCAACAGCCTGGGTGAGAATGATAGTGATGACTAAGCAATAATGACAATTAATATGTGTTAAGTTCTTACTATGTTCCAGGCATATTATGTGCATTATTCCATTCAATTCCTCACTACGGGCACTATTATTTATCCTGCTGTTGCATTTGAAGGAATTGAAACTCAAGAGTTTTAATAACTTGTTCAAGATCAAGAGCTGATGTTCAAACCTAGAAGTGCCATCGTGCAAGACACATGTTCTTCAATAGAGCAAAGATTTGAATTACAACCTTTCTTACAGCTTCTGATTTTTATAAATTAACTTTATCTCCTGAGTTTGCCAGTTTTTGCTGAATTGGGATACATTTTTGTTTTGTTTTCTTTTATAGGGCAAGAGATCAAACCCCAAAAGACAGGATAGCATCCAATGAACAGATAATGCTAGAAAGTGGCCCTCCTGTCTTACATCAATGTACAAGGGCATTGCCCATCCCCAGGGTCAGTCCTTCTTTGCTTCCTGACCTGTATCCGGCCCCAGGAGATAACTTTCAGAGCTAAACAGTAATTATCACCAGGGAAGTTTTGTTATTTAAATTTGCCTTGATTAATTAATCAAGTTCCTCTGAAGCTTGTTTAGGAATGAGGCAAATAATTTCTTTCAAGTTTAGTAATTGCTGCCTCTGTACACCCAATTGATCTTAATGATGCCCAAGGCATCTTGTTAGAAAGGGGATCAGTAACCATGTTGGGCCTTTGGGCCTCAGGCTTAGATGGCAAGAATAGTTTGTCAGCATTTGGCTGTACCAGTTTCTCTGAAGAATTAATTACTCATTGCTTAGGCTTCAAACTCTTATATAGTTTTTTTGAGTCACAGAAATGTTAGAAGTGAAAACTACCTTAGAGATGATCTGGGCTGAGCCTTTTCTTTGTCAAGTGAGAGAACTAATAATTGGAGAGAGGAACTGATCTGTTCAAGGTCATGGGGTTAGTTAGAAGCACAATCATGTTAAGAACCTGATCCTCCCGATATTTAGGGCAATTACTCCTTGCAGGGTACCATGATACCTGTTCATAAAAAAAAGAAGGAAAGTAGGAAGGAAGGAAAGAGGGAAGGAAATGAAGGCAGAAAAAACAGCTCAAATAGCTATCATACTAAAAGGGAATAATAAACATTTTATGATTAACTCATAACTATTCTGAAAGGACTGTCCATTAAAAAGAAAAAAAAAACAATTCTGTTCTTGTGGGATTGTAGAAATTGTGGTAAAGAAGTAGAGGAGATATTTTTTACAAGAGAGTCCATGCTTCCTGGTACTTTCTGATGAAGCCAATAGGGGAAGGAAATAGTTTTGAGCACAAAAATAACGCTCGATATAGCACGAGGAAATAGTTACACTTGCTCTCCTTTCCTTTCCTCTGTTCTCTTTGCTGCTCCATTTTTTTAATTGGATCTTTCCTCTAAGAATTTGATTGGTCTAATCTTCTGAATGTATATAGCTATGCTGTACACACACACACACACACTAGAGCAAATGTATGGCAGAGAAAACATTGTACTAGCTTAGGGCGAGCTCCTAAAATGTTGAAATGACAAGTTTAAATAGATACTACGATGCTGAGATTTAAGATAAAAATAAGAGGGCTGCGATAAAAAGGCATGTGGGATTATGCAAAAGGGTGATATGGGCCCCCATTCTTACAGCATATGCAATAATCAGCTCAATGGATTAAAGACTTAAATATAAGAACTGAAACCATAAAAACTCCTAGAATAAAACATAGGGGAAAAGATTCTTGACATTGATCTTAGCAATGATTTTTTGGATATGGGCACCAAAGGCACAGAAAACAAAAACATAAATAAACAGGTAGAACTACATCAAATTAAAAACCTTCTGCACAGCAAAGAAAACAGTCAACACAATGAAAAGGCAACGTATGTATTGGGAGAAAATATTTGCAAACCATAGATATGATAAGGAGTTAGTATCCAAAATGTATAAGGAACTCAGACAACTCAATAGCAAAAAATAGACCTGATTAAAAAATGGGCAAAGAACGTGAATATTTTTCCAAAGAAGATATACAAATGGCTGATAGGTATATAAAAAGATGTTCAACATCACTAATCATCAGGGAAATGCAAATCAAACCACAGTGAGATATCACCTCAAACCCATTGGGATGACTATTATCAAAAAGACAAAAGATGAGTGTTGTTGAGGATGTGGAGAAAAGAGGACTCTTGTGCATTTTTGGTGGGAATGTAAATCGCTACATGCATTATGGAAAATAATATAGAGGTACCTCTAAAAGTAGAACTACCATATGATCCAGCAATCCCACCTCTGAGTATATATAGATCCAAAGAAAGTGTAATCAGTATTTTGAAGTGATATCTGTGCTCCCATGCTCATTGCAGCATTATTCACAATAGCCAATATATGGAAATAATCTAAATGTCCGTCAATGGATGCATGGATAAAGAAATCGTGAGACATATATATAGATATACTTTGCTTTAGAAATGAAGGAAATCTTGTATTTTTTGACAACATGGATGAATCTGGAGGATATTATACTAAGTGAAATAAG
The DNA here is from genome assembly GCA_028646465.1 of Rhinoceros unicornis. Taxonomy (NCBI): domain Eukaryota; kingdom Metazoa; phylum Chordata; class Mammalia; order Perissodactyla; family Rhinocerotidae; genus Rhinoceros; species Rhinoceros unicornis. The sequence goes on along the minus strand of CM053540.1, from coordinate 12,786,738 downwards.
CCAAACTTAGAAAGAAAAATACTGCATGATCTCACTTATACGTGGAATCCAAAAAAGTCAAATTCATAAATGTAGAGAGTGGAATAGTGGTTACCAGGGGCAGGGAGGTGGGGGAAATGGGGAGATGTTGGTCAAAGGATACAAAGTTTCAGTTATGTAGGATGAATAATATCTAGAAATCTAATGTATGGCATGGTGACTGTAGTTAATAACACTTTATTTTATACTGGAAATTTGCTAAGAAAGTAGATCTCAAGTGCTCTTACCACACACACAAAAATGATAATGATGTGAGGAGATGCATATGCTAATTAGCTTAACTGTAATAATCATTCACTATGTATATGTAAACCAAAACATCATACTGTGTACCTTAAATATACAATTTTTATTAATAAAATAAAATTTAAAAAAAAACAGGGAGTTTTATTTTCTCCCTTTTATATAGTGAAAAATATAAATAATTTGCTCTTTACGTTTGGTAATATTTATACTATTTATTGTTTGGTTTATGCTTTTATATTGAAAAATAATATACGTTTATGGTAAATATTCCAAGGTATGCAAATGAATACACGATAAGAAGTGACCATCTCAGCCCAGACCTCCAGCTTCCTTCTCTAACATGGATCAGTATTAATAGTTCCTGTGTTTCCTTCCAGAGGGTTTTTATCCATTTACAAGAATATACGTGAATATGTCTTTGCACACCCAGGCAAATGGGAAGATATTGTAGACATTGTTCTGTTTATTGCTTTTTTTAATTTGAAAAATAACTCAGAGACGATTATGTTTCAGCACATTTAATTAATTAATTAATTAATTAATTAACTCAACAAATATTTATCAAGTGCTACTGTGCTATGTGCTGTGCAAGGGGCTATGCTAGGGTTGGAATATAATACACCACTGAGTGAAAACAGAAATGGACCCAGCCTTCTCGGGGTTTATAGTTTAAGGAAGAGACAGGAAATACGTAACCACAAATACATGTAAATTATTCAGCATAGTAAGTGCTACAAAGTAGGAATTCTTGGTCATGGATATTTTGAAGGGTATGGATTCTACAAAAGCATTTAGAGCAGCATAGCCTGACTAATGGAAGGTACTTCTGTTGAGTACATGTATATCCATACACTAAGTGTGTGTATTTCTTGTTCACACCACAAGAAAGCAAAAATTCTCCAAGAAAGATATCTTTTCCCCATTAAGCTGAAGTTGGAATGTATTTTTTGATTTTCCATGTATGGATAAAGAATTACATGAGTAGGCAAAAGTTTTAAATATATCATTCATAAAAAACATCATTAATTATATTTAGTATGTTTATAAATATAGGCAAACCATTTTTAATTCTATTACATAGGTTACACTAATGCACATCTGTTACTGAAAGGAGTCGAAAACTCTCAAGAATATAGTGGAAAAATGAAAACCCCTTTCAACCTTCCTCATGTTCAGGCTCTTTCTGAACTGTTGTCCCTAGATAACAACCATCTCCTCCCACCTTTTAAATAAACTATGTTTTTATAGAATACTTTTAGTTTCATAGTAAAATTTATTGGAAAGTACAGACAATAACTCATTTTTGACAGATTTTTTCCCCTTGTCATTTGCCTACAAAAAAATATTGTGTTGTAATATCTGCTTGCAATTACATTTTCCACATTTAAATTATCTTCCTTGGAGGTAGGAATTACATTCTTGTTTGTTTTTGAATTTTAACAAGTGCAATGCATGCTTAGCTTGGGGTTTTTAATATATATTTGTTTGATTTTTAAATAAGTGACCAAAACAATTTTAGTAGGGGTGGGCTAGACTATGTTACAATTCAAGTTCTGGTACATGCCATCTTTCTGGAACTTAGTGACTTAGAGATCCATTTTCCTTTCTTCCTTTGGCATCACCATCATCCAACATGGCCACCGTGCTTTGGCAGAAGGGGAAGAGAGGGGGTGGATGACGTGGATGATTGTGTATGGGGTTTTATTTTGTATTTATATTTCCAGAAATAGAAATGGTGTACCTAACTCTTGTCATATCCCATTGGCCAAAATGTAGTCACATGTTCCTGGCTTAGCTACAAAGTGGGCTGCAAAATGTAATCTTCCTGTGTGTCCAGAAGAGTAGATTGGCTTGGTGAACATCTAGCCTGTCTGTACTTAGTAGATGGTAAGCTCCTTGAGAATAGGGTCAGTTTTTTCCTTTTAAGATAAAATTAAATGGAAAGACAAGCCATTATCCTACAAATGTTTGCTTACACTGATGCTGTTATTCATACTTATGATTCATAATCACTCTGCTCTGATTTGAAATTCTTTCATATGAAAAACAGTAAATCTTCATTTAGGATGTCTTCTGTTTTTTTTTTTTTTTTTTCTTGTCACAACACTAATATGAAACATCAGTATACCCTTACGTACTTCCTCTTCTTGGAAATGTTTTCATAAGATTGTACCTAAGTTTCTTCTTCTTCTGGATATATTCAAAATGATAAAATGAAAAATTGACTTTAATGTTTGGCTGACAACTGTTTTCAACAGTCAAATCTAGAAGGTTAGAGTTCTAAGGTACTCTAAAGGAAATTTCATCTAGTTTACCATTTTTTTGCCCAAATTTCTTTGGTGAAATCCATTTCAGGAAGTATCAACATCACTCTCGAAGGCTTTCATTTTGAAGGATACAAAGCTGAAACTTGTAGACAAATAGCTCTGAACTGTGGACTCTACTGAGAATCTAATAGACCCTCTTGAATACATAAGCACACAAAGATTTCTCCTGAGCATTTTCAGTGGGGAACCTTGTACCCTTTGAAGCCCATCTAGTGAACAGTGGACCCATATTTAGAACTCCTGCTCCAGTAGAGGTAGAGAAAGCCATTTGGGTGAAAAAAGGGGATAGAGGACTAAGTTTTAGAGCATCTAAGACTTACAAAGTGTATTGCTAGGAGTTCTGATTATACTGGCTCTGCCACAAACTCTCTTCATGGTCTTGGGAAAGTCTTGCAACTTCTCACAATCACACTAAGCAATTGCTTTGCTCTGTAGTCATGACAACCTGTGCTATAAGCAGCACAAGGACTCTTTCTACGTTGTTCACTGTTGGATCTCTAGTGATTAGCACATAATTGGATAAATTGTCCATAGCCACTGCTCAATAAATATTTGGGCTACATATTTCTATTTGATTCTTTTTCTGATTTGATCTAAAATCGGCATCATGAAAATAAAAAAAGGAAAATTGGCCAAACATAATTTCATTATCCAGTCACTCATCCACGAACTCTGAGCAAGTCCTCCTTCTACTACTGTTAAGTGGAGCTGAGGAAGGAGCTCCTGGAAAAGGGCGTCATCAGGGCACAGGTATATAGAAGTGTGGCCTTGGTCACACATACCTGGTTCACGGTACACTGTGGGCTATATGGACAAGAGAGATACAGACTCCCAAAAAGGATGGAAGGGGTTTTATCACTTGTCACATCCTCTCTCCAGCTTCCTGCCCTGAGAAATGAAGCTATTTCATAACTGCAAAGTGCAGAAGAAGAGTTAACCATTCACAAATTTATTATCTGATGAAAACAGATGCCAAGAAAACGTCCACTGATGTGAATACACTAACATGGGAAACAAAAACAATATTTTCTAGTACATTATAATAAAGTGTTTGATTGGAATAGATCATGGAGAATAAAAGAAAGATCATGAAATGCTATACATAATTTCAACTATGTACCAGTTCATACATAAAGCTAATAAGAAATTAAGTATTGAAAGGGCATAACATTTTCAACACTTCATTATGGTTATTCGTGGCTCATTCATAAAGAGTGTTCTTTTCACAAAATCCATTAGAGAACTTCATCAATTTTCTCAAAGGTTTCTCTTAACTTGCGTATCTCAATTCTCTTTGAAGCTATTAAAATGTAATCCATATTGGTTTTTCTTCAATTGCTAAATGGTGACATGTCAGATCCTCAGAGCTCAATAGATGCATCTGCAATTTGAACGTTTATCTACCATGACAATTTCATTGTCAGCAATTTTCATTATGTCTGCATTGTATTGTCAGAGGATAACATTAAGAAATAAACAAAATTCTGACCTTCAAATAAGTTAGCTTCTTGGTTGATCAGACTATCTATTGTGAAGCCAAGAGGTATGGTTGAGTGTTCAGCATTTTCTAAGTTGTCATTTCTTTGAACACTTTTTATGTTTCTCAGCATAACCACACAGTGATTAGGATTTGGATCATAAATACACATTATAGAATCTCTATTTTAGATCCACTTCTTCACTGCTCTAGGCTTGGGGTCTCTTGCATTTGGGAATATCATATCATAACAGAGTCTCCATTTTTTGGTGAGTGGCTGATGCTGTTGTCAGTTTTTCTCCACATTCTCCCATCTCTCATACTTTCTTCATAGTACCAATGGGTGGAAATTTATGAATAATTACATAGAAATTTTATATCACCAGAAAAGCTGTCATTTCTGAAATTTTAGTGCCTGTCTCCCCAAAAGAAGATATAAAAAGCACTTCAGTGTTCAAAATAGAGAAATTAAATGACCACCAGCATTCGTATTAATTCTAAATTTATATATTGACTATTCTGTATTCTAAATAAGATTCTAAAGACTAGTGTATTAGCTTATTTATCAAATTATTCAGAGAATGTTTAAATACAGTTGCTGTGCACTTTCTGATTTCTAAAAACAATTTCATTTCTTATGGAAATATTATCTCATACATTTTTCTTTTTTCTCAATTTTATAATGTTTAGCAAAGTTCTCCACTGCTCTAGACAGGTTTTATCTCTGAATTGAATGAGATAATATCCATAACATGCTCAACCCTGTGCCTGGCATTTAGCAAGCACATAGAATTGTAACTATTCCTTTATCCAGATTTGAGTTGGGGACAAGTGTGGAGGGAACTCTGACCTCAGTGTTAACTGCGCTGTGTACAGAATGCACTATTTTGGGGATCACCTGGTACAAAGTGGAGGGAGGGATTAATTCTGTTTATGCAGAGTTATAGAGAATGTCAAATGTTTTAGGTTAACTCTTGACTTGAAATATGTGGTATGAGTAGAAGCATGCCAGGTGGAACAGCATGCAAGAGCATTGCAAGCACAAGGACTAGCATGCAGAAATCTAAAGAGAGGTGGGCATAGTGGGGGCATTTCCAGGTAACAGCACTGAGTTCTGAGGGTCTGCACCATTGAGGGCGTCATGGTGGTAAGTAGCAGATGTGACTCCATAGGAAGGCTGTAACTTATGAGTCATTTGTATCTTGCAGAGGAGCTTGATCCATTATCTTGTCAAGTTGCCATATTGGTCTGAGGTTGAGAGGGGCAGGTGATTTATAATAGGGTCACAAACAACAACAGTAACGTTTTTGTCTGGTTTAATTTCTACTTATAGAAGAGTAAATGACCCCTTAGTCTGGCCGTTCATTTTTCTTTTTCTTTTTTTCGGAGTCTCCCCCATCGTGAAAAAGTCTCTCATAAATTGAAGAACACAGTCAGTATGAATTTGTTTCTTCTTTCCCTCCTTCCAAAAACTGGCCTCTGGATTCTAGTGCCTGACACAGTTGCACTGAGCATCTCTGTCCTCTTGTATTTCCTGTGTGGTCCCTAGCATTCTTAGGTGCTCTGTGATGTGATCTGCCTCTTGCTTTACATTAATTCCTCCTCCATTCTGTGCTTCAAGAGTGGGCATGCATGGATGAGGACTAGATGGGTTGCAGCGAATGAAGGAAGTGCTCTTCAATCCCCCCTGGAGTGGTGGTATGCTCTAAGTCACAGTATAAAGATGACCTGTAGATTTCACAGAGAATCAAATATACAGCACTTTGCCTGACATAATATTCTTTCTTCCTTTTCTTTCCAGGGCTCAGATGTGAATCCTTGAGATTTCCATCAAAAGGTAATCTTTTCTTATTGACAAACAAAAATTACATATATTTAAGATGTACATGATATTTTGATATATATATAGATCGTGAGATGATTATCATAGTAGAGCTAATTAACATGACCATCACTTCCCATGGTTAACATTTTTTTGTGTGTGTGTGAGGAAGATCAGCCCTGAGCTAACATCTGATGCTAATCCTCCTCTTTTTTCTGAGGAAGACTGGCCCTGAGCTAACATCCATTCCCATCTTCCTCTACTTTATATGGGATGCTGCCACAGCATGGCTCGAGAAGCAGTGCGTTGGTGAGTGGCCAGGATCCGAACTGGCGAACCCTGGGCCGCCGCAGTGGAGTGCGGTCACTTAACTGCTTGCGCCACCGGGCCAGCCTCCCATGGTTACCATTTTTTATGAGTGGTAAGAGCAGGTAAGATTTACCCTTTTAGCAAATTCAAGTATACAATACAGTATTATTAACTATAGTCACCATGCTGTACATTAGATCCCCAGCACTTATTCATCTTATGACTGAAAGTTTGTTCTTTTAGGCCAACATCTTTCCACTTCCTCTGCTGCCCAGTCCCCAGCAACCACCATTCTACTCTCTGATTCTAGAAGTTTGACTTTTTGATTCCACATATAAGTGAGATCTGTGGTATATTTTTCTCTGAGTCTGGATCATTTCACTTAGCAATATATCCTCCAGGTTTATCCATGTTGTGGCGGATAGCAGGATTTGCTTCCTTTTTGTGGCTGATTAATAATGACTTAATCCACAATGTTCTACAAATCACCTCTGCCCCCTTGCCTTGGATCAAGTCTGCACGATTAGACTCTCTTTTCCCTAATGTTGAGGGCTGTGCAAGGAGGCTCCCTGGTTCTGTGTGTACATTTAAATTTATGGGCCCACAACTGTGTCTTTCCTTATATTCCCTGAAATAACTAGAATTAAAATAAGTACACAGCGTAATCTCACCCATAGACATACCTGTTTCAATCCTGTAGAAAATGGGGAACAAATATGATTTATTTTAAAGCACAGGAGTCACAACTTTAGACAAGTTTTTTGGAAGATTATTAGAGCAACTGCATGGAGAATGGATTGCAAGTAGAAGAAACCAGTGGCCAGAAGTCTGGTGACTGCAGAATTGTGCAAGTACAAAGCGGGTGACAGAGAGATGGTGCTGATATCTTTGAGATAATGCATTGTGGTTGGTTCAGCAAAGATTGTAAAACCTGAAAACTCAAAGGAAAAAAAAAAATCCAAGAGAAATTCCTGGCGGAAAACCTGACGATACCTTCTGTCTTCGTGCAAATAGTCGATTTGGGGTGTGCAAGTTTGGGTGTGGTATCCACCTGCAAGCAACACTCCCCCTTGTTGGGGAAGTGAAAGTAAACGTAGTTCCATTTTTTAAGTTTTCATAGTTTACTAAAAACTGTTATTGAAATTATGAAAGCAATCTCTAGTAAGATTTTGGGTTTTTCATTGGTATTGTCTACAAACAGACTCCCTGAATTAAAACCATGGTTCTGCTTCTTACTATCTGGGTATCATGGGTAAGTGATTTAACTTTCCTCAACAATAGTTTCCTCACCTATATGTTGGAGATAATAGTAGATACGGGACTTCGTGTGGAACAAAGGAGATAAGGAGTGCTTGTTACTGTGCCTGCCTCATAATTAGGACTTGAATGTAAGCTATGCAGTGACCAATCAGGGGAACAAAAAGCAGAATGTTCTAAGCACTTTTATCAAAGAGGCAGATTTTAGAAAAATGCTCCTCTCTCTGATAAATTTTAGGTATTTTGAGGAAAAGGACTGTATTATGAATCATTCATTCATGCATCAATTTTTTTGTACTTTCGTATCTTTACATTTATGGTTTTCTTTGTAAGAAATTCTCTTGGTATCAGCTAGGGTCTAGCCAGGAGACAGAAACCACACCAATTATTTGAACAGAGAAAATTTAAATATAAAGAATTGCTAACTCGTTATTGAAGAATTGAAGAAACCTAAAGGAAAAACTTAGGTATTACAGAGGTAGCAACTTCAGAAAGCAGCTGTGGCATTTAGGAATGGGTCCAGAAAGGGAAAAGGTTGAAATTATTAAAACTTGGAAAGTTGAATGAGGAATCCTGCAGAGATAAGACTCAGACCTCAGAGAAGGGGTTTTTGCTCAGCAAAGTTCAGAGGACCCTCCCTTCCCTATCTGCCGCATGGAGCTGGGACCCAGGTGTCTCAGGCTGGTATCTTTGAGGTGATGTAACAAGCCTGGTTCAACTAATGTAAGAAAAACTGCAAACTGGAATGAAATTCTCCTACTGGAACAAAATTGCTATGCTCTGGGTGGAGAAACATTGCTAGGGAGACACTGAGTGGAACAGGAAGTAAAACAGAAAGGAGCAAGTCTTTTATCCCTCTTGCAGGTTTCCAGCCTCTTTGCACCCTTTGTAGGTAGAATCAATCAGGAGGCGAGTGGCAAGGAAGGAATGTGGTTTGCAGAGTCCCAGCCCAAGCATCCTAGAACAGAGTATAGGAGTGGGTTTGAAGCTGAGCGGCAATAGCTTATTAACTGGCACATGCTCCAACCAACTGGTAAATTTTAACCAAGTTTTCACCAGAAATAAATATCTCCTTCATTTTATAAGCTTTGTTAGGCACATAAACAATTCCTTTATTTCCCTTCATATCTAATACACGCCTTTTTCCCATCATTATACGTTTTACATAAAGCTGTAATTACACCTCTTATATATTTTATTGCACTTTTTTGATGATAGATGCTTGTTTCTCCCACGAGACTATTATCTCCTTGAGAGTAGAGTCCATGCCTTTTTTATTACTAGTTCCCAGTGACTGGCATATAAGTACCTGGTAGATATGGAGGATACTGTAGTAGTTAAGAGAATGTGTTTGAGGGATGAGAAGACATGGATTTGAGAGTTATCCATCCCTGAAAGTCATTTGCTGTGTGACCTGGCACAATTCATTCATGACTATTCCTACTCTTCAGTTACCTCAACTGTAAAATAGTCCTGTGCCTATTACAGTAATTGTACTCACTTGATCTCTCATGATTACATGCTTAACCTTAGTTGCAACTCTCTAGCATTCCTTTATTTTCCTTGAAATCAAGAAACCCGATTTTGTGGCAGCATCTCTGACTGTCATTTTCAGCCTATTGAAAACAGTCACACAGAGACTTTCTGTGATCTTCTCACTAATGCATTTCCTTTGCTTTGAGAAAGGAATGTCCTTTGGGCTCTTTCAAGGGATGTGTTTAGAGCAGTGGTTCTCAGAGAGTAGTCTAGGGAACTTGGGATGTTCTTGAGATATTTTCAAGGATTTCACAGTCTCAATACTATTTTCATAATAGTCCGAGATATTACAGGTATTGGATTCATGTTTCATATTGAAATTAACTTAAAAAATACTACTTGTGATTTGGTATATTATCAAAGAAGAGTATCACAATTATTTGAAAAGGGTATTGGAATATTTTTCCCTTTTTTAACTGTGTATCTGTTTAAGGCTGAATTTTGTTCATATGCTTCGACCAAAACAACATAACTCAATACATTGAATTCAGAAACACATATAAGAATTCAACTGTCTTGTATAAGCTAGAGAATTTTAAAACTTGAAAAAATGTATAACAGTGTCACTCTGCTCTATACATTTTTGGTATGGAAATATAGTTATCTGTATTTATTAATCTAATATTCATGTTAAAATGTAATGAGTTTATTATTATTTTAAATGAATTAATAAAACATTTAAAATTTCTGTATTTATTTCTGAAATGGTAAATATTGATGGATATAACTCGTATAAACAAAAAATATTTGAGTCCCCAGTATTTTTTAATAGCGTAAAGGGTGCTGAGATCAAAACATTTGAGAACCACAGGTTTAGTAGATAGTTGAGTAGGTTGCACATAATGGATCTACACCAACATACCTGTCTCTCTAACCTTTTTGACTCTTTCTTTTACAAAGGAAGTAAGGGATGGTCTTGCATCTCATTTGTACTGATTATAGTCCTCTGCTGATGTTATTTCTTGGTTTATCTTCCTTTGTTCAATTTCCTGAGTACCCATTCCCCACAAGCTCCTCCGACCCTGACAATCAGCACAATCCCACCTCAGGCGTATACACGTGTCCTCCTAGAGCCGGCCTTTCACTCCATGTCTGGATTATGCTCGGAGCTAACTCTCTCTTGGACCTGGAAGCAAAGAGGGGTGTTGAGTGTAGGGACAGAGAAGATACTGACTTTCCTGCAAGATACCTGCCCTTACAAAGTCATTAAAAGATTTTTTCCCCTGAGAGAGAGGAAATTGGCTGTTTTCAAAGACAAGGAAATTTCAGAGATATTTGTGTCCTCAAGTTTTCATCACCAACTCCTATATGTATATTACTTCCCAAATATCCCTCACATTTGACTATTTACCAACAAATCCATTGCTATCACCCAGCCCAGTGCTATCAGCAATTGCATGGGTTTCTGAAAGAGCCATCTGAACCTCTCTGCCTTCATACTTCTATTGTTCATACTGTAAAGATAGTTTTATTTGAATTTTATTTGACCACAGCATGCATCTGATTAAACCCATCAATGGCTCCCAGTGCACTTAGAACATACTCCGAACCATTAACATGGACACCCAGTCCCTTTGCTGTCTGACCTCGTCCACCTCTCCTGCCTAATTCAGTCCAGCTGTATTTATCTCTCCAGGGTCCAGCCACTATGAGCTTCCCTCCCTTCCTGGAATCCATGGTGCTTTTTCTCAAGTGGGATCCTTGCATTTCCTGTGACCTCACAAGACTCCTCTGCCGGCCCTCCCTGCAGCTGCCACCCCTACCGTCATCACTCACTATGACTAGTGACCTGCTATTATTGTCACTCAGATCTCAGTTTAATATAACCTCCTCAGACAAAGCTTCCCTAAGATCCCACACTATGTCAGGTCCTGTAATAAATATCATCACACCTTAATATTATGACTCTGCAATACTAGTCATAATTTATAGTTATAAATTTATACAATCATTTGATTACCTCCACCATGAGGCCATAACTTCCACAAGGGCCGGCACTGTATCTCCCTATCTTTATTTTATTTTTATTTATGCTTTTGTTTTTTTTCACTGATATTTATTAAAACCTTTATATACGTTATCTCATTCAATCTTCACAACAACTTTATGAGGAAGACATGTTTTTTCCACTTTATAGATAGGAAAACTGAGGCTTGGTGAGTTTAAGTACACTGCCCTTGGTCACACAGCTAGTGAGTTGTAGACCTAGGGTTCACTCTTAGGCAATCTCTGTCATGAGCTTGCCTCTTGACAACAACTAAGTTCACCTAAGACCTTACCTTGCCTCCCCGTTGTATCTCCCCCAACTTCTAACTCAGTGCTGGGTACCTAGGTGCTGCATGATCAATATGTTTTGAATGAATAAATATAAAGAATATATGAATATATATATATATAATATGTAAATATATATTATATATACAATGACTATATATATTGAATGAATGAATATAATGAATAAATAAAATCATGGTGATATAGAGATGAAGCTTCCTCTAATCATATGACTTTGGTTCTGTCTCTCAATTTAAATTCTCAAATTCTGCCTTTAAATTCATTGTTTCTAAAATGGGCACGTTTTATTAAGTGACAGTTAACATGTTTCAGCACTAAAATCCTACGGTCATGCCATTATCATGTTATTATCATTATCATTATGGACTGCAAATAATTCTTCAGCATCTGCTGTGTGAAGACTATCCTGCTGGTTGTTCCTTTTTGCAGGTTTCTGTTTTCCTAAAATGAGTGAGTGAAACTCACAAAGCAAAAGGGCTCTACAGATTAATGAGACCCAGTATATTCAGGATGCATGACTTCTCCCTGCTGCCTTCCGGAAAGAGAGCTGAGCACTCTAATTGGTCACTTGGCACCAGAATAGCACGTGAAGATCCTCCATGTTTTTAGCCGCATAGCCCAAAGGGATGCTCAGGCTTATATGTTGCCATCGGAAATAGGATTCCTGCGGAGTGAAAAGAAGACACTTTTTATTCTAAGGTAATGTGAGAAATTCTGGACTTGAGTTGAAATTTAAATGAAGTGACTCTTTTTGTCCATGAAGTATTGTTTTAAACTAACCAGAGGAAAAAGGTCAGTAAATCACAATAGGGACAAAAGACAGAACAATTCTTAATATAATCAAACCATAACATAATTCTACTTTGTGTGATAGCATAGTTATCTTTCCTACAATTATATTTGATGAAGGAAGCTAAAATGTCTCCAAATATCTTTTCTTCCGGTCTTATTTTCTCTTTCAGGGCAACAAGCAATTAACGTGTACTTGCTGGATGTTTTCATTCTCATAAAACCTCTGTAGCTGTGTGTGGCCCACTGTTGTCTCCTCTGGCATCTTGCCAGAAACTTATTAGTCCTTAGAGTAGGTGGAGTATAGAAAAATTAAAATAGGTCAATATTTTCATGAGTTTAAAATGTTTCTTATACTATGTTAGGCAGTGCATGATGCAGGAGCTCCTTAGGAGAAGGAGTGAATATATATATATTTACATAAAATATAGAGATATAGAGGCGCTGGCTCTGTGGCATAGCAGTTAAGTGTGCACGCTCCGCTGCTGTTGGTTCTGATCCCGGGCACGCACCAATGCACTGCTTGTCAGACCATGCTGTGGCGAGATCCCACATAAAGTGGAGGAAGATGGGCACAGACGTTAGCTCAAGGCCAGTCTTCCTCAGCAAAAAGAGGAGAATAGGCGCGGATGTTAGCTCAGGACTGATCTTCCTCACAAAAAAAAAAGAAAGAAAAATAGAGATACAGATATATCTTTGGGATCATACTGTACAGTTATAATTATCATATAACTCAAGAAATATCTGATTAATGTATCAAGCTGAATGACAAGTAGGTAGGTGCGTTATGCCTGGAGAAGATTCAGAGATCACTGAGACAGCAGTTACTTTTAGGTGACCATTCCCACAGGCATTTCCCTCTTCAAGAGGCCCCCCAGTGAAGGGAGATGTGTGGCAGATGGAGAGGAGAGATATTTTGTGGGGAAAAGAGTCTGAGCGTCCCTACAATCTAAAGCATGCAGCCAGCTTTAAGTCTATGAATTAATGGCAAGTAAACATAGCTCAAAAAAACTCCCTTTTGGATCTACATACATAATAATACCAATCGATATATTATGCATTTTATTTGACTCATTGTCTTTACCAGAAACCTTAGGAGAAATGATTTCAAAGTTAGTATCAGGAATGGTAATATATTGCCCAACCTTTTGGTTGATTTGTTTTTTTTGGGGGGTGCTTCTAATTGTATATATGGACTGCTAGAAAGTTTTGGTCACATCTGTGGTCTGCACAGAGCAGTGGGTTGGACTGGTCGGTGAGCCGCAGGTTTATCCTTGCCTCTATTTTATGTCCATGGCTTGTTTTTCCCTTTCACATTTTCTTAATTTATGCTATTTACCTGTCTCACACCAAGATACCCTCAATTCATTTTTATGTGTAAAAGCTTTGAATACATATTCATATATGTAGACTTTCACACTTTCATTTGTTTTATTTTATTATTATTTTTCTCTTTTTTGCTTCAGGAAGATTGTCCCTGAGCTAATATCTGTGCCAATCTTCCTCTGTTTTGTATGTGGGACACTGCCACAGCAAGGCCTGGTGAACAGTATGTAGGTCCATATGTGGGATCCACACCTGCGAAACCCAGAGCGCCAAAGTGGAACATGTGAATTTAACCACTACACCACTGGGCCGGCACATATTTTACTTTTTAATAACTGTAGAGGGAAGACATTAGGCAAGAAATGTATCTTGCAATGTTCATTCCCAGTTATAATTCTGCAAACAAGGTTTTTTTTGCAGATTCCTAACTGCAAATTCCCAACTTGTGTAAAGGCTACATATTAAAGAAGGGGAAGTTTCTGCATGAGAACATATGCAACTCTAGGCAGTCAATATCATAGGTAAAATTGGAAGTCCTTGCGAGGTAAAGCAAATATATCAGAAGGACAGATTTTTTTCAGAGATAATGAAATTATAAGGAATGCAATGCATAGTTCTAACTTCTAGTTTTCAAAGTGCTTAATCACATCTGTGATCTCCTAAAGTCCCACTGAACTAAGCAAAGTAGGTGAGAAAATAGAGTTATGGAGGTTATAATTTTATTTAAAGTTGGCAGCAGTCAACTAAGATCAAACACGGATCTCTTGGTTCTTAGTCTTAAGCTGCTTCCAGGAATACGCTTTGTTGAAAATGACCTTAGCGTCTGACAGCCTTGAAATTCTAAGGGAGTTGAAAGGTCAATTATTCCAATCCTCTTTTGTTATTATGAAAGATTTCTACTTTGAAATAACTATAGCAGTAATATTTATTTTACAGTTAAAAATTATATATTTTCATCAGCAAATAGATACAGTTCCAAGAGACCAATGCTCCATTTTTCTAGCTCAATTTAAAGTCCATAGCTAAGCATATGACCAAGATTAAGTTTCTTTTCCCTAGCAGAAGAGATTTTAAAGCCTTGGATCCAATAGCAGAAATACTACATTCTCTGTCAATTCAGAACCCTGACAACCATCGTTTAGCCCCCTTTGTGGGGCCACCTGGGTTGTAACATAAAGAAGCAGAGAGGGTGCTTCCCTCAGTGCTGGCAATAATTCAGTCTCCTTCTACCTTCAAGGAAAAGAAGACTATTAGAGATTGAGGTCCATAACATTCTGTATTAACAAATTACCAAAAACTTGGTGACTTAAAACAACAGAAATTTACTCCCTCATAGTCCTGGAGGTTGAAAATCCAAACTCAATGTCACTGAACCAAAATCAAGGTGTTGGCAAGAACACTCCACCCAGAGGCTCCAGTGGAGAATCCATTCCTTGCCTCCTCTGGCTGCTTCTGGCTGCTGGCATTTCCTGTGGTGGTATCACTCCAGTCTCTGCTTCTGAGTTCCCATTGCCTCGTCCTCTTTTGTCTATAATCAAATCTCCCTCTGCCTCCCTCACATAAGGGTATTTGAGATTGCATTTAAGGCTCATCCTGATAATTTACCCATCTCAAGATTCTTAATTTAATGACTCTTTTCCCATACAAAGTAACATTCAGAGATTTCAGGAATTAGAACATGGATTTATATGGGGTCGCTATTTAGCCTACCATATTTCCCCAAATCATTCAGTTTGGACAGTTTAGTTTTTTGGTTTCTTCCTTTCATTTTTAAAAATCTTGGTTCCATAGGAAATTCAACTCCATTATGAACACAATTATCCATTGATGAATATGATTACTTCCCTTCAGGGTATATTGAGCATCATACAGGTAGCTATTGTCTCAAATTCCTATTATCTAAGTAAATCTATTCTTTTATTCAAGTTATACATTTTTAACTTTATGCAAAGCTGTGTTCTTGGTTGTGGATAAAAAGTTGAAGAGAATATAAATATTGCCTTTGAAGAAATTGCAGTGAAATGCACTTCCAAAGGTATTCCAATAGACAATTAAAATAATATAGGTGTGCTTCCACACGTAATTCTCTAGAAAAAGACAAAAAGAAGAGGAGAGGAGAGGAGAGGAGGAGAGGAGAGGAGAGGAGAGGAGGAGAGGAGAGGAGAGGAGAGGAGAGGAGAGGAGAGGAGAGGAGGAGAGGAG
>CM053540.1:12721328-12770613 GCA_028646465.1 Rhinoceros unicornis | reverse complement strand
GAGGAGAGGAGAGGAGGGGAGGGGAGGAGAGGAGAGGAGGGGAGGGGAGGAGAGGAGAGGAGGGGAGGGGAGGAGAGGAGAGGAGAGGAGAGAAGAGAAGAGAAGAGAAGTCAGTGCGTCTTTTCAAATTATCTTCTTCGTCTCTTCCACATGGTTCCCAATCACCCTAAATGCAAATGGAAGAGAAAATACACAAATCATTCCCTCCAAAAGTAGGAAAAATAGTTTAAAAATATAAGGTGACACACACTATGTTATGTGCATAATAACTCATCTCTCAGGGCAGCATAGAATAATTTCCCAGTTATCCACAAGAATGATACCAGTTCAGCATAAATGTCTCACAATTTACAAAGTAAAAGCATCAGTTGGGTTTTTAATCATTTAAAATGGCAAATGATGGGGGAGCCGATATACTAAGATATTAAATCAAATCATGACATTATTTATTAATGTCTTCACAGAAAGGGACCATAGAAACCCAAAATCAATGGATGAGAAAAATTCCACCAAAGTGAAAGAGTTCATACTGTTGGGATTCACAGCAGACGTGTGGTTACAGAGAGTGCTTTTTTTCATCTTCCTCATCATTTATGTCATCAGTCTCTCAGCGAACATCATCCTGGTTTCTCTGATCTGTACTGATTCTCGGCTCCACACACCCATGTATTTCTTCATTGGAAACCTGTCATTCCTGGATCTCTGGTTTTCTTCTGTCTATGTCCCCAAAATCCTGATGACCTGCATCTCTGATGACAAAAGCATCTCCTTTGCTAGCTGCCTAGCTCAGTTCTTCTTCTCAGCTGGTCTGGCCTATAGTGAATGTTACCTGTTGGCTGCCATGGCTTATGACCGTTGCATGGCCATCTCTAATCCCTTGCTTTATTCCCAGGCTATGTCTGCAAGGTTATGTGCCAGTCTTGTTGCAACTTCGTATATTGCTGGCTTTCTTAATTCAACTATCATCACTACTGAAACATTTACCCTGAGCTTCTGTGGCAACAACATCATTGACGATTTTTATTGTGATCTGCCCCCCCTTGTAAAGTTGGCCTGTGACGTGAAGGAGAACTACCAGGCTGTGCTCTATTTCGTACTTGCCTCCAGTGTCATCACTCCTGCCATACTTATTCTTGCCTCTTACCTCTTCATTATTGCTGCCATCTTGAAGATCCGCTCAACCCAAGGCCACCTCAAGGCTTTCTCCACTTGTGGCTCTCACCTGACAGCTGTCACCTTGTACTATGGTTCAGGTCTCTTCGTTTACTCTCGACCAAGTGCTAACTATGTACTAGAGAGGGATAAAGTTGTGTCGGTGTTCTATACTGTGGTGATTCCATTGTTGAATCCCTTGATCTATAGCTTAAGAAATAAAGATGTTAAAGATGCCCTGAAGAAAATGTTAGATAGACCAAAGTTTTCTTAAATGGAAAGATTTGGTGAACAATGACTATATTTTATTTCACAGATTATGTCCCTGTCATTGTTTTCAGACTGTACTCTCAGAAATACACAAAAGAAGAAAACAAATAAAAATCTTTGGATAATGTTGAAATACCAGTCTGTATTTGTTTTTTAAGTTAGCACTGATGTATTTGAATGTGTTTTTAAAATGAATAAGGCTGGGGCATTTGGAAAAACTGCTGCACCTGCTAGCTTGATACAGCATCTATAAAATTACTGGAATTCTAGAGGTTTGAAAGAGAGAAGTTTTTTTCCTTCTAATTTTCACTTGACAGTTCATAAGTCGCTTATATGTATAATATTATAATCTATAATTGGGAGTAATAAAATTGGTGACAGAGTCATTGCCTGGTTCAGATGGATTAAATGACTTCCTTCAAATCGTGTAGTTCATTGGTGAGAAAATAGGAATGCGAAGCCAAAACTTCTGACTCCAAAGGTTTTTACCCCAGTTGTTGGGAGACAGAGTCAGATAGGAGGTCGTATGTAAAATGTCTACTGTAAAATGCAATTGGAAATAAATTTACCTTTTCTTTCTGATTCTCATTTCTTGGCTTACCATGATGTGAAGATTTCCTTGGCAATAGATAGAGGAGGGAATAAATATCTTTACTAGAGTCACTGTGAGCTTTTCAATAAAAGAGTATTTTCCCCCAAAACTAAAGAATTAAGGATAAAAATATAGCAGCTGTCTGAAATTGACAGAAATGGAGATGTAGATAGAAATAGACTGATAAGTAGAGAAATAGAGAAAGAAATTTCAAAAAGCTTTACATCCAGGAAGAGATTCAAAGTGAAATTTTCTCCTAGGTGAAGCAATGATTGATAACAATTAAGGTTCTATGAATATTTATATTTCTTGGGTTGGTCAGAGTTGTGTATGTATTAATGAAAAATGGGAGAATATTTCATTATGACGCACCACCTTTCCTAATTTAATAGTCTTTCTGCATATAAAACATGGGATTGCACCAACATAAAAAAGCCCTAGTGTTGATAAGCAAGTACATTAGTTTGCTAGGGCTCCCGCAAAAAAATACCACAGACTGGGTCATGTTAACAAAAATTTATTTTCTCACAGTTCTGGAGGCTAAAAGGCCAAGATTCACGTGCCATCAGCTTTGCTTTCTTCTGAGGCATGTTTCCTGGGTTTGCAGATGGCCACCCGCTTGCTGTGTCCTCACGTGGTTTTTTCTCTGTGCACACCCATCCCTGGTGTCTCTTTGGGTGTCCCAATTTCTATTTCCCCTTTTTTTAAAAAGACACCAGTCAGATTTGCTTAGCACTCACCCTAACCACATCACTTTAACTTAATTACCTCTGTAAAGGCCCTATCTCCAAATACAGCCACATTCTGAGTTACTGGGCATTACTGCTTCAACATATGAATTTCAGGGGATACAATTTAACCTATAACATCAGGGATTGATAAGAGTTTCTCTTTTTTTTTATGAGGAAGATCAGCCCTGTGCTAACATCTGCCAATCTTCCTCTTTTTTTTTTTTTTTTTTGCTGAGGAAGACTGGCCCTGGGCTAACATCCACGCCCATCTTCCTCCACTTTATATGGGATGCCACCACAGCATGGCTTACCGAGCTGTGTGTTGGTGCGCACCCGGTATCCGGACCAGGGAACCCCAGGCCACCGGGGAGCACACGCACTTAATTGCTTGCGCCACCTGGCTGGCCCCAATAGGAGTTTCTTGATGAATGAGATAAGGGAGGATAGCCTAGAAGAGAGAGAAGAACATACAGGAAGGAAAAAAATTATAGACTGTATAATATATTCTAGAAAAGTCTAATTAGTACATTTAGACAGTTTCTATCATCAGAAATGTTAAATGATTCTATTGTAACTCAGATCTCTTAAGATAGTGTACTCAGTAAAATATTCCACATTTCATCTTATCCTAATTAGTATATGATCTCCATTCTCCAAATTAATTCTAATTGAATCTCTGGAGACTGAGGTACATATCTTTGAGATGCTCTGTGGAAGGAGTCCCAAAGGGCTGTTGAGAAAATACACATACTGTGTCCAACAGAACACACCAAAACATCAGAGGAGAGGAAAAAGAGTGTCACTTCCTGGAGTGTCCTTCCTGACCAAGGGTAAGCGACTGGCATCAGGAGAAGCTAAGTGGTTTGGCTTCTCTGTGACCTCAGATGCAATTAGAAGGGAGATACAGAGTGTGACCTGGCTCTCAAAGTATCGTTGTTATGCCAAACACACACACACCTACACCCTAAATAGTATTCGAACCAATGGTATACGTGATTCTCATGTAGAAATCAATATTCGGTGTGGTGGTTATGCTGAGTCATCATATATTCACTTACACAGTAGAGAAATCAAGGGGACAAAAAAGGTGACATGTTTTTTCACTCCGGTGGTTGTGGTACTCTGTGCTGTCCAAACTACTAATTTATGGTGTTTTCATTTCTTTACACTCATTTTCAAGTGCTAGAGGGACATATTCTTCCACAGAATTTTAAGTGCTCTAGTGAAGGGAGCAGGGAACAGAGCTTCTACAGGAGAGGAAACACACAACTTGAGAAGCCGTTCTGCATGGAATGCTTAGCATGATCGGCTCTGATATTTTCTGTGTCTTTTATTTCACATTCACATTTTAGTTGCAATTCATTTCAAATTCAAAGTGGACTTTAGTCCATCTTGATGGTTACGAGGTTGATGGTAATGAGTCCCCTCTTTATTTACTCTTCCTTCTTATTAGTAATAATGACACTGAGCCAGGAAAGTCCACGTGAGGATAGATTAGCCCTGATTAGTTAGAGCTAGGTTAGTAGTAGACAATAATTTGGGAAAAATAGGTTTAAGATATAAAGGTAATTACCCAATTATTGATTCTATAAATATTTAATAAGTGCCAATTAGTTACTAGGAACTGTTCTGTATGCTGGGATACAGCAGTAAACAAAACAAAATATGTTTTTTCCTCCATAGTTAATGCATTCTCATGGAGAAAAATGGACAATAAACTTAACAAACAGGAGTCTGATGATGACGATAGGTCTGCGAGAAACTAGAGCAGAGTCTGAGCAGAAAAAGAAGGATGGGGATTGTTGGTGAGAAGGGGGCATGGAATTTAAAATAGTGACCAGGATGGGTCTTAGTCAAAAAATGGCATTAAGATAGCACTTAAAGAAGATAAGAGTGTGAGGCTTGCAAATATCTGGGGATAGTTTTTCAGGCAGAGGAACTGTCAGTTCAGAAATTTTTGATGCTGGGGCAGGGCTGGCATTTTTGAGAAACAGCGAGAAAGTCAGCAAAACTGGAGTAGAATGAAGCAAGAGGTGAGTCTTTGGGGATATGGACCTGAAAGGTAATAGAGGGCTGGCTCTTTGAGGACATTTAGGTCATTGAATGAAATTTGACTTTAACTTAGAATAAACTGCAAAGACTTTAGGGTGATTTTAAGAACAGGCCTAAAGTGACTTGCCTTAGTACTATTTTTTTGTAAAGGACCACACTGACTGAGATATTGAAAATAGGCTATAGAGGGACAGGTGTGTAGACCAGTTAGAAGACTATCACAATATTCTTGGCAAAACATGATGATGTTTTGGACCTGAGTGGTAGTGGTGGAGGTGGTAGGAAGTGCTCAGATTCAGGATAGGTCTTATAGGTAGGGGCACCAAGATTTCTTGGAAGACTGAAGAGGAGTTAGAAGAGAAAGTGGGTAGGTTGTTTCCTAATTTGTGTCTTGAGAAACTAGAAGAGTAGATTTATTATCTGATATGAGAAGTGAGCAGATTGATCAATTTTTGGGAGTAAATATTAGGAAATCAGCTTTAAACATGCAAAGTTTGAAATATTTTTGACTTATCTCTTATAATTGTAGAATGTTAGCACTCAAAAGAAACTTAGGCATCTTTTAGTGGTAGAATTTTTAATTGAGAGTCATAATGACAAAATCAATGTATAGATTTCTGGGGATCTTGGAACCCACTACAATTGTGTGTGCTTATACCTATAAACAGTTTGGAGGCTGGGGAGAAGAAGCATTGCTTCTATCACATTCTTTAAGAAGTCCATGAATCTAAAAGTTTGAGCCATTAAATTTTTAATGAAACAAAGGAATACCACAGTTAGAGAATATAGACAAGTTCACATGATTGATTTTTAGGGAAGGAAGAATGAATACGCAAATCTTAAAGTGAAAAGAAGAATGCTCTTATCTTTGGTACACTCCATCTCTCACTTCAACCAAGGCGATGAGAATGCCCCATGTATCCAAAAATATATGCACCTATAAGGATTGTTAATCTATTCTAACACACTGTATTGTTGTAGATGAGGTTTCTACTCTTATCTTTATGATGGATTCTATAAGAGATGGTAACAAATTGGTATCGTAGAAGGTGGGTACTGGAAAAGGATCAACCAGTTTTTCCTGCAGGTGAAATTATGTTCCAGAGAGGACGTGTGATGCTCTTAAATGCACACTGGTGATTAGCCTCAGGCTCCATCCGTATCACAAGACCCCTCAATCCAAGGCCAATGAACTGTGCACCTCCAAGCCTGCCACTCCTGCATCAAACTGCATGTGAGTATGTAACAAAAATATTAACTCTCAGGCTCTAGAAAGATTCTGAAGGACACCATCATATTGGATTAAATTATTTCCTTGTAGAAAAGTGGCTTTATATTTTTCCCTCAAGCTCAGATTTTGTAAATAAGTCAGGTATTATTTGGAGGCTGTTAAAGACTTTCCCAAGATTGTAGAGCTAACATTGGGTAGAATCAAGATTTGAACACAACTGCATTTTCAATTGTGCAGTTATACAAGTGTGCCTATTCCGGACCTGTCTGCTCTCAGCTAGGTTTGCTCATAGCTCCGTGTTCAGCTATTAGCTCAGTTGGGGGCTGGATGATGAAGAATGGACCCACTAACATGTCTGGGGGCCAGCGTGCTGTCAGCTGGTGTCACAAAGAGAATGCAGCCAGATATCTCACTATTCAGCAAGCTAACTGTGGCTTATTTATATTGTGGTGGCAGGATTCCAAAAGCAAGAAGAGAAGTGTGCAAAGCCTCTTGAGACCCAGGCTTTGGCATCTGCATAGCACTGCCTATGCTGTGAACTATTGGCCAAAACAAACCACAAGGCCATGCAGACTCTAGGGTAGAGTAACAAAATCTACTCTTGAAATCAAGAAATCAGTAAAGACTTGTAGTCTTTTTTAAAACTTTTGAAATATATCACATAGATTTTTGGTTTGTGGTTATTTACTTCTTTCTCTTTTAAATATTAGAACTTTCATACAAAATATAACGTGATGAATTTGTGATACAGTTATGTTTTACACAGAAGTCACAATGATGACCATATCATTCTTTTAACTGAATGGTCTAAACCTTTAATCAACTTGATTTATCCACTTCATCCAAGACTTTGTGGTTTCTTGTAAAAACAGAGGAGATGCTTTCATTATCAAACAATACTTTGAAGGGATCTTGTCTTTTAGAGTTTTCTTGTATTTCGAGGTTAAATTACTATATAAATACACATCCATGGCTAGAAGAGAGATTGAGACTGACAGTCTTTGAGTCTTGTCTATCAGGATAAGGTCCCAGTTAAACAATCCCCAGTAATTCTATCTAGAAGTTTGAATGCCTCTCTTTCCTGCCTTTACCAGAGGACTGGTTTCAACAGGTAATAGAAGATGGAAGATTTCAGAGAGATTCCTAAGAGGCAACTTTTCCTCCCTTTCAATCCATTGTCTGATCTGCAGCCAAAGTAAACTTTAAAAATATAAATCTGATCATGCTCATTCCTCACAAATGTCTTCCATTTATGTTGGTTTAAAAGCCAAAATCCTTAATATGGCTTTCAGTCAGCTTTGCGAGCTGCTAACTCTTGTGGCTCATCCCTGGTTCCCCTCTCCATCCCAATGTCTTTATTCAACCTCTCTCAGCTCCTTGAACTCAGCAGACTCTCTCCAGGAAGGGCTGTGTTACATGTTCTTTCTTCTCGTGGAACTGCTCTCCCCTCTCTCCTTACCCTGACGATGGGCTCAATTTTCAGGTCTCATTGGAAGATCTCTTCTTCTGAGAAGACTCTGAGTTTAGACCAGAAAACTTATTTTATCAGTTATTTGCCTCTTTAGAGGGTAGCAGAAGAGGAGTAGTAATTGGCTCTTGATATTTCACTTTTTTCCCCAAATTATATTATACTAAAAATGAACTTAGTTTAGTCCCAGATATTTTTCCTTATTTAGGACAACTGATAACATACCAGAGGAAGTTCATGGTAACTACTCAGAAGGTGGCTATAACCCACCATTTTATACATTATCAATATAAAAACCATACATTCCTGCCAAGATAATTCTACCGAAGCTTCAGCATATTCAGAAAAACATTGTACTGTACAAATGAATAACTGCTATATAGCATAGCACTATAACTGTGAAGCTCCCAGCATGTTTGAGAATATTATAGGGAAATCTTTCACGTGAGTGATATAGTTTGGTTGAAGTACTAAATTGACGAGTACAAGTGGTGAGAGAGAGGTTTATCAAGGGAAGTTAGAGCAAGTTTATAGAACCTTGTGTGATGCCTAAATCATCTGTACTTTGTGTGCTAACAAGAAAAGATCCAATATATACTAGTTACAAAACAGAATGGTCTTCAAGGCTCCAAGCTGAATTTACCACAGTGCCATCAATGAAGTCACATTCTCTGTGAACATCATCACCTACATTTGAAAGTTGAAGATACCTCAGTAACTAACAAGTCAGAACAGTAATATTGAAGAATAAAACTTGGATTTGCATTCTAGTTACAGCGTTGACTCTGGCTTAGCTCAAAGGTAAATGTTTTAAACATTGAAGTAAATCGCAATCCTCCTAGTTTTAGCTTTCTCCCACTGCCTTTATACCTGAGGGATGGTCAGCCGACTACTGGTGCATCAACTCTAATTCTGTAATGTTTTATGTTAGATACCTCCTTTTACCTTCTCTCTGAGAGCTTCAGAACTTCAACTTTGAAGGATTCATGATGTCTCAATATATCCTTGACACCAAAATTTAGATCTTCCTAATGTTCAGCATCCACTATGTGAAAAAAGGCCTCATGTCTGTATATAAACCTCACATCAACTAGAGAAGAGTGCAAAAAAAATAGTTTTTAGAGAAAGAATTTTTTAAAGCTCTTTTCAATAGGTAACAAAATTCAGGTTGTCAGAGGATGATAGGATTGCCTTAGCTAGGAGAACAAGAGAGAAAATAATTCACCTATAAAAGACACAAATGACTTAACAGTTGAGAGCATATGTCCTTGATAAAGATAATCCTGGACTGAAATACCAGTTGTGCTGTAGACTAATTCTGTGATGTTGAAAATGTTTCCTAAACTTCATGAGCATCATAATAGAAGTTACCTTATAAAGTTGTGGAAAGGATTAAGTGGGTTAAGTATAGGACTCAGGATACTATCTGTATGTAGTGGTGATATATATACACATATATTTTCTACTTGTACTAATAAGAGGAGCAGTAGGATATTATATTGGTTTTTGTATAACCACCAGGACAATGCCTGACATAAATTCTCGATAATACGTGAAGGATACTCAAATTTTTTGAGTGCTCACTATGTACTGAACATTGGGCTGGGTGTTTCGATGTATATATTATTCACTTGATTAGACAACCTGTCAGGGGGCTTCATTTTTCTCATGTGTTTGGTGAGACTGAGGGACTTGCCTTGCATTAAACAATTAGTAAGTAAAAGTCTTAATTCCAAAATCAGATTATACTCCAATTCTAGTGGTTCCCCAGTCTCAGACTGAAATATATCATTCTAGATAATAATGGATAAAAGTCCATAAGCCTCTAGTAATTGTTGACTTAATTGATACCTTTGTTTATTTCTTTCAATAGAAAAATACTAAATGATGTTTTTTCTCATAACCTTTATCAGACATTCTCTTCTGTGGACTTGGAAGTCGGAAATCGCACCACCCTGACTGAATTCATCTTGGTGGGCCTCTCAGCAAACCCCATGGCAGCTGATTCTCTTTGGAATACTTCTGATGCTCTACTTGATGACAGTGTTGGGGAACATGACGCTGATTATCTTAATCCATATCGATTCTCACCTGCATATGCCTATATATTTTTTCATTTGCAATCTGTAGTTTTTGGACTTCTGGTACACCTCTGTGTATACTCCCAAAATCCTGGCCATTTGTGTCTCAGAAGATAAGTGCATTTCCTTGGCTGGATGTGGAGCCTAGTTGTTCTTTTGTTGTGCTGTAACCTACACTGAGTGCTATCTCTTAGCAGCTGTGGCCTATGACCACCACGTGGCCATCTGTAACCCATTACTTTATTCAAGCACTATGTTCCATTCTCTCTGTACTCAACTTGTTGCTGTCTCCTACATAGGAGGGTTCCTGAACGCTGTAGCCCATACTGCCAACACTTTCCACCTGAGTTTCTGTGGTAAAAATATCATTCACCACTTCTGTGACGCACCACCACTGGTAAAAATGTCTTGTACAGACACTCAGGTCTGTGAAAAAGTCCTCCTGGGTGTGGTGGGCTTCACGGTCCTTTCCAGCATTCTGACCATCCTTATTTCTTATTTCAACATCCTTCTCGCTATCCTGAGGATCCAAACCGTCTCAGGAAGGTACAAGGCCTTCTCCACCTGTGCTTCTCGCCTAATCCCAGTCGCGCTTTTCTATGGATCCTTGCTCTTCATGTATTCAAGGCCAAGTTCCACCTACTCCCTGGGGAAGGACAAAGTGGCTGCTCTGTTCTACACTGTGGTCAACCCAGTGCTCAACCCTGTGCTCAACCCTTTCATCTATAGCCTAAGAAACAAAGATTTCAAAGAGGCCTATTGGAAAACAATGTAGACCATAAGGCTGGAGAGATAAAGGTCATCTTTTTGCAGAATGCTCTAAAAGTATTTTCCAAACGTTTGGTTATACACATATTTGAAAACATTACAATATTTCAAGTAAATTCATCAAACTGTACTTAAAACAATGAAACATTAAACAAACCACTCTTAATTGTGTATTTTTATTTTGTTGTAATTACAATATTTTAAACCTGAAATATTGGGTTGTTGGATGTCCCACAATATTGATACTTTCAGTAGTAGATTTTTTAAAATTTATCCTCTTGATGATCTTTGGGGGATTTGGAAGGAGAAAAGAAGAATCAGATGGTTTTTGTGGGTATAGTTTGACTTTGAAGTTTGGCAAGCTTACTTTATTGTGTGGGGAAAACCTTTGGAACGGTTAAAGTGGTGGAAATTTGCTCAAGATTTTCCAAATATTTATTTCTTCATAAAGCATTCCCTCCAAATTCCTTCATAATGCTCTAATTCAGCATATAGAAAATGTCTTTGTAAACTTTTTGCATTCTATGTCAATTTAACACTAGACAAATCTTTAAGAGTTGTTGAGATTACCAAAAACAAATAGATAAATAAATAAAAAATAAAAAACAAAACAACCATATCACTTTTCTAAATCCATGGAGAAAGATGTGTCTTTAAGATTGTATATCACTATAAAACAGTGGTCTCTTCCACAGAGAATGAGTACTCTGCCATCCTGTCTCTCATTCCATGCTGCTCCATATTCCCTATGAAACAAAGTAGCATCAAGGGGATCAAACTGGAACAAACAAATCAACAAGCAAAAACCCACGATATTCTAGACTCAAAGCTTGTTTTTTTGTTTTTTCCCCACCAGAAGATTTTAAGTACGAAGAAAGTTATAGCTAATATTCAGTATGTGGCAGATTTAGTTGATATATTTTTCAATACTCTTTATAACACTACAAATTAATGATTATTAGTTATACTCGACAAATTATTAGTTTGAGACTAAGAAGTTAGAAGTTTGTTATTGAAATATTATAGCTATTGTTTTAATGAGCGCATTTATAAAATGCACAAATTTAAATTTTAAAACACGTCGTTGTAGCCACTTCACCATTTGTATTAGCTCTGACATTTGTGATCTTTCTTTCCATCTGCATATATTATCTAGACCATCACTGCCCTCTCTCTTTTCATCACAAAATTCTTACCATTCCTTATTCTTCCATTACTACAGAAGCTCTTTGTGTTTTGGGCAGGAAGGATTTGGGGTGTATTGCACAAACCTCAAGAATCCATATAACATTTTCTTCACATCCGTATAATGCCCACAATGTAGGGGAAAAAAATGGGGTCAATCTCAGGGTAGATAGTTGAGTAAAATGTAATCCTTTGGGATCCTAGAAGTAATATATACACTTCTATTTTGCACTAAACCCTGATGCTGCTTTCTAAAAACCTATATTAATATTAAATTGAACCTCTACTCTACAGTATATAGTTAGTCACTAAAAGAAAACAAAGCAATACAAGAAATAAAATCTCTTTCACTGGATTTCTGTGAAG
Source organism: Rhinoceros unicornis (assembly GCA_028646465.1). Classification (NCBI taxonomy): domain Eukaryota; kingdom Metazoa; phylum Chordata; class Mammalia; order Perissodactyla; family Rhinocerotidae; genus Rhinoceros; species Rhinoceros unicornis. The sequence continues at coordinate 12,758,717 of CM053540.1, read as the reverse complement.
AGGAAAATAAAGCATTTTTTTAATCCAGTTCCCCAACCTTCCACGGAAGCAGTCCATTTTCACTGAGTACTCGTTTGAGTAATTTATGTCATTTAGACTTCAGATTGTGCTAACCTGAAAAATCTTTTCAGAGCTTCTTTCACATCTTTATTTCTCAGACTGCAGACCATGGGGTTCAACACAGGGAACAGCACAGTATAAAATGTAGAAACCATTTTGTCCCTCTCAAGGGAATAGCAGGAACTTGGACGAGAGTAGATATAGAGAATGGAGCCATAGTACAGCGTGACAGAGATTAGGTGGGAGGAGCATGTGATTAGCTCTACTTAGCTAATTAGTTAGCTAACTAACACATCCATCAAACAAATAGTTACATTATTGTTTTTTTTCACTTTTCAGTCCTCTCTTTACTTGACATATGAAGCATTTGCCATGTCCTCTTTCTTGATACTTTTTAAAAAAATTATTTTAGTTTTTCTTTTTTATTGAGGTAACATTGGTTTATAACATTGTATAAATTTTAGGTATATATCATTATATTTCAGTTTCTGTGTAGAGTGCATCATGTTCACCACCCAAAGACTAATTACCATCTGTCATCGTGCACATGTGACCTATTACCCATTTCACCCTCTTCCCTCCCCCTTTCCCCTCTGGTAACCATCAATCTAATCTCTGCTATGTGGTTGTTTGTTATTTTGTTATCTTCCACTTAGAAGTGAAATCATGCGGTATTTGTCTTTCTCCATCTGACTTATTTTGATTGGTATAATACCCTCAAGGTCTATCCACGGTGTCACAAATGGCAAGATTTTGTCTTTTTCTATGGCTGAGTAGTATTCAATGGTGTATATACAACACATCTTCTTTATCCATTCGTCCGTTGATAGGCACTTAGGTTGTTTCCAAGTCTTAGCTGCTAGGAATAATGCTGCAATGAACATAGGGGTGCAAATATCCTTTCACATTCATGTTTTCATGTTCTTTGGATAAATATCCAGAAGTGGAACAGCTAGATCACATGGTAGTTCTAGTCTAAATTTTTTGAGGACTCTCCATACTGTTTTTCATAGTGGCTTCACCAGTTTACATTCCCACTAGCAGTGTATGAGGGTTCCCGTTTCTCCACATCCTCTCCAACACCTATTGTTTCTTGTCTTGTTAATTATAGGCATTCTAATGGGTGGGAGGTGATATCTTATTGTAAGTTTGACTTGTATTTCCCTAATAATTAGTGATGCTGAACATCTTTTCATGTGCCTGTTGGCCATCTGTATATCTTCTTTGGAAAAATGTCTGTTCAGATTCTTTGGCCTTTTTTAAATTAGATTGTTTCATTTTTTATTGTTGAGTTGTATGGGTTCTTTATATATTTTGAGTATTAAATCCTTATCAGAAATATGACTTACAATATCTTCTCCCAATTCGTAAGTTGTCTTTTTGTTTTGATGATGGTTTCCTTTGCCATGCAGAAGCATTTTAGTTTGAAGTAGTTTATTTTTGTTTATTTTTTTCTTTTGTTTCCCTTGCCAGATGAGACATTGTATTCAGAAATATACAGCTAGTATCCATTGTGAAGCGCATACTGCCTATGTTTTCTTCTAGGAGTTTTGAGGTTTCAGGTTTTACATTCAAGTTTTTAATCCATTTTGAGTTTATTTTTTTGTGTTGTGTCAGATAATGGTCTACTTTCTTTTTTTTTTGCATGTGGCTGTCCAGTTTTCCCAACATGATTTGTTGAAGAGATTTTCCTTTCTCAATTGTATGTTCTTGGCCTCCTTTTGAAAATTAGCTTTCTGTAGATGTGTGGCTTTATTTCCTGGCTCTTGATGCTGTTCTGTTGATCTAAGTGTCTGTTTTTGGCCAGTACCATGCTGTTTTGATTACTATAGCTTTGTAATATATTTTGAATTCAGGAAGTGTGATACTTGCAGCTTTTTCCTTTGTTCTCAGGATTCCTTGGCTATTCAGGGTCTTTTGTTGTTCCATATAAATTTTAGGATTGTTTGTTCTATTTCTGTGAAAAATGTTGTTGGAACTTTGACAGGGATTGCGTTGAATCTGTAGATTGCTTTAGGAAGTATAGACATTTTAACTATGTTAATTCTTCCAATCCATGAGCACAGAATATCTTTCCATTTCTTTGTGTCTTCTTCAATTTCTTTCAAGAGCATTTTATAGTTTTGAGTGTAGAGGTCTTTCACCTCTTTTGTTAAATTTATTCCTAGGTATTTAATTATTTTTGTTGACATTGTAAATGGGATTATATTCTTAATTTTTCTTTCTGCTATTTCGTTGTTATTGTATAGAAACAGTTGATTTTCGTATGTTTATTGTGTACCTTGCAATTTTACTGTGTTTATTATTTCTAATATTTTTTGGTGGATTCTGTAGGTTTTCTATATATGTGATGATGTCATCTTCAAATAGTGACAGTTTTACTTCTTCATTTCCAATTTGGATCAATTTTATTTCTTTTTCTTGCCTGAGTGTTCTGACTAGAACTTTGAACACTATGTTAAATAAGAGTGGTTAAAGTGGGCATCTTGGTCCTGTTCCTATTCTTACAAGGATAGCTTTCAATTTTTCACTGTTGAGTTTGATATTAGCTGCAGGTTTGTAATATATGGCCTTTATTGTGTTGAGGTACTTTCCTTCTATGCACATTTTCTTCTTTTGATTTTCTTTTTAAATGTTTTATTTGTGTGTGTGTGTGTGTGAGGGACATCAGCCCTGAGCTAACATCTGCCAATCCTCGTTTTTTGGCTAAGGAAGACTGGCCCTGGGCTAACATCCATGCCCATCCTCCTCCACTTTATATGGGATGCTGCCACAGCATGGCTTGACAAGTGGTGTGTCAGTGCACGCCCAGGATCCTAACTGGTGAAACCCGAGCCGCTGCAGCAGAGCGCGCACAACTTAACCGCTTGTGCCACCGGGCCGGCCCCTCTTCATATTTTTTTAATCATGAATGCATGCTGCACCTTGTCAAATGCTTTCTCTGTATCTATTGAGATGATAATGTGATTTTTATTCCTCATTTTGTTAATGTAGTGTATCAAGTTGATTGTTGCAGAGGTTGAACTTCCTTGCATCCCTGGAATAAATCCCACCTGATCATGATGTATGATCTTTTTAATGTATTGTTGTATTGGATTTGCTAGTATTTTGTCGAGGATTTTTGCATTTATGTTCATCAGCAATATTAGCCTATAATTTTCTTTATTTGTGTCATCCTTATCTGATTTTTGTCAAATGATTTCTCTGTATCTGATGCTTTCTCTGTATCTACTCATCCTTGTAGAATGAGTTAGGAAGTGTCCCACCCTCTTCAATTTCTTGGATGAGTTTGAGAAGGATAGGTTTTAAGTCTTCTTTGAAGATTTGGTAGAATTCATTGGGGAAGCCGTCTGGTCCTGGACTTTTATTTTTTGGAAGGTTTTTGATTACAGTTTCAATCTCCTTACTAGTGATCAGTCTATTCAGATTTTGTATTTCTTCTTGATTCAGTTCTGGAAGGTTGTATGATTCTAAGAACTTTTGTATTTCTTCTTGATTATTGAATTTGTTGGCAAATAGCTTTTTGTAGTATTCTCTTGTAATCCTTTCTATCTCTGTGGTGTTCATTGTAATTTCTCTTCTTTCATTTCTGATTTTATTTATTTGTGCCTTTTCATGTTTTTTTCTTAGTCTAGCTCACCAAGAGTTTTTTATCTTTTCAACGAAACAGCTGTTAGCTTCATTGATATTTTTTTCTTTTTTGGTGTCTATTTCATTTATTTCTGCTCTAATTTTTATTATTTCTTTCCTTCTACTGATTTTGGGCTTTGTTTGTTCTTTTTTTTATAGTTCCTTTAGGTGTATAGTTCGATGTTTATTTGATATTTTTCTTGTTTCATTAGATTGGATTGTACTGCTATAAACTTTTCTCTTAGTACCACTTTTGCTATATCCCATAAATTTTGGTATGTTGTGTTTTCATTTTCCTTTGTGTCCAGATATTTTTTGATTTGTCCATTGATTTCTTTCTTGACCCAATAGTTGGTCAGTAGCGTTTCCTTTAATCTCCACATGTGTGTGGCTTTTCCACCTTTCTTCTTGTAATTGTTTTGAGTTTCATACCATTGTGATCAGAAAAGATGCTTGGTATTATTTCAATCTTCTAAATTTATTGAGACTTGTTTTGTGGCCTAATATATAATCTATCCTGAAGAATGTTCCATGTACATTTGAAAAGAATTTGTATTCTGCAGTTTTGGGATTGAATGTTCTGTATATATAAACTAAGTCCATCTAGTCTAATGTGTGATTTAAGGCCAATGTTTCTTGATTGATCTTCTTTTTGTATGATCTATCCATTGATGTAAGTGGAGTGTTAAAGTCCCCTACTCTTATTGTGTTACTGTCAATTTCGCCTTTTGTGTCTGTTAGTAATTGTTTTATATATTTAGGTTCTCTTATCTTCAGTACATATTTATAAGTGTTAAGTCCTCTTGCTGGATTGTTCCCTTTATCATTATGTAATGCCTTCTTTGTGTCTTGTTACAGTTTTTATTTTAAAATTTTTTGTCGGATATAAATATTGCTAACCCACCTTTCTTTTCATTTTCATTTGCATGAAGTATCTTTTTCTATTCCTTCACTTTCAGTTTGTGAGTGTCTTTACGTCTAAAGTGTATCTCTTGTATGCAGCATATATATCTGCATCTTGTTTTTTAATCCATTCAGCCACCATATGTCTTTTCATTGGAGCATTTAGTCCATTGACATTTAAAGTAGCTATTGATAAGTATGTACTTATTGCCATTTTATTATTTTTTTTCTGGATATTTTAGTTGTTCTCTATTCCTTTCTTCTTCTCTTGCTCTCTTCCCTTGTGATTTGATGGCTCTCTTTAGTATTATCTTGGGTTCCTTTCTTTTTGTGTGTGTGTGTATTTATTTTATTTTTCTGGTTTGTGATTACCATGGAGTTTCTATACAATAATCTCTGTAAGTAGAAATCTATGTTAAGATGATGGTCTCTTAAGTTTGACGTCTTACTAAAAGCCCTATGCTTTTACTCCCCTCCCCCCACATTTTGTGTTTTTGATGTCATATTTAATCTCTTTTTGTGTGTGTGTATTCCTTAACCTCTTATCAGGATGATAGATATTTTTCGTACTTGTGTCTTTTTTTTTTTTCCTTGTGAGGACGACCAGCCCTGAGCTAACATCCCATGCCAATCCTCCTCTTTGTGCCAAGGAAGATTGGCCCTAGGCTAACATCTGTGACCATCTTCCTCTACTTTATATGGGATGCTGCCACAGCATGGCTTGACAAGCGGTGCATCAGTGTGCTCCCGGGATCCAAACTGGTCAACCCTGGGCCACCAAAGCGGAGCACGTCCACTTAACCACTACACCACCAGGCAGGCCCTGGTACTTGTATCTTTTAATCTTCATACTAGCTTTCTAGGTGGTTGATCTGCTACCCTGACTGTATGTTTGCTTTTACCAGCGATTTTTTTCTTTGATAATTTTCTTATTCCTATTTGTGTTCTTTTCTTTTCCACTTAAATGAGTCCCTCTAACATTTCTTGTAAAGCTGCTTTCATGGTGATAAACTCCTGCAGTTTTTGCTTATCTGGAACACTCTTTGTCTCTCCTTCCATTCTGATTTATAACCTTGCCGGGTAGAGTACTCTGGGCTCTGAGTTTTTTTCTTTCAGCACTTTTAGTATTTCATGCCACTCTCTTCTAGCCTGTAAGGTTTCTGCTGAGAAGTCAGCTGATAGCCTTGCACAGTTTCCTTTGTATGTAACTTGTTGCCTTTCTCTTCCAGCTTTTAGGATGCTCTCTTTTTCTTTATAATGTGTCTTGATGTGGGCCTCTTTCAGTTCATCTACTTTGGTGCTCTCTGTGCTTTCTGTACCTGGTTGTCTGTTTCCTTCCTTAGGTAGGGAAGTTTTCAGCTATTATTTCTTCAAGTAGTTTCTCTGCCCCTTTGTCTCTCTCTTCTCCTTCTGGGACACCTATAATAAGGATGCTAATAAGCTTGATGTGGTGCCAGAGGTCCCTTAGTCCTCATTCTTTTAATTTCTTTTTTTCTTTTTTCTGTTCAGTTTGGGTAATTTCCTCTAATCTTTCCTCCAGGTAACTGATCCATTCTTCTGTGTCATCTACTCTCATGTTGATTTCCTCTAGTGAATTTTTCATTTCCATCATTGTATTCTTCAGTTCTGTTTGGTTCGTTTTCAAATTCTTTCTTGAAGTTCTCACTGTGCTCATCTATTTATCTCCCAAGATCAGTGAGCATGCTTATGACTATTAGTTTGTACTCTTTATCAGGTAGATTGTTTATCTCTGTTCTGTTTATTTCTCTTTCTGAGAATTTGAGCTGTTCCCTTATTTGGAAAATATTCCTTTGTCTCCTCATTTTGCCTATTTCTCTGTGCTTATATCTATGTATTAGGTAGATCATTACATCTCCTGATCTTGGAGAAGTGGCCTTTTGTAAGACATGCCTTATGAGGCCCAGCAATGTGTTTCCCTCTTGTCACGAGTTCCAAATGGTCCAGGAGTGTCCCCTGCGTGGTCTATGTGTGCCCTTCTGTTGTGGCGGGTCTGCTCTTGCTGCAGGTGCGTTGGAAGTCTAGGCTGGCTATTTCCCTGTCTCTTCCTGTGATACTGTGATTTATAACGGGAAATACTGTCAGCCCTTATACCCGTGGGTTCTGTGTCTTTGGATTCAACCAATCACATATCAAAAGGCCTATGATGGTTGCATCTGTACTAAACAGTTACAGATTTTTTTTTCTTGTCATTATTCCCTAAACAATACAGTATAACAACTATTTACATAGCATTTACATTGCATCAGGTATTATAAGTAATCTGGAGTTGATTTAAAGTACAGTCTTGCACCACATAATGACATTTTGGTCAAGGACAGACTGCATATCTGACAGTGGTCCCATAAGATTAGCACCATGTACACCAGGTGTGTAGTAGGCTATACCATTGAGTTTTGTGTAAGTACACTCTATGATGTTTGCAGAATGACAAAATCACCTAACGACACATTTCTCAGAACTTATCCTTGTCATTAAGTGACACGACTGTATATGGAAAGATGTGCATAGGTTATATGCAAACATTATGCCATTGTATATAAGGGACTTGCGCATCCACAGATTTTGGTATTGGAGGGGATCCTGGAAAAAATCCCCTATGGATACTGATGGAGAACTGTATATATTTGGACAAACTGGCCCCGTTCCATGTACAGAGCTCCTAAACCTTTGGAACTTTCTAAATGACGAGTGCTCTCAAGGTGTCTTTTGTTATGTCAATGGGGTGAATTTTGGAAAGCTCCTAGGTAACTAAGGATGGGGGATGGCTTGCCAGGGGAACCAATTTGAGATTAGAAGGTTGGATTTTCAGTCACACTTTTAGACCTCCAAGGAAGAGACAGAGGCTGTAGATTGAGTTCAATCACCAATAACCAATCATTTAATTATTCATGCCTCCAAAAATTCTCAAAAGAAGGTTCAGGGAGCTCCCAGGTTGGTGGACACAGAGATCGGAGATTCAGAGAGAGAATCTGACACTCAGCATGGGAGCTCCATGCTCTTTCCGCATTCCTTGCTGCACGCATCTTTTACATCTGGTTTGTCCCGAGTTATATCCTTTTATAATAAAACAGTAATCTAGTAAGTAAAATGTTTCTCTAAGTTCTGTGAGCCACTCTAGCAAATTGACTGAACCCAAGGAAGGGATCATTAGAACCTCAGACCTGTAGCTGAACGGTCAGAAGCACAGGAGACAACCCAGAAATGAGATTAGCATCTGAGATTGTAGGGGGAGCAATCTTGTGAGACTGAATCCTAAATCATAAACCCAAAAAGACTAGGCCATATCTGTTCTTGCTCACCAATGTATTACAATCCAGCTCTAGCATAGCCCTTTGCAAAGCACTTAGCACAGAAGAACTTGATAAATATTTGTTGAGTTAGTTAATTAATTAATTAATGTGCTGAAACGTAATCATCTCTGAGTTATATTTTAAATTAGAAAAACAAAGTACAGAACAGTGTGCACAATATCTTCCCATTTACTTGGGTATGCAAAGATATATTCATGTATATTCTCATATATATATAAAAACCCTCTGGAAGGAATTATGGGAACTATTAATACTTATGGTTGGTAAATAAGGAAACTAGAAGTCTGGGCTGTGAAGATCACTTCTTATTGTCTACTTGTTTGCATACATTATTGTAATAATTACCACAAACATATATTATTTTTCAATATAAAAGCATAAAACAAAACAATAGTATAACCATTGTCAAATGCAGACTGCATTTTTTCATGATGTAAAAGGGAGTAAATAAAATTCCACGTCTTTACAATTTTTTAACTTATATTATTTAAGGTGTACAATATGATATTTTTTTTTAACTTTTCTAATTTTTTGTTTATTGTAGTAACATTGGTTTATAACATTGTAAAAATTTGAGGTGTACATCATTATACTTCTATTTCTGCATAGATTAAATCATGTTCACCACCAAAATACTAATTACAACCCATCACCACACACAGGTACCGAATTATCCCTTTCACCCTCCTCCCTCCCCCCTTCCCCTCTGGTAACCACCAATCCAATGTCTGTCCCTATGTGTTTGTTTATTGTTGATATATACATGCATAGTGAGTGATTCCATCATCAAACTAATTAACATACCCATCTCCTCACATAATTATCATTTTTCTGTGTATAAGAGCACCTGAGATCTACACTCAAGACATTTCCAGCATAAAATACAGTATTATTAACTATAATCACCATTCTAGACATTAGATTTCATTCATCCTACGTAGCTGAAACTTTGTACTCTTTGACCAATATGTCCCCATTTCCCCACCTCTTGCCCCTGGTAACCACCATTCTACTCTCTGCTTTTACGAATTTGACTTTTCTGGATTCCACATATAAGTGATATTATGCAGTATTTGTCTTTCTGTGTCTGGGTTATTTAACACTTTCCATAATGTCCTCTAGGTTCATCCATGTTTTCCCAAAGGGCTGGATCCTCTTCATTTTTAAAGCTGAACAATATTCCATTGTAAATATATGGAATATATTCACAATATATATACAATTTATCCATTTATCTATTGATGGACACAGATTGTTTCTATATTTTGGTTATTGTGAATAATGCTGCAATGAACATGGGAGCACAGATATCTCATAAAGGTACTGATTTCATTTCCGTTGCATATATACCCAGAAGTGGGATTGCTGGATCATTTGGTAGTTCTATTTTTAATTTTTTGAGGAACCTCAATACTGTCTTCCAAAATGTCTGTGCCAACTTACATTCCCATGAACAGTGTACAAGGGTTTCCTTTTCTCCACATCCTCACCAACACTTGTTTTTGGACTTTTTGATAATAGCCACTCTTACAGATGTCAGGAGACATTTCACTGTGGTTTCAGTTTGCATTTTTCTAATGATTCGTAGTATTGAGCATCTTTTCATATACCTGCTGCCCATTTGCACGTCTTCTTTGGAAAAAGGTCTACTTAGGTCCTTTGCATTTTTCTAAATTAGGTTGTGTGTTATTTTGCTATTCAGTTGTTTCAGTTCTCTATATATTTTGGATGTTAACCCCTTATGAGATCAATAATTTGAAAATATTTTCTACTGAACTGTAGGTTGTCTTTCCATTTTGTTGATTGTTTCTTTTGCTGTGTAGGAACTTTTTAGTTTAATGTAATCATATTTGATTATTTTTGCTTTACTTTCCTGTACTTTTGGTGCCGTCTCCAAAACATCATTTCAAAGATCAATGTCAAGATGCTTTTTTCCTATGTTTTCATCTAGAAGATTTATGGTTTCAGGTCATATATTTAAGGATTTAATTCCTTTCCATTTGATTTTTGTGTATGCTTTAAATTTAGGTCCCTTTTAATTCTTTTTGATAATTCCACCTGACCTTTTATTGTGACTATCTCATTTTATCTTAAACCTTAGCATTCTAATATCTAACTATTTAAACATTATTTCAGCAAACATTGAGCAAATATGTGTAAATACATATATATACATACAAACACAAATATATATACACACATATACAAACTTTATATCTATATCTTTACGTCTATAAGAAAATACATAAAATATATTTGCACAGCTAAATCCCTCCAGAAGATTATATGAATCAAATATCTCTCGGAGGAAAGATCCAGGGAAATTGAAAAAAATGTTGGGTAGAAAAGAGAACAGAGTCGAGGAAAAGGAGAGGAAGTATCATCACTTCCTCGCGTGCTCACAATCACTGCCCGCCCTTTACCGGCTCCATCAGAGAGGACCAGGAAGCACTGACTCTCTTCTCCAAACAATCTGCTGTACTTCTCTATCACGAATTTCTAAATCCCCACTGGAACGTAACTTTTCTTTTTAATAGAAGGCCCTTTGGGCATAGTCATTTGTTAGTGAGTTATAAAACTGTTTAATATTTCCTTTCAGTGTGATAGATATTGGAGCTTTCTTTTCCTCCTTTGTATTCTTCCTTAACCCTTTCCTGCCTTCTTTCTCTTTCCTTTTCTTTTTGTTATGTGGAGGTATCCTGGCACCCTAGAATCTACCAGGAGGACCAGGTTCTTGACAAGGTTATGCCTCTTACTAACTCTGTGACCTTGAGAAGACCATCCTCACTCTACTTACAAGTTGCTTCACCTCACAAAGAGAAGGCTCATCCAGATCATCTCCAAGGTAGACTTCACTTTTAACATTTCTGTGACTAAAAAATATATATGTGTGATAAAAAATATATATATGCGATCAGTAGTTAACTGTTCAGAGAAACTATTAGAGTAAAATGCTAACTTAAACTGTTCTTAGCAGTGTGAGACTGACAGTAATGTTTTGCAGTCTGGTTTCTGACTTTCTGGGAATTCACTCCCACTGCAGCATCTCTATTGTCATTATCCCTGGTTTACTAATGGTAGCATCTGCCTAGCTTTACAAGGATGCTGATGACTCCCTAAACAGTGCATTTCTTACTGTCTTAGTAAAATGAATGTCCTTTGAGCCCTTGGATAAGCAAGGTGGGTGGTGAGGAGGGTGATGGTTAAGCAGTGGCAGAGCAGATTACGCATAATAGGTCATTTACAACATCTGAATCTTCATTCAGACTTCTTCAATACTATGCCTGGTTGGTCTGACGTTTTGACCTCATGACTGTGGATAGCTTCTTTGAGTTCAAGATTCAGTTAACAGCCTTATGAATTATTAATATCCTTCCAGGGATTCAACCTGACACATTAAATCACAAATCCTTGCCGAGTTGTGCCTGTGTCGATAAATTTGGCCATATGAAACTTAATATTTCCTTGTCCTTGGTCTCATGCTCTTAGAATCCATTCCATTAGATGTTCTCCAGACTCTAGCCAATAGTAATTGGTGAGGTCCTGTATATTGTACCATATCAGATTTTCTATATCACTCTCTGGGGGTATATTAATTTTTAAGTTTAACCATAAGCCCAGAAGCAATGTGAGGTGATGAGGCTAGATGTTAAGGAGAATTATATCTGTATGCATGCAACCTCCTCAGGTGCAGTCAGTAAAAGGCTGTCATCCAGGGGAAGTCTTTATTCCATCAGATGAGAGGAAGAAACTATTTGATTTTGAAAAGAGGCTTAGAAGGATTTGAGATTCAAAATTCTCGGACACATCCTTCTCTGGCCAAATACCTCTATCCTATATCACAGAGCCTCACTCCTTTCCAGTCAGCATGCTTATCTTCCCATGAAATACTTAACAACATTAACTGTTTATTGGGGAGGCAACTCTGCAATGCTAACAATCATTGGTCCTCAACTACAGTATATCAAGGGCCACAGGAGATAGAGACTCCTTTATATCTATAATTTAAGCTTTCTGGCTGCCTGTTTGTTTTTTCAGGCACAAGTTTAAATTTCAGCAGAAGCCAACTCACTACATGATATTTATAAGCTCTATTTACATGCCTCTGCCAGAGAAAATTAACCTATCAATGTCTTCCCTTCACATGTCCTTCATTCCATGATGCCATTGGTGATCAGTTAAGTAATTGGATGTCAAAAGTCACCAGTATCCCATTTCCCAGCTCAATGGGTTTATACATGTGATGGTCAAATATGTGAACAATCTATTCCACTTGAATATTTATCTCCTGGGACTACTTCTAGGACCAGTATCGGTTATGAACCTAGTCGGTTGTATATGGCTACTTAAAGTGGTTAATTTGAGGAGGGATTAATAAGGGGATTATTACAAAGTAATGCATGTGTCGTATGGAATCCCAAAGGAGTTGTCTAAAATCCTAGGACTACAAACTTCTGAGAGCTGTTACTTCCTCTATCCCTGAAGGTGCAAGAAGCAAGAGTGGCTATGAGCACTGAAGGGAAAGCTTTGGAAGAGGGTCACCTGGAAGGAGCTGTGGTCTAGGTGCAGTAGTGCCTGGGACTATTACTCTGACCTCACTCTCTTCCCTACCAGTGACAATCACTGGTGAACCCAGTAAGCAGATAGAGAGCAAAGGAGCCACTGATGTAGTTAACACAACAGAGCATCCTGGAGCAAAGAGGAGGTTAAAGGTGAGGGATGGGTTTGGAAGGACAACGGAAAGATATTCAACATATAACAAAAACATCAGTGTCATTTAACATACATGCTTTAATATGCAGATTATGCATACCAATATACACAGTATACATAATATACGTGCACCATGTTGTTTAGCTTCTGCACAACGAAAGAGAGAATGAGAATGCAAATTCTGACTGATTACTTTTTGGTCAGATATTTGTAGCCTCAAAAAAAATTTTCTCCATCTTATTAAATAATACCCAGTTTGTCAACACACAATTTTCTTTAATTGGTATGTGAGTCATTTCCCAAGCTATGAAATCCTGAGTGTTTGTAGATATCTACCACCCTGGGGATACAGAAACTGATGTAAATGTTTCTGGGGCACACAGACTTGAATTCCGTTGCGGTGATGGTGTTGCTGAGAATTTTAGGTGAGTTGCTCAGTTCAGATTTAGAGGAATTATCTTCTTATTTAAAGACATATATTTTTGGCCTAACTGTTCTCATTAAGGTTTAATTCATTAACAATAAGCCATTATAAAAGCAATAAAAATTTAAATAAGATATGTTTCTAGTACTACGTTATTTATGTAGTATACATGTGCATGTTACATCAAATTGGCTCTTTAGAGTAACGTTATATATTATAATTTTACTGTATAATATAATATATTAATAAAATAAAAGGGATCCTGTGTAATTTACAATCCTATCATTGTATATTATCTTCTGCACACATTTTTTTCCAAACCTTTGTATATATTCTCTTTTTTTCCTCATAATCTCCTGAAATATTCTTATGCATATAGATACTACTCTAAGATACAAATTTATGATGGATACAGGTTGTTCCAAAAGCACTGGTAGAAAATATGTGATTCTTTAAAAAATGGGTGAGTCCAGTGTTTCAGATATAAACAACACTTGAAGCTAATAAGTGATCCATTTAGCAAAAAAGCAAGATGACATTATGAAAACTGAAATGTAAGAAAATAGAAATTGTAAGTTCATCTCCCCTTTAGTGAGCTTAAAGGAAATTCTTAAAGGAAAAAATAATCAACTGTGGAAATTTGGAATTGAATATTATTAAAATCAATAAAAATGCGTGGTTTGTTGAAAACTGAAAGCTCTTTCTAAAATAAGCACTTACATTGCTGGATCTTAGACTTGTGATTCAAGATAAACTTTCATTTTCTCTTCTCTTAGGTGAGGTTCCCTACAGCCATGGAGAGACGCAATCACACAGTGACAGAGTTCATCCTGCTGGGCTTCACAACAGACCCCACGATGCAGCTGGTCCTGTTCTTGGTGTTCCTTGGTGTGTACTCTGTGACTGTGGTAGGGAATACCACCCTCGTAGTGTTGATCTGTAATGACTCTCGGTTGCACACACCCATGTATTTTTTCATTGGGAATCTGTCTTTTCTGGATGTCTGGTATTCCTCTGTCTACACCCCGAAGATCCTAGTCACCTGCATCTCTGAAGACAAAAGCATCTCCTTTGCTGGCTGTGTATCTCAGTTCTTCTTCTCTGCTGGGCTGGGGTTCAGTGAGTGTTACCTGTTGGCGGCCATGGCTTATGACCGCTATGTAGCCATCTCAAAGCCATTGCTTTATTCTCAGGCTATGTCCATAAAGCTATGTGCATTTTTGGTAGCAGCCTCATATTTTGGTGGCTTTATTAACTCTTCCATCATAACCAACAGAACCTTTGCCTTGAATTTTTGTGGCGACAATGTCATTGATGACTTTTTCTGTGATGTCCCACCCCTGGTGAAGTTGGCATGTGACGTGAAAGAGAGCTACCAGGCCGTGCTGTACTATCTCCTGACCTCCAACGTCATTACCCCCACTGTGCTCATACTGGCCTCCTACATCTTCATCATCACCACCATCTTGAGGATCCGCTCCACCCAGGGCCGCCTCAAAGCCTTCTCCACATGCTCCTCCCACCTGATCTCCGTCACCTTGTACTACGGCTCCATTCTCTACATCTACTCTCGTCCAGGTTCCAGCTATTCCCTTGAGCGGGACAAAATGGTTTCTATATTTTGTACTGTGCTGTTCCCCATGTTAAACCCCATGATCTACAGTCTGAGGAATAAAGATGTAAAAGAAGCTCTGAAAAAATTTTTCAGACTAACACAATCTGAAGTCTAAATTGACATTAAATTTCTCAAATCTGTGCTCAGTTAAAATGGACTGCTTCCATAGGAGGTTGGGGAACTGGATTAAAAAACACCTTTTTTTCTCTTAAAAGAAATTCAATGAAAAATATTTTATTTCTTTGTATTTGTTTTGTTTTGATGATCAAACTGTAGTGTATACTATAGAATATAGGTTCAATTTAATACTAATATGGTTTTTCGAAAGCAGAATCAGGGTTTAAAGCAAAATAGAAGAGTAAATATTACTTCTGGGATCTCAAAGGATTACATTTTACTTTATTATCTGCCCTGAGTTTGACACATTTTTCTTTCCTACATAATGGCCATTATGGGAATTGGAGGAAAATGTCATATGGATTCTTGAGATTTGTGTAATACACCCCAAATCCTTCTTGTCCAATACTCACAGAGCCTCTGTGGTATTGGAACAGTAAGGAATGTTCAGAATTTGGTGATGAAAAGAGAGAGGGCAGTGATGGGTTAGATAACTTATGCAGATAAAAAGAAAGATCACAAATGTCAGAGCTAATAAAATGGTGAAGTGGCTACAAGTATTTGTTGTGAAATTTTGATTTATACATTTTATGGATGCACTCATTACAACAATAGCTATAATTTTTCAGTAACAGAGTTACAAATTCTTAGGCTCAAACTACTCATTTGTCAAGTGTAGCTAATAATCCTTAAGTTGCAGTGTTGTCATAAAGAGTATTGAAAAACTATCAACTAAACCTGCCTTGTACTAAATATTGAGCTGTAAGCCTCTTCATGCTTATAATCTTCTGGTGGGAAAAATTAAAAAAATCAAGCATTGTACCTAGAATATAGTGGATGTTTTTTGTTGTTGGTTTGCATGTTTAACTTTGTTCCCTATGATGTCATTTACCTTCATGGGAAATACATAGTGGTATGGAATGAGGGAACGTATGAAAGAGTACACATTCTCTGTGGAAGAGATCACTTTTTTATGGTGATTTACAATCCTACTGGCACATATTTCTCCATGAATTTAGAAAGGTGTTTTGGTTGTTTGGCTTTTTGCTTTTTTTTTAATCTAAACAACTGAAACATTTTTACCGAATATTAAATTGATAGAAGGCACAAGCATTACAAAGATATTTTTCTATATATTCAATTAGAGCTTTAGAAGGAATTTGGAGAGATTGCCTTATGGAAAATGAATATTTGGAAAATCTTAAATTGCCACCAGTTTAACCATTCCAAATCTTTTCCCACAAAATAAAGTTTGCTCGACAAACTTCAAAGTCAAACTAGGGGCACAAAAACCATCCAATTCCTCTCTTCTCTTTCCAAACATCTGAAAGATAATCAACAGAATAAATCTTATAAAAATCTAGTACTGCAAACAATCAAAATACAACATTGTATGTCATCAAATAACCCAACATTATAGGGTTAAAATATTGTAATTACAACTATATAATAATAAAATAGTAAAGAGTAGTTTGTTCAATGTTTCGTTATTTCAATGTGTAGTTTGTTGAATTTACTTCAAATATTGCAATGTTTCCAAACGTGTCTACAAGCTAAAAATTTGGAGGATACTTTTAGAGTATTTTGCAAAAAGATAACCTTCATCTGTCTGGCCTTCTGGTCTGCATTGCTTTCCAGAAGACCTCTTTGACATCTTTGTTTCTCAAGCTATAAACGAGAGTGTTGAGCAATACATTGACCACAGTATAGAACAGGGAAGCCACTTTGCCCTTCCCCAGGGATTTGGTGGAACTTGGCCTTGAGTACATAAAGAGCAAGGATCCATACAGAGCATGACTGAAATTACGTGAGAAACACAGATGGAGAAGGCCTTGCGCCTTCCTGAAGCTGAGTGGATCCTCAGGATAACCAGCAGGATGTTGAAATAGGAAATCAGAATGGCAAGAATGATGGAGAGCACTATGAAAGCCACCACACCCAGGAGGAGTTTTTCATAGACCTGGGTGTCTGTACAAGACATTTTTACTAGTGGTGGTGCATCACAGAAGACATGGTCATTTATATTTTTACCACAGAAACTCAGGTGGAGAGTGTTGGCAGTATGGGCTACAGCATTCAAGAACCCTCCTATGTAGAAACCAGCAATGAGTCCAGTGCAGAGAGAACTGGACATAGTACTTGAATAAAGTAATGGGTTACAGATGGCCACATGGCGGTCATAGGCCATGGCTGCTAGGAGATAGCACACAGTGTAGGTGACAACACAGGAATAGAGCAACTGCACTCCACGTCCAGCCAAGGAAATGCGCTTATCTTCTGAGACACAAAGGGCCATGATGTTGGGTGTATACACAGAGGTGTACCAGAAATCCAAAAAATACAGATTGCAAATGAAAAAGTACATGGGCGTGTGCAGGTGGGAATCATACAGATTAAGATATCCAGGGTCATGTTCTCCGTCAAGGTTATCAAATAGAGCATCAGAAATATTCCAAACAGAATCAGCTGCCGTGGGGGTCTGCTGAGAAGCCCAACAAGATGAATTCAGTCAGAGTGGTGTGATTTCTGACTTCCATGTCTACAGACGAGAAAGCCTGATACAGAGTACAAGAAAAAAATATTTAATGATTTTTCGATTGAAATAAATAAACAAAGTTATCAATTAAGTCAATAATTACTAGAGGCCTATTGACTTTTATCTATTACTATCTGGGTGATGATGTTCAGAGAGGATGTGACTTGACTGATAACACTGTGGTAAAAGCAGCTTGGAGTCCTGAAGGCAAAACTATACCTTTATTAATATATAATGGAACTTTTCTCATTAGCACACACAGCACAGATGTGAGGTTCTATTAACTGGCTTCAACTTACCTTTGTAAACTTCTCTCTCACTACTTGCCTTCATCTATTTAGTCTTTCAAACCAACTATATTACTCACATGATTGATTTTCCCATAATATTCTCACACATCCTAGGAGCTTCACTGTTATAGTGCTTTGCTGTTGTTCATTTTTACAACATTTTTCTGAATATGGTGAAGCTTGAGTAGAATTATCTTGAAAGGAATTTATGAGTATTATACTGATATTGAGCCACCATTTTAGTAGTTACTATGAACACTGCTGTGTTATCACTCGTCTATACAAGGGAAAATGTCTGGGACTTACTAAGTTGATTTGTAGTACAATAAAATTTGAGGAAAAAGAATTGAAATATCCGGACAGAGCCGATTACTGGTCTTCCACCACTGCTCTCTAAAGAGGCAAATTACTGATAAAAGAAACTTTCTGCTCTAAACTCAAAGGCTTCTCAGAAGAAGAGATATTCAAATGAGATCTGACAAATGAGCTCAATGCCAGCCTATTGTCAGGGTAAGAAGAGAGGGGGAGCAGTTCCATGAGAAGAAAGAACAAATCACAGAACCCTTCCCTGAGAAAAAGGCTGGGGAGTCAAGGAGCTGAAAGAGGTTAAATAAAGATTGGAGTAGAGAAGGGAATCAGGGATGAGCCACAAGAGTTACCAGATCACAGAGCTCACTGAAAGCCATATTAAAAATTTTGGCCTTTAATCCAACACAGTAGGAAGCCATTGCCATTATAAGGTAGTTTCATGATCAGATTTATACTTTTAAAGTTTACTTTGGCTGCAGATTAGAGAACGGATTGAAATGGAAGAAAAGTTCCCTCTTAACAGAAATCCCTCTGAAATCTTCAATCTTCTATTACCTGTTGAGACCAGTCCTCTGGTAAATGCAAGAAAGAGAGACATTCAAACTTCTAGATAGAATTAGCAGGGATTGTATAAACTGGGAACTTATCCTGATAGACAAGACTCAAAAACTGTCAGTCTCAACCTGTCTTCTAGCCAGGAATGTGTATTTATATAGTAATTTAACCTCAAAATACTAGAAAATTCTTAAAGACAAGATCCTTTCAAAGTACTGGTTGGTAATGAAAGCATCCCCTCTCTACTTTTACATAAGAAACTACCAAGTCTTGGAAGGAGTGGATAAATCAATTTGATGAAAGGTTTAGAACATTCAGTTAAAAGAATGATATAGTCATCATTCTGACTTCTGTGTAAAACATAACTGTATCACAAATTCATCACATTATATTTTGTTCCAAAGCTCTAATATTTAAAGGAGAAAGAAGTAAATTAACCACAAACCAATAATCCATGTGATATATTGCAAAAAATAAAAAAAATAAAAAGGCCACAATGCATTACTGATTTTTTATTTCAAGGTTAGATTCTGTTATTCTACCCTGGAGTCTGCCATGGCCTTGTGGTTCATTTTGGCCAATAGTTTACAGCATAGGCAGTGCTATGCAGATGCCAAAGACGGGGTCTCAAGAGGCTTTGGTAATTTCTCTCCTCACTTTTGGAATCCTGCCACCACAATGTAAGACTTGGTTAGCTTGCTGAACAATGAAACATCTGTTTGTGTTCACTTTGTGACCCCAGCTGACAGCAACCTGGCCCCCACACATGTTAGTTGGGTCCATTCTTCATCATCCAGCCCCCAAATGAGCTAACAGCTAATCACAGACATATGACCAAGCCAGCTGAAAGCAGACGGATCTCGCATAGGAAGACTTGCATAACTGTACAATTGAAACGACCCCTGTGTTCAAATCCTGATTCCCCCTAATGTGAGCTCTGCAATCTTGGGAAAGTCTTTAACAACTTTCAACCCATATTTCTTCACCTTTTAAAAGGTAAGAAAAATGTCAGTGCTATGTAGATAAAATGCACAGCCCAGTATGTGGTCAGAAAATATGCATAACTAATAGTAGCTACTTTTATTTTGAGAAGGATGAATAGTACCTGACCCATTCCCTGGCTGCACTCCATTAAATTGAATGTCTAGTGGGTACAGTAAACCTCTGGGCACAAAAGCTGGAGGAAGGAATCCCATGGCGTCTGTCAGCACATGTGTCGGCAGGACTGAGCTAGGTTACGGTAAAGGCTGCCACGGTGTCTCAGTCCCCGGAGGGCTTGGTCCTAGGCACCTCCAGCCTCTCTGAGATGAGCCAGAGCTTGGTAAGCGAGTGTGTTTTAAGAATGGATTCCGTACTTTTTCTCTCCGGCGTGTTTGTGTTGGTTTCTGGTATGGGGGAATCTGTGGTGGGCCCTTTAAGAGCAGATTTTTCTTTCTCTAAAGTTTGATAGTTTTTCTAGGTGTAGTCTCCTTTGGTTTGCAAAGCCAGCAAAGTCAGGTATTATGGGGTTTCATCTCAGTTGTGCTGAATCTAAAGTCTGGGATGCCTATTGCGACAAAGATCCTATCACAGATGCCTCCCCCCACCACCAAGAAAAAAGCTGCATACCTTGAAGATTGCTCCCAGCTCTGAAGCACCTTGGCTAGGATGTGTTTCCTTCCTCAGCAGAGGTGTATTTCTGCCTCTTCCACCCCTGTCAGTGTTGTCCCTTGTTTGGGTTTTTTTAATCCCGATTCCAGATATCTCTCAGAGGAACTTGTTCCATGGGTAGTTGTAGATTTGTTGTGTTTATGAGAGGAGGTGAGTTCAGAGTCCTCCTAGACCACCACCTTCCAAACTCCTTACATTATTTCCCTGGTATGTGGTAAGAACAATTAAGATCTACCCTCTTAGCAAATTTCAAGTATACAATGCATCATTATTAACTATAGTCACCATGCTTTACATTAGATGCCCAGAAATTGTTCATCTTGTAACTGGAAGTTTGTACCTTTAGACCAACATCTTCCTATTTTTCCTGCTGCCCAGCCCCTGGCAGCTACCATTCTACTCTCAGCTTCTGTGAATTCAACTCTGATTCCACATATAAGTGAGATCATGTGGTATTTTTCTTTCTGTATCTGAGTTATTTAACTTAGCTAAATGTCCTCCTTGTTGCCTCAAATTTCCTACTTTTTTTACAATTGAATATTAATAACTTAAAACAAAATGTTTTACAAATCATCTCTGCCCCCTTACCCTTGGATCAAATCTGCATGAATAGATTCCTGTGTCCCCAAGGCTGAGTGCAGTGCAAAGAGGCTCCTTGGTTCTCTGTGTAAATTTACATTATTGGGCGCACATTTGTGTCTTTGCTTATATTCCCTGAAACAACTTGAATTAAAATAGGTACACAGCTTAAACTCACCCATAGACATACCTGTTTCAATCCTATGGAAAATGGGGAACAAATATTATTTGTTTTAAAGTACAAGAATAACAAGTGTAGGCAAATTTTTGGAAGATTATTAGAGCAGCTATGTGAGAGATAGATTGCAAGTAGGAGAAACCAGTGGCCAGAAGTCCAGTGACAGCAGAATTGTCCAATTACAGAGGGGGTGACAGATGGTGCTCTTGTCTTTGAGATAATGCATTGCGATTGGGTTCAGCAAAGGTTGTAAAAACAGACAAATCAAAGGAAAAAATAAATCCAAAAGAAATTTCTAGGGAAAAAAACCTGAGAAGACCTGCTGTCTTCACGCATATGGTCAATTTGGGATGTGCAATGTTGGATATAGTATCTGTCTGCAAGCAACTTTCCCCCTTGTTGGGGAAGTGAAAGTAAATGTAGTTCCATTTTTTAATTTTTCATAATCCATTAATAACTATTATTGAAATTATGAAAGCAATCTCCAGCAAGATTTTATTTATTTCTTATTTGTAGTGTCTAAGATGGAATGCCTGAATTAAAATCATGGTTCTGCCTCTTATCATCTGCGTATCTTATATAAGTGATTTAACCTTCCTAAACCAAATTTTCCTCATGTATGTATTGGAAATAATAATAGATATGGGATTTCAGTGAAAATTACATGAGATTAAAGGTGCTTGTTACTATGTCTGCCTTATAAGTATGGCTTAATAAGAATGTTATTTAGAAGCCAGTTATGAAAACAAAAGACACAGTGTGCTAAAGTACTTTTCTAAGGGAGAAGCGGATTTAAAAAAATATTTCTCTTTCCAATAATCTTGAAGTATTTTGAGGGCTAGGACTGCATTATAATTATTCACTCATGTATCAAATTATTTTTCACACTTCCATGTCTTTACATTTATGATTTTCTTTGTAAGAAATGTTCTTCGTATCAGTGTAGTGAGTGTTTGATGTTTGACAGTTGGAGGATTTTCTTGGCCCTAAGAGGACTGGATGATGCCCAGAAACTTGACAGATGAAGCTGGGCCTTGGTTCTTGTGAGAGGCAAACGCCCAGCCATGTTAGTGTAGGTGATGTGTGAGGGTATGTAAATCTCCCTGTAGTACTTTTCTCAGAGGGGCCTCTCAACATAATGCTATCTATATAGTGCCCAAAACAGCAATTTTCCAATTGTAAGGTATTTAAATCCTCAAGGCACAGGTTATGTGCAATTGCAGGGCTATTTAGATATCCCATTGGGAGTCATGTACATTGAGCCTCTTCAAAGGTGAAAGCAAATGGGGCCCAGGATTCCTCCCGGATGGGAACAGAATAGAACACATTATCTAGGTCAATGACCTCGAAGGACACTCCTTGGGCTGAGTGTACGTTCTAAATCAATTCTATAATACTAGAGACTAGAGTGTTAATAGGGCAAACCTGAGCATTGAGGTTTCAGTAGTCATTGGTTAGGTCCTTTCACTGGTGGCTGGCTTAAGTACTAGCTAAATGAGGAGATGGTGGGCTTAATGACTCCTATTTCAATCATATGGTTAATGACAGGGCATAGGCCTTCAGTTCTGTGTGTAAGTTGGTATTGGAAGGTGTTTACTGTCTTGACTGAAGGAGGAAGAGTCATTGGCATCCCTTTGGCAAGTCCCACCAGGAAGGCCAAGATCTTGGATTACTTCCATGTGATGTCATGTCTATGCATCCATGCCTATAATAGAGAAAGAAAGAGCTGAGGGGCCAACAGCAGAGGAAGCCATTTGAGGTGAATGGTCCCAATAATTACATCTGAACTGATTTGTACACCTTTAATAATTATACTGGCAATGCCCAGTAGGCAGAAGGGCAACTCTTTTGAGAATTTGGGTGAATGGCCTAGAATGACAGTGACTTGGGCCCCAGTGTCTAATAAAGCCAAACGACTGTGTATTTTTATTGTCCCAATGGACCACCAGAGTAGTATAAGGGAAATTGTCCCTGGGAGACAGGACAAGCCCTGGGGAGCCACTAATTTTCTAGGGTAGGAGTTTGAATAAGCCGCCAGTCCTAAAGGTTAGGGAAGGAGTAAGAAGGAGTAGCAGGGACTGGGTTGGGCCCAGATAGGTTAGAATGTGGCTGTGTGGCAAGAGGATGGATGGTAGAAGGGGCTATAGCTGGGAGAATGCTAGTTTTAGGGCCTGGAGTTGAGAGACTGGCTGTCCAGAGATTAAGTGACCAGGAACCCTGAGATTTCATAACTCCCAGTAGAACTTTGCCTGTGTATTCCCACAAGTAGCAAAATTAGGTCTGGAATTTGTTGGGGATGGAGTGGGGAGCCCTTTTCTTTGAGGGAAATTTGCTGGAAAGAGACCGCTCTGGGGCAGCAGTAGTGCAGGAGCGTAAGTCTGAAGGATCTGGGTGTCTGGGCAGGAATCTCCTCAATGTTTAGCAACCTTGTAAGCATCCTCCATTGCCTTTTGAATGGTTTCAGCAGTTCCAATAAAATGTAGTAGTGCTGCCCTGTAATTAGGGGAAGCACCTTGCAAAAAGAATTATCTGGATTCAGAGCCAAATGGGGCCTCTTCAGGGTTAGAAATGAAGAGGGGGTCATTGGGGTCACTACGGTCATAGAAACAATCAACCATGGGGACCATGTCAATTTTGTGCAGCAGGAGGTGGTCCTCATCTAATGTTTTCCATTCAATTTGTGCCTTGCAAGACACGTGGTCCTGTGCAAGTGTCCATGGAGACACTTGATCCATGCCAAAACAGTACTTGAAATTTGGTCCTGTCCAAAATGTCCATGGAGACATTTGGTGTACGATTCATTAAATGATACAAACATTTAACTTTGTTAAAATTGTATTTATGTAATTTTTATTGTAATTCATGATAAATTTTGGATTTCACATTTATTCTTGTTCTTCTTCATCATGATATTCAGCAAAGTTAATCTTAAGTCATTTAGCAATTGCTCTCAAGTATACATCAACAGATTATTAGCTTTATATTCATTACATTTGTTAATAATTTTGGTTATAGGAGTTTGATTTTGTCAATGTTGTCATGAAGTTGGTGGCCATATTTGAGCGTGACCACCAAGAACCTAGGTGATAACTTAATTGCTTTGCTGTTTGTCTTTTAACACTCCAATAAGTCTCCAAATTGAAGGATGATGCACTACCATCAGCTTTTGAAATTTGCTAAGCCAGCCTCCACTACATTATTCATCCCGTGATAGTTGTTCAGTACTGATGTATATACAGTCTAAGTTTCTGGGGGATATCTTGGAGCTTCTGGTCTTCTTCTGTCTATGCCATGCCTTCCACAGATATGTACTCTGATAACATAATCTATTAGATCATCTAAATTTTTTTCTGTATTATCTACAATGTACCCAAAAGTTTCATTTATATCTTCCAAAGGCACAAATGGAAGTCCAAACAACATGGATGCACACTTATGGGTGTTACTTTTTGTTGCCGTGTAGTTGCATGTTAGACCCAAAGAAGATAATTTTTGCCACAGTAATTATGAAAAGTGAAACAAACATCCTTTTACTTATGCATTTAATAGGAGTATTTGAATCACATTCATATTTGCAATCTGGAATCTATCATGACAATGAAGGGTTAGAGTCAAGATTTCTTTCCCGTGCAAATGCATGTACATTCTCAAATATATATACGTATACCTGTAAGTATCTTCTCACCTTTTCATTGTTAGTATATAAATCAATGGCATAGTATAACCTGATACTACACTGTGTACAGTAAATCATCGAGTGAACTGTGTTGGTGCCATCTTGAAAGTGCCATCACTGCATAATGTGGTTGCTGGCACTTAAATATCAAATATTGTCGTAAGTTGTATAAATAAGAATCCTTCATCTTGAGCACTGGAATTGTTCATAAGAAATAATTCTCTGTGTCTGGTCACTTTATACTGCTCTGAAATTTTAATTCCCTACAATGAATTTGGGTTTTGAGGTCAATGTCTGTTTTGAATTCTATTTAATTACTTCTTTAATGAGTTTCATTCTAAAAGCGTTAATGAGACCTCTTCATCATGAATATTATGGAGAGATCTTCAAAGTACCTGCAATGATGTTGCACTTGGTTCCACTTCTGCATGTCATTTCAACCCTCTCAGGGTTTTCCTTACTTCCCCTTCAACATCAACTTTGTGCTGATGTTTTCCTATCCCATCTTGAATGATTGTGATGTTATACAAATCCTGACTAGTGGTACATCAGACATTGCAGATTCTTCTCTCTTCATAGTGCCAGTACCTTTTACTCCTGGCTCTGTTAAAGAAATGGAAATGGTAACAAGAACCATCATAATGTAGCATTGACTTTTCTTTTTGTGAGTATACTATTTCTGTCATATTCCACTGAGAATTTTTGAATAAAGATGTGATATTGTCAGGCAACAGAAGGGTTGTGTTTGTTCTTCTATAGCCTCTAACCTTATTGTATGACCCAGCCTCATCCAACCAAATGCCCAGTGATGTAATAATGCACCATGGATCATGAGATCCCATCATTGGCTTGTGCATTTTTCTAATTGTAGTACTCTTCCTTGGTACACATAGTTAATATAAACCCCACTCTTCTGCAAGATCTGAACCCCGACCCAGTTACCTAACCCCACGTGCCTTTACCAGCTAGGCTACTGAGGCAAGAAGTGTTATTATTGGCAATACAATCACAACACAATTATTGGATCGATAAAACTTGATAGTACTTTTATGTATTAATCCTGTAAACCAAAAGTATAAATGAACAATGTTATGGGCTAATTGAACCTAGGAATGTTTTCTACATGTAGATGTTTTTGACAGAACAAAATATCAAGGACCACTTGGCATGGACCAAATATGCTCATGAACTTTCTTCATAGAACCAAATTTCAAGGACATTTTTGTGTGGACCAACTGTCTCAGTGGATGTTTTGGACAGTACCAAATATCAAGGACATTTTGGCAGGGGCCAAATGTCTCCATGGACATTTTGCACTGGACCAAATGTTCGCTAATCACTATGAGCCTTAGCAGTAATCAGTGTCATGGAAAGATGGGCACAATGTCAGGCAATAAATATCCAGGTGAGGAAGGAGAGGGCCCTGGTGTCAATGACCCTGGCTCTAGG
This sequence comes from Rhinoceros unicornis, assembly GCA_028646465.1. Classification (NCBI taxonomy): domain Eukaryota; kingdom Metazoa; phylum Chordata; class Mammalia; order Perissodactyla; family Rhinocerotidae; genus Rhinoceros; species Rhinoceros unicornis. Next base: position 12,732,701 of record CM053540.1, on the reverse strand, counting down.
GGTCCTGTCTTCTCTTCTCTCTCTGTTCTCACTAGAGACCTTGATAATCCTGTCACCTACTCCCTTAATGGCAGGGACACCACGTGAGATACATTTCTTGGTTCTGCCCCATTCAGGGGTAACCCTGGGGGGCTCAGGATCTATGGTATCTCAGAGGAAGAAGACACATAGCCCAGATGGATCTTTGAGAAGGTTATGGGTTTTAGAGTCTTTAGAGATACTGGCCAGCTGGCACATTTTGGCAGCCACGAGTAACTCAGAGCCTTTTCCAAAAACCAAAATAAACAATCAGCATTCTACTCTCCTTACTGCTACACAAAATCTTTAAGGAAGTTTTGAATTTCACTTAAGGTATAGTTTCTAATCTCAGTTTCTACTTCCTGATTTTCTCCCATTACCTTGACATTATGTGTTGTTACTGGAAAAATTTGTAGATGATATCCCCCTTCAAATGTCACCACCTCCCTCTCCAAGGTGTCCCCATTGACCTCCTTAGGATTGGGGTCTGCCTCCAGTAATGCAGTATACACAGGGTCTTTGGGAAATGCCTTTAGGCCTCTGGAGTGTAATACCAGAGCTTTGTCATGCTGTCATGCCATGGCACCAAGCAAAGCCCAGGAAGCTTCCATAGGAAGCTTTGCATTTATCATGGAGCTGAGGTACTTCCTTAGGGGTCTTAGGAGGTGCTGGAACAAAGTGTTCAGGACATTTATATTTATCTATTAATTTTTTAGCAACAGTCTGGCATGGATGGTACCCATGATATCCCATCAGGTCAAAGGACTAGAGTGAGAGCAGCCAGTAAAACGGGGATGCAGAACCTCAGAGGTCTGCTGCATTTCGCCTTTCATGGTGCCATTAGTTTGCTGTTCAAGGCTATTGCACTCATCTGGGTTAGGACAAGTAGTCCTGCATGGCCCACCAAGTCAGTAGTGGCAAAGAGAGGTCTCCCTCCTCCTTACCTAGGGGAATATCTTTTTCTCATGCCTTTAGCTTGAAGCCTCATCTTGGGCAGTGTTAATAGCTTTGTGATGCAATCCACCTTCATTAGGTCTCCTTGTTCTAAGGTGTGAAGGACACTTGCATACATAAATAGTCAATGAAGGCCTTTGCAATTAGTGGTCTCATCAACCCCTGAGATGATATGGCCTTGATCCTTCTGCTCTGGGGAGATCCTTCTGCTCTGAATTATTACGCCAGCAGTGACATTTTGGAATGGGTACCTCTGGCAACATATGGCAGAGGAAATATGCAAAAGCACATAGCATCTTGATGGACCTCCAGCCAGCGGTGCTGACTTTCCACATAGTATTAGCCACCTGAGTTAGCCATTTAGTAAGCCAGTTGCAGCTTTAAAAGGCATTTCCCTTGGTTAATTGCAAGTGAAATCATGCAATCTTACAGACTATGCCAATTGTTATGTCAATCTCAGCCTATTGATGGCAATACTATTGGCTACAAATGCTTGAGACATTCACCTGGGCCCACACAACTTGTGGCAAGTTCCCACAAACATTTCCCCAGCCAGATGCCAATATTGCGGCTAGACTGGCCCTTGTGGTTCTTATTATGATCAGCGACAACCACCAGGGAACTTTAAAGAACAAGGTTTATTACTCACAGATCCTGGAGGGTAGACAGCATGCCCAAAGGCCACACAGTGAGGTTACAGGCTGAGAGAGAACAAGTGAGAACCTGGAACTCTGTCTTTTTTAGGGTCGAGAGTAGGTGCTTAGAGTTGCATGAGTTCGCTCTTCACTGGTGAATTTAAAACATCAGAGCAGGAATTAGAGTGCTGGAGGGGAAAAGCAGGATCACTCAAGTGGTCAGTTATCTATGCTACGCAGGGGTTTCTAAAAGTGGAACTTCATGGGTGGAGGTGGCCTGCTTTCTAATCTGGTTGTTTCGCTACTAGCTGTGTCATGCAGCTGGCAATATAATTATTTGAGATGGATGTATTTGAAATGGATGCCTTGCCAATCAAAAGCTTAATGTCATCCATTTACATTACACTCAAAGAGCCTAATGTCAGGCACTTACTCTATAATCAGCTAGAGTCTAGCCAGGAGACAGAAACCATAGCAATTATTTGAACAAAGGAAATTTAAATATAAAGAATTAGTAACTTATTATCGAAGAATTGTGTGGGGAATCAGAATTTACCACCCCAAAATATGTGTCTTTGACTTGATTATTTTTAAAAATAAAAAACTCAGAAAGAAACTTTGACCTTCCCCCTAACTGCCTAAAGAATATAAGATAGAAGGCCTGCCCCAGGAGGGAGCTATCACCATAGATATCTCTAGGTGTGGTAAAGAAAAAGGCACCTAGCAAGATCCATTTTATCAAAGTTCTCTATCATTATTTATAGATGGCTCAGCAAACATTTGTTTACCAAATATTTGCCTTTTCATCTCCATGTGAATTGCCTTCCTCCACTTTGAAGTCCCAGACCACTACCCCCAACATCTTTCTTTGTCTTTAGCTGAAGATAATATTTAGGGTGATAGCTTTGGCCATTTTGGTGAATTCCTAAGTTTTCCTGGGTGTCTCCCATGTATACATGTCATTAAACTTTTTGTTTGATTTTCTCCTATTATTCTGTCTCATGTCAATTTAATTCTTAGACCACCCAGAAGAATGTAGAGGGTAGAGGAATATTCTTCCTCCCTTTCAATAGAAAAGATCAAAAGGAAAAGCTTAGGTACAACAGAGGCAACAACTTCAGAAAGCAGCTACAACATTTAGGGGTGGGGCCACAAAGGGGAAAGGTTGAAATTATTAAAATAGAAATTTTAAGGAAGGATCATGCAAAACTAAAACTCAGACCTGAGAGAAGGGATTTCTGTTCAGTAAAGGTCAGAGAACCCTCTCTGCCCAATTGGCCGTAGGGCGCCTGGGCTGCAGGTGGCGGAGGCTGGTATCTTTGAGGTGCTGTAGTAAGACTGGTTCAACCACTGTAGGAAAAACTGTCAACTGGAATGAAATGCTCCTACTGGAACAAAAGTGCTACAACTGGGTGGAGAAGCATTTCTAGGGTGACACTGAGAGGAACAGGAAGTAAACACAGACAAGTGCTGGTCCCTTATCCCTCTTCCAGCTCTCCAGCCTCCTTGCACCCTTTGTAGGTAGAATTTAGCTGGAGGCCAGTGGCAAGGAGGAAATGCTGTTTGCAGAATCCTAGGGCAGAGCATAAGAGTGGGTTTGAAGTGGAGAGGCAATAGCTTATTAACTAGCATACGCTCCAAGTGAATGGTAAATTTTTACCAAGTTTTCAACAGAAACAAATTCTCCATCGTATAAACTTTGTCAGACACATATACAATTTTCTTATATCCCTTAGCAATATCTAACACACTTCTTTTTCTCATCACTGTACCTTTTACATAAATGTATAATTACATCTCTTATACATTTTATTCCACTATTTTTTATGATAGATGCTTGTTCTCCCACTAGACTATTCCTTCCTTGAGGGCAAGGCCCATGCCTTTTTTGTTACTTGTTCCCAGTGACTGGCATGTATGTTCCTGAGAGATATGGAGGATATTGTAGTAGTCAAGAGAATATATTTTGGGGATGAGAAGACCTGGATTTGAATTTGTCTATCTCTAATTACTCGCTGTGCAACCTAACACAATGTGTGCGTAACCATTTCTGTTCCTCAGTTATGTCAGCTGTAAAATATTTCTGTGAGTATAGTAGTAATTGTACCCACCTGATCTCTGATAAGTATATGCTTTCTCTTGGCTACAGCTCTGACTCCTGAGGAAGAGGCCTGTTTGAAGAAGAGTGCAGATACACTTTGGGGGATCCAGAAAGAGCTGCAGTTTTAAAGTCTTCTAATGTACCACTTCACTGTCTAGGCTGCAACAGGATTTTAGTTGGAGATTGTGCATATTGTCCTTTTTATCTGACCTGTGACAAAAGCAGTAATATTAAGATAGCCTAGGAAAAACATAGTTTCCTAAAGTTAGAAATACAAATGGTTCATGAAACCCTGCAGCTATATCCTGATGCTGATTGATACTTACCTTGTGTAGTCCTAAACTGGTTGCTGTCAAATACTTCTAGCACTTCAGAGGCACCACTGCCAATGTTGCACATGTTGCAGTTGCCCTTCAAACCAGATGTGTGTTTACTCTGTGTTATAACTTCTGGTTCCTTCACCCAACAGGCCTAGCCCAACTTTTTTTCTTTTCATTCAATCACATCCTGGGATGCAATGTATAAATCCAGTATTGCATGTCTTGTGTATTTTAAAGGATCTTATTATGTGTACTATATGTATCAGAATAGTGTACATTGCCATGTAATGTAAAAAGAAAAATCTGCATATAAATAATGCAACCAGCTATCCAAGTGTCATACCAACTAAAACACCAAATAAACCTTGAACAGTGAAAAAAAAAAAATTCTGCAGGATTCCACTAATTTCTTTGAAATCAAGAATGCTGATTTTGTGGCAGCATCTCTTACTGTCATCTCCAGTCTGTTGAGGACAGTCACAGATATTTTCGATGATCTTGTCACTAATACATTTCCTTTGCTTGGTGAAAGGAATGTTGTTTGGGCTCTTTCAAGGGCTATGTTTAGAGAAGTGGTTCTCAGAGTGTAGTCTAAGAATCTTGGGGGTTCTTGAGATACTTTCAAGGGGTCCACAATCACAAAACTATTTTCATAATAGTCCAAGATATTATTGATATTGGCTTTATATTTCATGTTACAATGATCTTTTAAGAAAATACTTCTTGTGCTTTCATGTATTATCAAAGAAGTATATCATGATTATCTGAAAAAGCTATTCGAATATTCTTCCCTTTTCAAACTGCACATCTGTTTAAGGCTGAATTTTCTTCACCTACTTCAACCAAAATAACATAATTTAGATGGAATTCACAAACACAAGTGAGAATTCAACTGTCTTGTATAAGACACATTTTTAAAACATGCAAATGTATAAAGCAATGCCACTCTACTCACCATATATTTTTGGCATGGAAATAGAGTTATCTCCATTTATTAATCTGTTATTTATGTTAATATATCACTAGTTTTATTACATTAAATGAATTAATTAAATACTTAAAATTTCTCAGTTTATATTTCTTATATGGTAAATATAACCTACATAAAATTTCTTTGGAATCCTCAATAATTTTTAATACTGTTAAGGGGTGCTGAGATCGAAGATTTGAGAAGCACAGATTTAGTTGATGGTTAAGCAGAATGCACATTATTGATCTATACCAACATGCCTGTGTCTGGGAAGAAGGAGAATCCCCCTCCGCCCTTTCCCTTAAGGTTCTTGTGGCTGGCCAAATAATTAAAAGACAGTTAGTAGGAGAAAATAATACCAAGTTTAATAACATGTATACATAGGAGAAACCAAGGATACTGAGTTTCTCAACAAATGGCAGAGATTCTCATCTTAAATACTATCTTCAGCTAAAGACAAAGAGGATATTGGGAGTGGGGGTTTGGGATTTCAGAGGGGAAGAAGACAATTCACATGGAGAGAGAAATGTAAATGTTTGTCAGACAATTCTTTGCAGGGCCACCTATAGAGAATGTGGCCAGAGAGACAGAATTATACTAATCAAGAGTATGTAGACTTAAGTCTTCTCCTTCCATCCTGTTAAGAGTTTCCACAGATAATGTCATCCCCCCCTTACTAATACAGAGAGAGAGATACCTTTACAGATGTAAATATTTGGTAAACACAACTTCGAAAAGAGTGGGCTTAGCAAGGACCCTGCCTGTTTGTCCATACTCAGAGTTAAACTCCTCTAGGCAGTTAGTGGGGGAGGTGAAATATCCATCAGAGAAAATAATCAATGTGAAGGGACTTATTTCAGGGTGGCCAAATTTTGATCTCCCACACCTGTCTCCCTAAGCTTTTGGACTCCTTCCTCTGCAGTTTGTAAGAGATTGACTTGCACTATACTGTATTGATTTTGGGCTTTGTTGATGTTATTTAGTGGTTTACCCACCTTTGTTCAAGTTCTTATTACGCATTTCTGCTGTGCTCCCCAGACCCTGCAAATGACAGTTTGCACAGTCCCACAACTCCTGAGGTGTATACACATGTCCTCCCAAGGAGTCCTTTTACTCTCTGTCTGGCTTATGCTTGGATCAAACTCTCTCTTGGACCTCGAAGCAAAGAAGGCTGTTGAGGGTCGAGACTTAGAAGATATTGATGTTTCTTGCAAGAAAATTGCCCTTAGAAAATCGATAAAGTATGTTTATCCCCCCGAGAAAGAGAAAAGTGGTTGTTTTCAAAGACAAGGAAATTTCAGAGATAGTTTTGTCTTCAAGTTTTTCATGATCTCGTATATATATATAATACTTCCCAAATAACTCTCAGATCCAACTACTTTTCACAAAATAGATTGTTATCACCAGATCTAAGTGCTATCAGCAATCGTTCGGGTTTCTGAAATAGTCATCTGAACGACTCTCTGCCTTCACATTTCTATTTTTCACATTGTCAGGAGAGTTTATTTGTATTTTATTTGACCACAGTATGCATCTGATTAAAACCTATCGATGGCTCCCATTGCACTTAGAATGTACTCCAAATCACTAACATGGACACCCAGTGCCTACGCTGCCCGGCCTTGCCCAGCCCTCCTGCCTGACCCAGTGCAGCTCCACTTATCTCTCCAGGGTCCAGCCACTCAGGACTTCTTTCCCTTCCTCAAATCCACAGTGCTTTTTCTCAACTGAGATCTTTGCATTTCCTTTGACCTCTGCTAGGCTACTCTCCCTCCCCTCCCTGCAGCCGCCGCTCCCACTTTCCTCACTCTCTATGACTAGTGACCTCCTGTTATTATCCTTCAGTTCTCAGGTCAAAAATGACCTTCTCAGAGAAAATTTCCCTAAGGTCCCACACTGTGTCAGGTCCTGTAATTAAATCTTGTGACCCTTATTATTATGGCTCTGCAACACTAGTCATAATTTATAAGTGTAAATTCATATAATTATTTCATTACCTCCACCATGAGGCTTTAACTTCCACAAGTGCAAGCACTGTATCTCTATTTTATTTTTATTTTTACTTTTGCTTATTTTTTATTGATATTTTTCAAAACTTTATTATATGTTATCTCATTCAATCTTCACAACTACTTCATGAGAAAGAGAAATTATTTCCATTTTATAGGTAGGAAAACTGAGGCTTGGCGAGTTTAAGTGTACCACGCTTGGTCACACAGCCAGCGAATTGTAGACTTGAGGTTCACTCTTAGACAGTCTCTGCCATGAGCTTACCTCTGGATAATGACTATGCTCACCTAAGACCTTACCTTGCCTCACAGTTGTATCTCCTCCAACCTCTAACTCAGTGCCAGGTACCTAGGTGTTGCGTAATAAATATGTTTTGAATGAGTAAATATAATCATAGTCTAATATGGAGATGAAGCTTGATCTAACCATATGACTTTAATTCTCTCTCTCAATTTCAATTTCTCAAATTCTGTCTCAATTTCACTGTTTGTAAAATGGACACATTTTACAAAGTGATAGACAACGTGTTTCAGAAATAAAATCCTATGGTCTTTTCCTTACCGTTATTATTATCATTATCATCATGGGCTGCAAATAATTCTTCAGCATCTAGTGTGTACAGACTATCCTGCTAGTTATTCCTTTCTAATGAATTTTCTTTTATCTCAAATGCATGAATGAAACTTACAAAGGAGTAGGGCTTTAGAAGTAAATTGGACCAATTATATTCATGATGAATGATTTCTCCCCACTGCGTTCCAGAAAGATAACTGAGTGTTATAATTGGTCACTTGGCACCAGAATAGCACATGAAGATCCTCTATGCTTTTAGCAGCATAGCCCAAAGGGATCCTCAGGCTTATATGTCTTCCCAGTATTGTTACCATTGGAAACAGGAATCCCGTGGAGTGAAAAGATGGCACTTTTTATTATAAGGTAGTGTGAGAAATTCTGGACTTGAGTTGAAATTCATATGAAGTATTACCTATGCTGATGAAATAAGTATTGCTTTAATTAACCAGAGGGGGAAAAATGTCAGTAAATCACAACATGTAAACCACAAAAGACCAAACAATTCTTAACATAATCAAACATAAGGTAACTCTACTTCGTGAACTAGAATAAGATTTTTTTCCTATAATTATATTTGATGAAGAAGCTGAAATGTCTCCAGGTGTCTTTTCATCTGACCTTATTTTCTCCTTCAGTGAAACAAGCAATTAGATGTGTACTTATGGATGTTTTCATTCTCATAAACCGTCTGTGGCTGTGTGGCCCATCGTTGTCTCTTCACTTATCTTGCAGAAAACTTGTTAGTACTTAGAGTAGGTCAAGTGTAGAAAAATTAAAATGGGTCAAGATTTTCATGACTTTAAAATGTTTCTTATTCTATGTTAGGCAGTGCATAGGACAGGAGCTCTTTAAGAGCAGGAGTGTAACTATATATATAGATATATATATATAAATAGATATAGATAAAATATGGATATCTTTTGGGGATCATTGCAAACATTTACAATTAATACATAAATCAACAAATATCTGATTAAAATCCCAAAATGAATGACACAGATGGCAGATGTGTTAGACCTAGAGAGGGCTGAGAGGTCAGCTCCTTTTGCCTGACCACTCCCAGAGACATCTATCTTTTAAAAGGTCTCCTATTGAAAGGAGATGCAGTAGATGAGGAAGAGCGATGGGAGGGGAGAAGATTTCTGGGTGTCCTTCGAATCTAACAACGCGTGCATCCCCCTTTCTCTACTAAGTAATAGCAAGTAAACGGAGCTAAAAACATCTGTCTTTTTGTGTCTACTACATAAGAGCACTATTCAATATAGTATGTATTATGTTTCACTCATTCTCTTTATAATGACTCAGGCAGAATGATTTCAAGTTAGTATCTTTAAGAATGTTAATATGTTGCCCAATCTTTCGGTTGGTTTGTTTGTCTTTTGGACGCTACTGATTGTACATACGGGCTGCTAGAAAGTTTTGTTCAAATCTGTGGTCTACATAGAGCAGTGGATTGTACCAGTTGATGTGCAAGAATTTTATCCATGCCTCTATTTTAGGTCCAGGGTTTGTTTTTCTTTTTCACAATTTCTCAATTTATGCTATTTACCTGTGCTTATGTCCCACACTGAGCCACCTTCAACTGTTTTTTATTTGTAAAAGCATTGATATACATATCCATATATGTAGACATTCACACATGTTTATTTTATATTTTAATAACTAGGAAAAAGAAGAGGGATTAAGGATGAAATGTCTTTTGCAATTTTTATTCCCAATTGTAACTTTGTAAACAAGCCCAGCTATTTCCCAGCTTGTGTAAAAGCCAAATAATAAAGAAGGGGAAGTTTCTGCATGAGAACATACTAAACTCTAGGGATTTATAGCACAGGTAGAATTGGAAATCCTGGGGAGGTAAAGCAAATGTATTGAAAGAGCAGATGAGAGAGGTGAAGAAGTCATGAAATCATAGAGAATGCAATATGTAGTTTTAACTTCTAGTTTTCAAAGTGCTTGATCACATCTGTGATCTCATATAGTCCCTCTGAACAAGGAAAGATAGGTCAAAAAATAGAGTTTTAGAGGTTACAATTTTATTTAAAATTGGCTGCAGCCAACCAAGATCAGAACTCAGGTCTCTTGGTTCTAGGTTTTAAGCTGCTTCCAGGGATACACTTTGTTAAAACTGAATTTAGCATCTGACAACCTTGAAATTCTAAGGGAATTGAAAGATCACTTACCCCAATCCTCTTTTGCTTATTATGAAGAATTTCTACTTTGACAATAACTATAGCATTAACATTTATTTCACAGTTCAAAATTATAGATTCTTATCATCAAATAGATACATTTACAAGAAAGCACTTCTTCATCCTTCTAGTACAATTTTTATTCCATCCCCTAGCATATGACCAAAACTAATTTTTCTCTAGCATCAGAGACTTTTTAAGCCTTGGATCTAATAGTTGAAATATTACATACCCTGTCAGTTCAGAAGTGTGAAAGTCATTCTTTAGCCATTTTTTATTGTGGTATGTTGTGGTAGGGGCTCCCTGGGTTGTGACATAGACAAGTAGAGAGGGTGCTTCCCCCACTGCTGGCGACACTGTTGTCTCCTGCTTCTATCTTTAAAGGAAGGAAGACTTTTAGAGGTTGAGGTCTATAATTTCCTGTTCTAAAAATTTACCACAAACTTGCTGGCTTAAAACAACAGAAATTTTCTGTGATGTGCCCACAGAAAATTTGTAAAGTTGGCCTGTGATGTGAAGGAGAGTCACCAAGCTGTGCTCTGTTACATACTTGCCTCCAATGTCATCACGCTCACCATGCTCACCCTTTCCTCCTGCTTCCTCATCATTGCTGCCATCTTGAAGAGCCGTTCAACCCAAGGCAGCCTCAAGGCACTCTCCACTTGTGGCTCTCACTTGACAACTGTCTCCTTGTACTATGGTTCAATTCTCTCTGTGTACTATCCACCAAATACTAGCTTTATAGTGGAAATGAATAAAGTTGTGTCCGTGTTCTATACTGCCGTGTTCCCAATGTTGAATCCCTTGATCTATACTTTGAGAAATAAAGATGTCAAAAATGCCCTGAAGAAAATGTTAGATAAAGCAGAGTTTTCTTAAATGAAATTACTTGGTAAACAATGGCTATATTTTATTTTGCAGATTATCTCCTTGTCATTGTTATTGGCCTATACTCTCAGAAATACATAAGACAAAAAAAATGAACGAATGATGTGAAATCACTAGCGTGCATTTGTCTATTTAAATTAGTACTAATGTATTTGAATGAATTTTTAAAATAAATGAAGCAGGGCCATTTGGGAAACATTCTATGTCTGCTAGCTTGGAACAGAGTCTATGAAGTTATTGAGATTCTGAGAGGGTAGAAAGAGTGGATTTAAAAAAAAAATTTCACTTGAGAGTTTGTAAATTGCCTGTATATAATATATTTTAATTTATAAATGGGAATAATAAAATTGGTTATGGAATCATTTTCAGTATCAGGTGGGTTAAATGACTTGCTTCAAATCATATAGTTCATAGATCAGAAAACAGGAATGCAAGCGTAGAACCTCTGATTCCAAAGGTACTTATCCATCTGTTGGTAGAGACAGTGAGTTAGGTGGTCATAAGTAAAACATCTATTATAAAGTGACCTTAGAAATAAATTTTTTCTTTTCTGATTTCATTGTTTTGTTTGCCATGATACAATGATTTCCTTGGCAATAGATACAGGAAAGAACAAATATCTTTACCTAGAGTCACTGTGAGCTTCCAATAAAAGTGTGTTTTCTCCAACAATTAAAGAATTAAGTTATAAACCGTTACCTCAACAGCGACAACA
>CM053540.1:12699593-12720828 GCA_028646465.1 Rhinoceros unicornis | reverse complement strand
ATTTCAGAACATGAACAGAAATAAGTTTCATAAATTTGAAAAAGTAAAGTTAACTAATAATTCTTTTCTGAAATGTTAGATATTCTTGTCTTGGATACTTAACACCTACTAGGATTATAACACAGATCCATTTTGTCTCACGTTATGCTCTACACAGGGGATAGTTAAGCATGCTGCATGTGTCAATCACTCTCCATAATGTATTATTTCCAAGACTGATTTTCAGATCCTACCATCAGGAACCATGTTTCTAGCAGAGAGAAATATAACTGCTGGGGCCACATTCATTCTTTTGGGCTTCTCAGATTACCCAGAACTGCAAATCCCTCTCTTCCTGGTGTTTCTGGCCATTTACAGCTTCAGTGTGGTAGGGAATCTTGGAATGATTGTGGTCATCAAAATTAACCCCAAACTACATACCCCCATGTACTTTTTTCTCAGCCACCTCTCGTTTGTGGATTTCTGCTATTCTTCCATCATTGCTCCCAAGATGCTGGTGAATCTACTTGCAGAAGACAGAACTATTTCGTTTTCAGGATGTATGGTGCAATTCTTTTTCTTTTGCACCTTTGTGGTGACTGAATTAATTCTATTTGCTGTGATGGCCTATGACCGCTTTGTGGCCATTCGTAACCCTCTGCTCTACACAGTTGCCATGTCCCAGAAACTCTGTGCCATGCTAGTAGTTGTATCATATTCATGGGGAGTAGCGTGTTCTTTGCTACTCACATGTTCTGCCATGAAATTGTCTTTTCAGGGTTTCAATATAATCAATCACTTCTTCTGTGAGCTGTCCTCCCTGATTTCCCTCTCTACCTCTGATTCTTATCTCAGTCAGTTATTTCTTTTCATTGTGGCCACTTTTAATGAGGTGAGCACACTGCTCATCATTCTCACATCTTATGTGTTCATTGTTGTCACCACCCTAAAGATGCATTCAGCTGGTGGGCACCACAAAGTCTTCTCCACCTGTGCCTCCCACCTGACTGCCATCACCATCTTCCACGGGACCATCCTCTTCCTCTACTGTGTGCCCAACTCCAAAAACTCCAGGCACACAGTCAAAGTAGCCTCTGTGTTTTACACAGTAGTGATCCCCATGTTGAATCCTCTGATCTACAGTCTGAGAAATAAGGATGTCAAGGATACAGTCAGGAAAATAATGAAAACAAATTTTCATATTGAATGCATGCCTTGGTAAATATTTACTTCAGTTTTTGCAGAACACCTTTCTGATTTTTGAATAAACTGTGTATCAAGAGTTCGTTTTCGAAAGTCACTTTAGATTTTCTAAAAGAAAGAACATGAGATTTAGGTTAGAGAGACTATATCTGGCTCTGATTGTATAAACCAGAGAAGATCAATTATCCTGACTCCATCTTTATTTACAAAAATGATATCATATGATTTAGTTCAAAAAATGGTGTGTGGAACAAAACAAAATGTAGAGACTATATCTGGTATATTGTATATGTGCAATAAATGCTAGTTCTGTTATCCTTTCTTCCCTGATAACTGATAGATTGTAGGTGCTAGAAAATTTTTTTTATATTTTAAATTTAGTGAAATGGATGACAAGAAAAGATATAGTTTCAGTTTCCAAAACCTCACAATCCAGGCTTGTTAGTAAAGATAATAATTAGGTTGGTTGGGAGAGAGAGTGCAAAATCATCTGTGGCTATCAGAGGGAGTGCTTCATAATGGCAGGCTTCTTTAACTTGGTCTTGAAGAATAGGCAAGTTTTTACAAGACAGTAGTTTATTCAAGAGTAAAGAGTGTGAACAATGTTGAAGAGGTGAGTACACAATGAAGTCCATGACTCAACAAATATTTTGAGCTACTATTTTAGGCTATATGCATACAAAGTATCTTGTTAGGTGCTCAAGGGGGTGAAAATTTGCATAAATTGTAGCTATTATTCTAAATTATATCAGGAAAGAGTTCCAGTGTGTAGGATGAAAGGATTTTCAAGAGGTTTAGGAATATTAGCATGCTTCTTGAAACAATGAGAACAAAAAAAAGAAAATATATTCATGTTCTATGGTTTACACTTCCTTTCTATTACCAACCAATCTGCGTAAATATATTATTAATTCATATGTCAGCTTGTTCTAGTGTATATCTCAATTTTCTTCATCAGGACTCTCTAGGCAGTCTTCATAAAATAATTGAATGGATTTGTTGTAAGTATTGAGAGCTATTTGCTTTCCATTGACTTGATTGCTGCTTTAAATTAATTCTAATATTTAATTATCATCTAAACAAAGAAAAAATCAAACCTAGATTATTGTGTATATGAAGGAGGATTAATTTCTCCTCTAGCAATTGTAACATTTATTATAAGATGCCCTCCTAGACACAGGTATCTACTCTGGAAATATTATAACATATTGAACTTTTCTTTTCTCTTCCATCATTAATTTTTGCTTGAATTGTTTATACACGTTTTCTCTTTTGTACTGTTTGTGTCTGAAACAAATTCCAAATTTAGTCAGTAAAGCACTGAGAGAATAAATTGTAGCTGTTTTTGTGAAAGTAAAATGAAAGCAGGACTACAATTTTATATTGGTTCAACGAAATAATTAGAAATGATTACATGGTTTTAAACATGAAATGATAAATTAATATCACCTTTTTTCTGGTTAATATTTGGATATGGTTTATATGTTCACAAATAAACCATCTTCTTCTGCACATTGTCTTTTACTTGATATTTAACTGAACTAGAACAATCATGTATAAGTAGTAGAAAAGTTCTATTGGTCTTGGCTGGAATCAGTGATGACTGATCCGTTCTCAGAGAATAAATCTTTATGTTTTTTCTATCTTGATAAAGGATGCCTAAACTTTTGTGAAGTCAGAGAAACAATCCTGTTACTTTTTATTCTGAGGAAATGGAGATACATACTGTTCAAGTGCTCTGATCATTGTTTTAAAATTAATGAGTGACATAATCAAGACAATCATTTGAGACTTCAACACTGCAGGCCTTCAGACTTTTCATTAAATACTGATGTAAAATTTCAAGTCTTTCATTTTCTAACTTTAGATTTCACATTATCTTTGGTAACTTCTATAGCTGCTGTAGAGCATGATTTTTATTAGTGTAATTCAGTCTTCATTAATTCATGTGCTTCTTAAATAAATTAATTAAAAAATCTATATAGCTGTTAGAATTTTCATTTGATTTCCAAAATAACTCATCATAAATTTAATTGAAAAATAAAAATCTAATATCCAATGCACACCATGACTATCTTATGTTCATGATAATTAACTTTAAATATGTTAAGCATCAGATTCAATATCATTTCTTTTATCCTTGAACTTATATTTAACTTCGCTTACTCTCCAGAATTATATTCTTTAATAATCATACTAGTATAATATTTTGCAAAAACAAATATGTAAATTGACCTTTTATTTCCTTTGTTAATAAAGTTCTAAGTTATTTTTATCTACACTGAATTATCATTATAATGATCATTACCTTACTTCTAGTCAATAACTTTACTATGTTACACATTTTTGTAAATTTTTCAAAGATAAACTATAAAATGTCATTAGAAATGCATCTCTTAATGATGTTGATTGAGACAAATTTTATTTTTATTTTTTGTTTAAACTAGCAAAACTATCTATGGATGAATATTTTTGTTGCTGGAATAATACAGATTTCAGCATACTTAAATTTGATTGTATTACAAAAAGAAGGAAGGGAACACAACTGTGATTTTTTTTGCAGTAGGAATGTCACTCAGTATTTTTTAACATCACACATGTATTAAGTCAAAAACCTCATGAGCCTTTATCATTAATATTTACTTTAATAATTTACTAAGTATAATTATATGCATTTCATTTGCTATTTAAGGTGCATCTGGTAATCTTCTAGTTTTAAAATGAAATTGTTGTGCAATCATTGGAGAAATTCACTTTCTTAATCTTAGAATTTTATAAAAAAGTTTTGCTCTGATTTATTAAATGACAATTTTTTTTTTGAGACAGATTAGCCCTGAGCTAATATCTGTTGCCAATCCTCCTCTTTTTGCTGAAGAGGATTGGCCCTGGACAAACATCCATGCCTCTACTTTATATGGGATGCCGCCACAGCATGGCTTGATATGCAGTGCATATGTCCACGCCTGGGATCCAAACTTGCAAACCCCGGGCTGCCAAAGTGCAGCACGTGAACTTAACCTCTATGCCACCGAGCCGGCCTCCTCAATGACAATTATTAAAAAATGTTTTATAATTTCACTTAGTTGAATCTTCCTTAAGCCAATATTATCAGTCTTCTGTCTTAAGTGTAGGAGACAGCAAGCTAGAAAGAGATTTGCTCCCAATTTTACAGCACAAAAAGCTAAATATTCTGCAAACTTTAAACATTTTGGAGCCCACTGGATAGCTGGGGTCCTTGGGCAACCAACTAACACAAGCCTAGAGTTACCAGCAACAGCATTCCATTGTTAGGGGAGGGGGAAGAATCAGGAGCGAGATCCTCTCTGGGTTATGTGCGTAAAGGGAAGATTTAAAGTTTAAAGTGGATTAGATATTGAAAATACATTATAAGCCAACCTCCATCCTAAATACAAGGTAACACTAGAGGAAGTTGAAGCTTGCGGTGCACTGAGGTGGCCATAGTGTTAATAACACTGAAGCCCAGTTCAACTCCTATACTTAATGTTAAGAAAATGAAGTGAGTTAATTTTCAAGCAAAAACACCATTTACTTCAGTCTCTGTTGTCCAACAAATGATATCCATTCTTAAGCAAAATTATATGGCAACATAAATAAGCAGAAGAAAACAACTCATTATAAAAAGACAAAAATATTAACAGAATTACATTCAGATACAACCTAGACATTAGAAACAGCAGACAAGCAATCTAAAATAAACATGATTCCTATGGGCTCTAGTGGAAAAAGTAGACAACATGAAAGAATAGATGGGAAAGTTCAACAAAGTCATGGAAACTATAAAACTGAATGAAATAAAAATACTAGAAAAATTTTTAAAATAACAGAGATAAAGGTTATTTTAAAGGACACAATAGCTTCAAAATAGTGGAGGAAAGCTTTAGTGAAATTAAAGATAGATCAATAAGAAACATCCAAAACTATACACACAAAAAAAGAATGAAGAAAACAAAAGAAAACATCTAACAGCTGGGTAACAATATCAAATAGTAAAAATTATAATTTGATACTCAGAAGCAAAGGAGAAGGAGGTCAGGGCAAAGGGAATATGTGTAGAAATAATGGCTAAGAAATTTCTGAAATTAACAAAAGACACCAAACCCAGATCCAAGAAGCTCAGAAAACACAAAGTAGCAAGAAAACACACACACACAACACAGGAGAAAAGAAAGTAAAAGAGAAAATATTGAATGCAAGAACCGTTACATATTGAGCAGGGCTTTTCAACCTCAGGAATATTGACATTTTCACTGGATAATTTTTATTGGGGGGCACTATCCTGTGCATTGTAGGCTGTTTAGCAGCGTCCATGGCCTCCACACACTAGATGCCAGCCGTACTCCCTTGTAGTTGTGGTAATCAAAGATATTGCAAACAGTGTCAACTGTCTCCTGCGTGTTTGTTGGAGCAGGGAGGGCGGAATTGGGTACAAAACCAAATCCACTTTACAACAGCTAATCTAAAGGAAAAACAACACGCATTACAGTAGATTGTTTTGTTAGAAAATGCGACAGAAAATTGAAAATTTTAAAAGGGAAACAACAAAAAATCAGACTCCAGAATGGTATACACATGAAAATATCTTTCAAAAGTGAAAGAAAAAACTTCTTTTTAGGAGTAACAAAAACTGAGAGCATTTATTACCTGTAGGTGTGCACTACCAGAAATATTAAAATGATTTATTTAGGGACAAGGAAAATACTACCAGACAAAAAATTAAAGCTCCACAAAGAAATGAACACTGGTAATTACATAATGAATAAATGTATTTTCTCTTTCATATTTTTAATTGTTCTAAAAAACTGTCTGAAGGAAAAAAATAGTAATGAAAAGACATTTACAGAGTCTGTAAAAGTAAAATATATAATAATAGCATGATGGCTAAGAGAGGACTTAGAAGCTAACTGTTTTATGATCCATAGAAGACCTATGATTTCTCTAAAAAGCGTATTGTAAACTCCTAGAAAAACATTATAATTTTTAAAAAAGTAAAGATAATAAGTAAATAGAGGAGGCAAAAATAAGTGGAATTACAGAAAAATTCTTTCAACAGAGGACAAAAAAGAAAAGAAACAAGGGATAGATGAAGCAAAGGGAGTTAAGGTATCAAGATGGTAGATTTAATTCAGCAGTATAAGTAATTACATTAACTATAAATAGACTAGACACCCAAATTAAAGATAGAGATTGTCATTTTGGACATATAACAAAACAAATCTCTGCACTATCTGAAGATATCTTCTTAATTATGAAGGCATATTGAGTTAAATATAAAAAGGCTAGAAAATATCTCATGCATGGATACATTAACATGAAACGAAGTAGAAGAAAACAAAGCAAAAAGCAAAAAACAAAGTCTCAACAGGATTTTTAAATTAATTGACAAGCTGATTCTAAGATTTATACAGTAAGAATTAGAAAAGACAATCTTGAAAGTCACCCAGTCATTGGAAGAATCTCACTACATGATTTCAGTACTTACCATATAGCTAAAGTAACTAAGAAAATGTGGAATTAAAAATATAAACATATAGATCAATGAAATAGTGCAGGATCCAAATACAGATACACATCTAAATGATCAAATTATTTTCCACAAAAATACAAAAGCTGTACCGTGGAGAAAAGGTAGTCTTTTAACAAAAGATGCTAGATAATTTAAATATCCATATGCAAAAAATGAACTTCAATCCATAAATCACATCATATAAAATAATTAACTTGAATGAGCATAGAATTAAATGTAATATCAAATTTATAAAACTTCCAGAAGAAAACGTAAGAAAAATTCTTTGTAATTTCACATTGGACAGATATTTCTTAGATATGAATTCCAAATCGTGATCAATAAAAGAAAAGCAATGTGAGATGTCATCAAAATTAAATACTTTGTTCTTCAAAGACCACTGTTGAAAGAATGAAAAGACTAGACACATAATGGAAGAAATTCTTTCCAAGCACCCAGACTAGACACATAATGGAAGAAATTCTTTCCAAGCACACATCTGATAGAGGATTTGTATCTAGGATATAGACAAAACTCTCAAAACTAAACAACACACTTCTAAATAAACCAAAGGTCAGGGGCCGGCCTGGGGCAAGTGGTTAAGTGTACGCACTCTGCTGCGGCTGCCCAGGGTTCGCAGGTTCGGATCCCGGCGTGCACCGACGCAATGCTTGGCAAGCCATGCTGTGGCGGCGTCCCATATAAAGTGCAGGAAAATGGGCATGGATGTTAGCTCAGGGCCAGTCTTCCTCAGCAAAAAGAAGAGGATTAGCAGATGTTAGCATAGGGCTGATATCCTCACACACACAAAAAAAATAATAAAAAGTAAACCAAAGGTCAAAGAAGAAAGCACAAGAGAAATTACAGAAAAATTTGAATTGAATTTAAAAAGGCATGCAATCTATAAAATTTTAAAATATGCTTCTAAAGTTCCTAGAGGGAACTTAGGACTTTATCTATGTTAGGAGAGAGGAAATATCTCAAAACTAGAACCTTTGCTTCCACATTTAGAAAGTAGGAAGAAGAATGATGAACCAAAAACAAACAAAAATGAAAGGAATGATATAATAAAGACTAGAGCATACACCAATAATATAAAAATGAAAAACAATAAAGAAAATCAGAGGAGTATGATTTTTGAAAAATCAATAAAATTGAGAAAATTTTATCTAGAATTACTAATAGAAAAAGGCAAGATACAAAGTAATATAATCAGGACAGATGTAGACCTTGCAGAAATTAAAATGACTATAGTGAATATTACAAACAACATATGTGAACAACATTAGTCAACTTAGATGACATGGACAAAACCCTAAAAATACAAAATTACCAAAACTGACAAAAGAAGAAATAGAAAATCTGAATAGACATATAACAAGTAAATAAATTGAATTTGTGATTATTCTCCCCTCCTACCAATATCTAGACACAGCTGGCTTCATTGGTTAATTTTACTAAACATCTATGTAAAAAACATACCAATTGTTGATTAACTAATGTCAAAAGTAGAAGAGATCCTCTCTTCAACTCATATTATTAAGCCAGTATTACCCCGATGACAAAGTCAAAAAAGAAACACGAGGAAAGAAAAAAACAACACAATATCCCTTGCAGTTGTAGACACAAAAGTTCTCAGCAAAAGTATTAGCAAAATAAATCTAGTAATACGTATAAATGGATAATAAATCCTGACCAAGTGAGATCTATCCCATGAATGCAAGATGGGTTTAACATATGAAAAGCAAATAATGTAACACATAATTTATAGAGAATAAAAGACAAAAACCATATGGCCATGTCAGTAAATGCAGAAAAGTATGTGACACAATCCAACATCCACTTAAAATAAAGATTCTCAAAAAGGAGAAATAGAGAAAATTACTTCAACCTACCAAACTTGCTTCTAGCATCACACTTAATGGTTAGGGAATGAGTGATTTCCTCCTAAAGTAAAAAACAATGCAGATGTCCACTCTCAGTACTGATGATAAATAATAGTTAATAGATAGATAGGCAGATAGATAGACAGATAGATGATAGATTGGTAGGTAGGTAGATAGATAGATTAATAAATCAGTCATCTGGATTTGAAGTAAAATTCATTTTATTCACAGGCTATATGATCTTTTAAGTAGAAAATCCTAGCCATTCCACATACACATACAAAAACCACTAGAGTAATTGAGGTTATCACTGTCACAAGATACAAAATCGATATACAAAAGCAATTTTAGTCCTATATAGTAGCAAATAATACCTGAATGTGAAATTAAGAAAACAATGTGATTCATGATGACATAAAAAAATACTTAGAAATGAATTTAATGAAAGGAGAACAGTACTTAATACTGAAAAGTACAAAACATGGTAATTGGTACTGGCGTAAGGTAGACAAATATATCAATATAATGGAATTGATGATCCAAAAATAAAGACATTAATGGTTGATCGATTTTTGACAAAGTTACCAAGGCTACTTATTGGGGAAGGATAATCTTTTCAATAAATGGTGAAGAGTAATTGACTATTCATATGCAAGAAAGGTGAACTGAAACCTAAACTTCACACCAAACATAAACATTAACTCAAGATGGATCATAGGTCTAAAGTTAAGAAGAAAAAGTACAAATTATATATCTGATGAAAGTTTTATACCAATAATATACAAAAAACACTTACAACTAGAGTACTGTCATGCACCACATAAGGACGTTTCGGTCAACGATGGACCGCATACACAGAGGTGGTCCCTTAAGGTTAGTACCATATAGCCTAGGT
The DNA here is from genome assembly GCA_028646465.1 of Rhinoceros unicornis. Taxonomy (NCBI): domain Eukaryota; kingdom Metazoa; phylum Chordata; class Mammalia; order Perissodactyla; family Rhinocerotidae; genus Rhinoceros; species Rhinoceros unicornis. The sequence goes on along the minus strand of CM053540.1, from coordinate 12,711,341 downwards.
GTGTAGTAGGCTTTGCCATTTAGGTTTGTGTAAGTGCACTCTATAGTGTTTGCACAATGACAAAATCACCTAACGACGCATCTCTTAGATCTTATCTCCATTGTTAAGCGGCACATGATGGAAAAGAAAGTCAAATGCAATTATTAAAGCAGGCAAAATATTTGAATAGACATTTCAACAAAGAAGAGAGAATCCTAAAGGAATATTATGAGATGGAAAGAGGTAGAAAGACATGCTATGAGTTTAAGATGCCTTGTTTGAGGAATAAAAAAATCAAAGGCAGCCTTAAGAAGAGCAGTATTCCAAGTTGTTCCTTTTTTTGACCAACAGGTTTCTACTCAAGGGGTTAATACACCAAATATGGGTTGGTGTGAGATTTTCTTTTCTTTTGTTCATTGTGAAAGGTGATGTGGGAATGGGGAACCAGAATGTCTCCTCAGCCTTGGATGCAGTCTCTGGTACATCAATTTTAGGAACATATGGTATGGTGGTTTATAATACAATCATTGATTTACTTGAAACTACTTTTCCTTGAACAGTCTTTGTGTACACCCAGTGATACACAGAGACAAGGAGAACACGGCGGCCTAGACTGATGTTATAAAGTCAGAAGAACACACCTGGAACAGATCATTGAAATGATCCCATTTGATGGCTTGCAACATTGGACACGCCTTAGGGAACATACAGCCTAAGAGCTGGCTCTGGGTCTGTTCTTTTCCCCATTCAGTCATTTAAGTGGGAAAAATCAGAGAGCAGCATGGGGCCTTTTCCTGCCATTTATTTTGACTTTGTCCAAGTTACAACTTGGTGTCTGTGCCGCCATCATTTCCTTTGTAAGATAAGCATAAAAGCAGAATTCTTCTCTTGGCTTGTTGTCATGAAAATTAACTAAGTTAATACTTGTATAATATTTAGAATAGGTTGTAACACATAACAAGTGTCTAATAAGTATAAACTATCATATAGTTTTCTGACCAGGGTTTATTTTCTTTCTAGTGTTTAAAGGAATTCTGGTGTGGCTTTAGTCACTGTGACTTGCAAGAATTTAGGGGATTTTGTAATATTATAAGAAAGGGAGAAGTCATAAGAAACATTCATAATATTTCAGAATGGCAATATGAGACAGGACCCTCACATATGACACTAGGATGTAGTCTCATAATGCACTATGACATTGGGAAGAAGGCATCTTTGTTTTTTTTTTGTTTTTTGTTTTTTTTAGTGAGGAAGTTCAGCCCTGAGCTAACATCCATGCTAATCCTCCTTTTTTTTTTTTTTTTTTTGCTGAGGAAGACCAGCGCTGAGCTAACATCTACTGCCAATCCTCCTCCTTTTTTTTTTTTCCCCAAAGCCCCAGTAGATAGTTGTATGTCATAGTTGCACATCCCTCTAGCCGCTGCATGTGGGACGCGGCCCCAGCATGGTCGGAGAAGCGGTGCATCGGCGCACACCCGGGATCCGAACCCGGGCCACTGGCAGCGGAGCACACGCACTCAACTGCCAAGCCATGGGGCTGGCCTGGCATATTTGGTTTTAAACAATTGTTTCACAAATTAGGGCATTCAAAAAAATTCCTGATGATATTCCATAGGCAGTAGTATCTGTGTCTTATATCACATGTAGTATTCATCTAATTTTAGCTCATTTTATACCATAGAGATTAATAATTGACTTGGAACTTGAGGGACCCATTCCCCAAGGGCTTAAATGACAGTATAAATCCCTCACTGTTACTGTACACCTCCTAACGTCTTCAGCACCAGGGAGGAAATGTCTCTCTCAGGTATGTTAGCTAGGACTAGGCCCTAGTTACTTGAAAATGAAAATGAATATATTTTCCCAGCAAACACTTATTTTAAAGATATGTCTACCTCATCTGGCTTCTAATTAGAGAATGTTTTAACAGAACGCATATTCCTGTGCATTTACTATTTAAAATGCTTTTGTCTTTTAGTATTGAGAAGCTGTTGGTAGTGACAATTAGAACAATTTCCTCTGTAACATCAAACATTGATGCGTACGAAATACAGAGTAAACAAAATGATAAGCGTGTGTGTCTATCTCTTCTCTTTCTCCCATTTCCACACCAATTTCTATCATGGAATCTAGACTTTATGACAGTGGAGGAGCTGCCTCACTGTCACCCTAATTCTGAGAGTTGAGTTAATGCCTTTGAGCTGGTCATGGGGAGTCAGGACATGTGAACTATCTCTGCTCAAGACATGAGGTGAATTCTTTTGGGTTTACCATAAACTAGTTTCTTATTATCAGCCTAGAACACTAGGAAGAAAATTTTTCAAGTTGATTTTTCTGTTTTAACACTGAAGCGGTCAAATGACTCAGTTTTTTCCTTCAGGTGAGTAACTGAGGTAAAGCGATATTTCCACTTCTTTAAAGTTCGTTCAGGATGTGGAGAAAGCATCAGATTACGTTTCCAGTCCAGAGTCTCTTCACTCAGTTTCACTGTACGGCTGTATATGAAGGCATGAGTGCATCCCTCCTGCTGTCTAGGAAGGAGGGCAGAGAGTAAAATTCCTCACCTTCCATTCGCCTTTTCTCTAGACAGGCCTCAATGGTAGATCCCACTTATATGGAATATGCAATGCAACGACTTCCCCCAACCAACAATTTGAAAGAACTTGGGAAAGTTTTTCTTACCTCTTTTTTAATAAGAATAAGGGATTCATCTCTCTAGACTTGTAGCCAAATCAAAGTGATAATACATGATATCTCTATCATATGTGTTCATATCTCTACATATGCATCTTCATTTACATCCACATGTATACGTCAAGGGTACTATTCGGTATCTTTATTTAAACAATTAACCATCTCCAAAATATAATTTCAAATAGCATGATAATTTTCTACCCTAGATCTGATGCACCATAGTTTAAAAATTTTTGACAACTAACTTTCCCACTGTTAATACTACAAACAATGCTTTAATGTGGCTTTGGACACTGTTTTTCACAATTTTATCAATGTAATTAAATATTTATTATAATAGGTTACTAAAAATAAAATTTCTCATAAAAATATCATAGCGCTTTTACTTTTGTCAGGGTTAAGACTCTGGATATATGTTGCCTAATTGCTTCCCAGAAAAGTTGTGTACAAGGGTTACTTCTTTCTGAGTCATTATGGACATCGATCACTATCATTATAATGAGTTAAATTACTTTGTTAATTTAATAAGGAAAAATGATGGTTTTTGTATATATTTTAATTCTCCTTTTTTCATTCTGCATAATTCTAAATTTAAAGAATTCTCGTGAGCTGCTAATCTCAAAAAAATTGGTCACACTCCGCAACAAGGGAATTGTACAGGACCTCCCCACCTGCTGCAAATTTATGCTACTGATAAACTGAACTAAAAAAAAAATAGTGTACACTATGGAGGATCACAATAGCTGTTACCTTACTTGAACAGAACTTATTACATTTTTCAGGGAACAGAGTTTATCTCCATGAGGCTTTAAAATCATTGAATGTATTTCAAATTCCAACAAAACACCTAATTTAATTCATCAACCCAATTTGTTGTGGTAGATAACAGTCAGGAATCATATGAATTTCTGCTGATACTTAATTTTGATCAGTGGGATGCACTGAGACACTGGACATTTTCAATTATTTGACAATGTGTTTTAAATACCCTGTGTTTGATATCAATGTTATATTTTTCTAATGTCAATATAAATGTGTTGTTTTCTCTCTTGTTCTCTTTTTAGAACAAACAAAACTTGTCATTTGGTTTCCCCTCCTGATAATGGTGGAAATGGGGGAGGAGAACTGTACCACTGTGACAGAGTTCATTCTTCTTGGATTATCAGATGCCCCTGAGCTGAGAGTCTTTCTCTCTTCTGTTCCTTCTCATCTATGGAGTCATGGTTTAGGGCAACCTGGGCATGATTGCACTGATTCACGTCAGCTCTCAACTTCACACCCCCATGTACATTTTCCTCGGCCACTGGTCCTTTGTGGATTTCTGTTATTTCACACTCATCACGCCAAAGATGCTGTCCAATATCTTAAACAAGGAAAAATCCATTTCCTTCCCAGGATGCATGGTGCAATTCTACTTGTTTTGCACATGTGCAGTCACTGAGGTCTTCCTGCTGGCTGTGATGGCTTATGACCACTTCTTGGCCATCTGCAGCCCACTGCTGTACATGGTCTCCATGTCCTGGAAACATTGTATGGTTCTGGTTTCTGGCTGCTACCTCTGTGGAACTGTGTGTTCTCTGATTCACTTGTGTTTAGCTCTTGAAATCCCATCCTATAGGTCAAATGTAGTCAACTACTTCTTTTGTGATTTACCCCCTCTCTTTACTCTTGCTTGCTATGACATCTCTATTAATGAACTCATGGTGTTTATTACGGTCACTTTCAATGAGATTGTTACCATCATGATCATCCTCACCTCCTACTTGTTTATTCTCATCACCGTCCTGAGGATTCTCTCTGCAGAGGGAAGGCACAAAGACTTTTCCACCTGTGCCTCCCACCTCACAGCCATTGTTGTCTTCCAGGGAACAATACTTTTCATTTATTCCTGACCCAGTTTAGGCAACAGTACGGATCTCGACAAAGTGGCCTCGGTGTTCTACACTGTAGTGATTCCCGTGCTGAACCCCCTGATCTACAGCCTGAGGAACAACGACGTGAAAGAAGCTCTCAAGAAAGTGTTGGGATCCAAATTGCCTTTTGAAAAGCTGTTTTCTTAGCTAGACACAGGGTTTCATTAGACACCTTTAGCGAGGGGCTTGCTTTGGGTGGATGTGAATGAAAAGTAAAATAGGGAAGTATTTTTTGAGCTGGGGAACGATGCATGTTTTTTTGTTTTCCAGTTGCCTATCTTATTAAGACAAATCTGATCCCCTTCATTGGAGAATTCAGGTGCATCTGCTACCTTTGCTGCTCTTCTCCAATCTCTAGTTTCCTTGAATGGATTTTTGCAGTGACAGTGTAAGATTCAATTTCTCGGTTTGAGATGACATCAACATATTTCCAACAAAGTGCATATAAAGAGATATGTCTTTTCATCATCCTTAATGCATGCAACCGTTCTTATTAAATTGACTTCATGTTTTTATGTGGAATGAGTATACATTTGTCTCATATTCTCTGTTTTTTCATGAAAATTTGATGTAAATTTCCTATGTGTTTATATGTATTTCTGAGCATTATTTTTTAGTTTTTTGGTTATTTTCTCTTTTATTATTTTTATTTATATTTTTTATTATTTTTTCAATTGTGAGGTAATAATTTTAGAACTTTTAAAACCTTCTCTTCTGCAAAATAGTGATAATACTCTACTTTTCTAATAAAACTTTCATGAAAATTAAATGACATATCTTAAGTTCTTAGCACTATACGTGGTATGTGATAACTGATTAATAAATTATCAGTTTAATATAATATAAATTATTGCTACTGTTTTTTTTACTTTTATCTTTTTTTCTCTATTTTACCTTGAGTTTTGATTAAACAAGTGGATCGTATGTTTGATGCCATGCCGGTGTTAAGTTTCTGTGTCCTTGTTAGTTATCTTATGGGGCTTTGTCTGCTGCTATTCTAAGCATTCTCTATACTTTCTAAATCTGTCATATTTTAAACCAATTGCATTAGTTTTCCATGGCTTCTGAAAAAAAATTATGACAAATTTGGTGACTTAACACAATAGACCCTTATTCTCTTAAAGTTCTGGAGGTGAGCAATTTGAAATCAGTATCACTGGGGCAAAATCAAGGTGTCAGCAGGACCATACTCCCTCAGGAGGTTCTAGGGAACAAATCTTTCCTTGTCTTCCAGCTTCTGGTGGCTGCAGACATTTCTTGACTTGTCGTATTACTTCAGTCTTCAAGGCTAGCGTCTTTAAACCTCTCTCCTCTCCATCTTGACTACATTTCTTGCGTGTGGGTGCATGTGTAAAATAATCTTCTGTCTCTCTCTTATAAGAACACTTGTGATGGCATTCAGGGCACACCCAGATAGTCCTGAATAATCTCCTCACCTCAAAATCCTTAACCTAATTACATCTGTTAGCAACTTTTTTCTGAATAAGATGACATTTACATGTTCCAGGTATTAGAATCTGATATATATAACGGTCCATTTTCAAGATTAACACACCCATCTTATTAAGGTCAAATCATAATTTACCTTTCCTACGTTTCTACAATGTTAACACTTCATTTGTTTTCTTACTTTCTTAAGATTTCAATTCATATTTGTTATCGTCGATATTTTTACCAGAGTCACTTATTTAAATGCAACACAGGCCCTTGTTGCTTTAGTGAAGTAGGAAGAATGCTTGACTTGAGATTAAACACCTGGGTCCAGGTTCGGATCCACAGGAGAGATTTTGAGGAAGACACTTAAAGTGCTTGACCTCAATTCTCTCAAATATAAACTGGGGTTAAGCACCCAGCCTTAGAGAATTATTGTTGGAGTTAAATATGACAATAAAACTGCAAGGACCTCTCCCGTAAAATGCACTCTTGCTAGTGATTCTTACAAAGAAATCTTTGAGGGTAAGGACCATTTCTAAATATTCTAGTACCCCTGGTGAAGACAGCTACTCCTTATTTCCTTAAATAAATGAATAAGTAATGACTAAAAGAATGGAGTTATGTTGTGCTTATAATGAAAACATGAGTCTGTATTGGTTTTCAAATGTTTTAAATGGAGTGAGATTTGCAATTTATGATGAAGGTAAGAGAAACATCTTTCACCTTTGGTCCTCCAATTAGAACAGGATTTCTCAACCTTAGCACTGTTGACATTTTGAGCCAGACAATTCTGTGCTGTGGGTGTCTGTCCTGTGCATTATGGGATGTTTACATGCCTGACCTCTATGCATTAGTTGTCAGGACCACCCCCCACACACATATGTGATGAGCAAAACTGTCCCCAGAGAGTGTCAAATCTCCCCTAGGGAGCAAAATCACCTGAGTTGGAAGTCATTGGACTAGAGAGTAGTATGCTAAAGCACTAGTCTCTTCAGAGGAACCTTTAATATTAAAGTTTCTTGTGTTTAAGAAACCTTTTCAGCTACTCAGGTGCTTACATTTTAGTCAGTTACTAATTTGATCTCTCTCCAGAATCTAAAATGTCCCTTTCAGAGACCTTGGATGTTAGGGCTTCAAGCACACAGAGTTACCCTCACTTTAGCATTGATAGCTGTCAGTATCTATCTTCTGCTAAGATAGAGACACACTTTAATATCTAAAGATTGATTGTTTTGTTTTATTAGCAAAAAGGATGTACGCTTGACATTCAGCTTCACAAAAACTTCAAATATCAGGTTTCTCTTTTCCTTCCGATTTTACTTCATAGGTAACACCCCCAGTTGTCTGGGAATAATTGAGGTGCACTGAGTTCGCCTCAAACATGTCTGAAAAGCAGCCACATAAAAGTGTCTTTTGCTTTTCTTTAAGTGGCTTTATTTTACGTGTAATCTCATCACTCCTTTAATTTTAAACTATAGGGGTCAATATGTTTTTCTTGTTCTCTTACTATTAACATCTCAATTTTCTGGTGGGGATCCAGCCTCTCCTATTATCAGTGGGTCTTTGTCTTTGCCCCTAATGAGATCTGGAGAAGTGTTCATGGCTAGTGATCAAGAGACCCAGTGATTTGTTTCTGGGTGAACACTAGTAAGCTAATGACTTAACTATGGGATTTTGCTGGAATTATTGGAAAAGAAGAGTTTCTTTCTGCTGAGATTAATCTTCTGGGCAGAGAGAAGCTCTAAATTGCTCATATCTCCTTTTGCCAGGATATATATATATATATTCCCAGTATTATCCTTCTTCATTAGGCAACATATTCTCTATAAATCTCATTTCCAAGTCTCCAGTCATGTCATGAACTTTCCAATCTCCATGTAATTGCTTATTTTGTTTCCTCTACTGTCTCTCATTCCCTATTCTCTACTTGACAAAATTGTTAATATCAAGTCCAAGTTATGCTCCTTTCTCTGTTTTGTACGTAGAACACCTCCTGGCAGAACATATTCACAGAGCAAATGTATTTACTGCATGAAGACTCTCTGATCTATTCTGGTTTTGAATGGCCAGAATTTCATTTGAACATAAATGCACATATAGCACTTATCAGAGTCAGTAACTTCATTCCTAATTGGTTTTCCATCTACATGTGAACTTTCAAGATAATATCACTTTCAATATCTAGATAGATACATTTTTGCCTCTTTCCAGTTTATTCCACCTCCTATCCCATAGAACATTCTGATAATTGTTTGATAAATTGTTTTGAGCTGGCTAAATCAAATTAGATAGCAAATATCATAATCCAATTTTATATATAATAATTTATCATTTGAGACCCAAATATATTTTTCTTTAAGACATTCTTAGAATGTAAAAAAACACATTACATCATTTCATTTTTGTTTAATCAGCTCCTCAGTAAAACTGTTTAATTGCTCACATATCTTTTTCCACTGGGATTTGGATGTCAGAGTGTGTGTGTTCCTGGGATCTGGTGTGAGATCAGAAAGCTAATCTCAAAAAACTCAAGGCAAGATATAAAAGGTCTTGTATTATCCTCAGGAACCACAGCCTTCTTAAAAGAGGCACAAATTTCTTCTATGAACACGGAAGGTATGCCCAAATGGATTGTGGAAAATGTCACAATAGGTCAATTTTTTCATCTTTAACAGCCAAAATTGATTTTTCCAGTGAAAAATGAAATGATGCTGAAAAGAGTGTAATAAGAAGGTAAATAAAAGAAAGATTGTGATCTGGTAAGCGTTCTTAACATAATCCTAGGATGTTAGAGCTGGATGGGATTTTAAGTGCTCATCTTCTTATAGTCACTGATTTTACACATAGGAAATTGATGTTTTGAGAATAAATATGGCTAGAATAACACTTTTTAAGTCCTCATGGTATTTTCAACAAAAACAATAGCAACCACAAAAAAGAACTTTTAACACAATATTCTTAAGACAATCATCAGCATTATTGGGCTCTGATATGGAATATAAATATGAATACAATTCTCATGATATATCATTCTTTTTTAAAAGTTGTATAGATTTAGATATAAATTAAAGCTGACCAGATTTGTTTATTATGTTGTTTATTCTAACTTATGGTAATGCATTGGTATCAATAGTTATCAATAAGTAAGTAAAAGGCCTGGGGTGAGGTTATGGGGTTGGCTTTAAGGGAATAGAAAGCAAGTTACAAAAGTAGTGCCTAGGGCTAAATATAAAGAACTTATTGCAGGAATATAGAAGTTTGCTGAACTCTTTCTGAAATCTCCATTTTTGTTTTCACCTGCCAATTGCATAGAAGAACAGATGATTTGGCTTTGGACTCCTCTTGATTTTTTGTTTCTTGTATTCTTTGCCCCTTCCATTGTTCCATTTGGCTTTTATATTTCATTTTTGAATCCTGCAAGTTTCTTTCAATCTTAAAGCATATAAGATCATTACATGAAATTGAAAGATCATTACAAGTAAATATTCTCTATATAAATTAATTTCTTTATTGCCTTTAATTATGTGATTTAAAATAAGGGGTTTAATGGAAAACAACTTCAGCAAAGAAGTGGTTCCTCATGGCTCATACACCAAGCTTATTTAAGCATTGTCCCTTAAGATAAGCCTCTTCCTTTGATACCTACTTTTTAATAGCCATTCTTCATAATTACCAAAGGAGAGGATGGCACGACAAAGAAACATTTCCATCCTCCCTTCTCTTACTATCCACTGGATATAACTATACCTTTCCCTCGCCCTCACTGCAGTGGCCATTGCTCCACTCCTAGGTCAGTTGGCAATCTTGTCTCTCAGGTTTGATATAGATGGGCTGTCACTCAATGAGAGTTCATATGATCTAAGGAGAAAACCACATGTGTTTGAGGAAGAGAACTCCAAAGAGTTGACTAGTAGCTCAATGATGCTGTCTTTCTCCAATTAACCCTTTGTTTAGAGCAATAAGGAATCCTGGTTGATAATATAATAGGGAATATTAATGTCTAGTGAAGCTCAAACTTATCTCTATGGTTGAATAATAACACAGTATTTATTGAATTTTACTATATGAAAAGCACTCTTCAAAATACTTTATGTAATAGCTCATTTAATCCTCATTATTACCCTGCAGACAAGTGTTCCTATAATATGCAGTTTACATATCAAAAAATGAAACCATAGAGCTGAAGTCCTAAAAAGATTAAGTGGTAGAGCCGGATTTAAACCCAGGCAGTCTGGGTCCAGGGTCCATGCTTTTAATCACCGTAACATGCTGTCTCTGTTACTGCATAAAAGAAGTAAACCCGCCTCTTCTAGCACATACTCTAAATGAAAACTTAAATTAGATTTAAACTAACATCCCTATATCAAATTTAGCACATTGAGATTTTGGAAAATAATGATATTATTTGCTACAATCTTCTTTCTAAGTTCCACGGTATCTCACACATTTGCATCTCTGGGAAGGTGATATTCATTGGAGAGTGCTCCAGCCCGATGATGCAGATTTTCCAATCTCACCCTGGCTTTTTGATTGTAGAGCTGTGCAACCCCAGATTGGTTAATTGGCCTGAAATCATCAGGTCCTTTTCAATATAATTGAGAGATAATAAATTCTTAACATATTTTAACAAGCTGTGAGAATTAAATTAGATGTGAAAGTACTTTGAAAATTACAAAATGAAAATATATTAATGACAGATATGCACATTTACCCAGAATTCACCTAATTTAGCTAGAAACAGAATAAAGGTAGAAAATAAACTTTGAGTAATAATATGAAATCTACAATCATTATTGTATCTGTATTTCATTTTCTGTACCCAGGTAGTAACTTCCCAGATAGTTACGCTCTGCTTATTAACTCTAAATGTATACAAATTTCAGTAGAGACATTTAGTTTTATTAGAAACCTGGAACCTATTGAGGAAAGAGCAGGGGGTAAGATTTTGGTGATGTTTTTAGATGAAGTTCTGAGATGGAGGCCATGAGATAAAAATGGAAATATATGTCAAATCTAAAGAGATTTAAATGTCGAGCTTGTAGGGGACAGGGAATCATTTAAGGGTTTAAGCAAGAAAGAAACATAATACAAAATCTACCTTATACAGGTAACTCTTACAGAGGTTTATGGATATATTTTGTAGCATATTTGAAAGTAGAGTGGGAATTGACTGGAGGGAATGAGGCCAATTAAGAGGTTCAATTGAGGAAAAAGATGTATGTCTTTAAATAAAGTGATGTCAGTAATGATAAAGAGGAAGTTTTGGATATCTGCCACATTTCTAATATTGAATCAATGGTTCTTGGTTTTTAGCTAGGGGAGGTTTCTCATTTGGACAAGCAATGGAGGTGGTAGAGATGTATACCAAGATAGGGATCATAGATGGGTATAAATTCTAGAAAGTGATACTAATTAAATATTGTTTTAGGCATGCTGAAATGTACATGTGCCTATATGATAGCCAACTTTGAGTGGGACAGATGCTTTCAGAATGGGTATATGAAAATTATTACTTTATAGGTGGTATTTAAAAAAGGCATATAATTAAGTAGGAAGAGTGTATATGGTGAGGAGAAAAGTAGGTCAAGAATAAAACCCTAGGAAAGTGCCACCATCTGTGAAGAAGGCTGAATAGGGCTGTATTGAGATTAGGAGTGAAATCGAGAGAGGTATAGAAGCCAAGGGAAGAGGGGATTTTAAGAAGAACGGAGAGGTCAAAGCTATCACC
>CM053540.1:12675308-12699093 GCA_028646465.1 Rhinoceros unicornis | reverse complement strand
TGTGATTATCACTGGTTTTATCTGTCTTTGCAAAAACCTTTATTTGTAAATGTGTTTAATGAGAGAGAGTTTGTGTATGTTTATCTGCATAAGTGTGTGAGTGTGAGTGGGTATGTGTTTATTTTATAAATTATGGAAATTAAACAAAACACCTATAGGAATGGGTGAACTGGAAATAAGGATGTTCTTTGACTAGATTCATTTACTATGGGTATTTAGATACAATATTGGGCAGAATGGTAGATAGTAATAACTGGGAATACTTTTTAAAAAGTCTGTAGTTTTCTCAATCACCCAGGTTGTATGAAATATTAGATGATAAAGCACATTATTATATCTGTCACTTATTCCTAAGAGAACAAGTGTTCAACATCCAGGGACCAAGCACAAAGATATATAACCCAGGTCAGTCAGGAGACAATGCCGAACCCTCCTGCAGATAGAACTGCTTGAAACAAAGGAGTCAGTAGTTCTGGGTCAGGTACTAATATTTTTTATGGTTTCTCTAATTTATATTTTAGATTTCTTTAGTCCTTTTACCCTTTTTCAAATGAAAGCATGTTATAAAACCAAAGGAATATATGAAATATAATATAAACTTTTATTTAAATTACTTCTGTCAATCTATTTATTTATTTTTAAAACATATATACATAGTCAGGGCTTACCAAATTGGATTATGGAGGTGATTGTGATTTTTTATTGTTTTAAATTTCTTACCTGTACTTTTATTACTTTAAAAATATTTTTATTTTTAAGGAAAATATTTGTTTAAAGATGTACCTACAGGGACAGATATATTAATGAGTTCAGACCAAGTTTTTGGTGACCTGCACATTTATCACTAGATCAATATTCAGATGTTCTTTTTCTATCCCTCATCTACCTTCAAATCCATTTTTCTTATATTCTCAGAGACCAAAGGAGGTGATGGGTGACATTACATGTAACATAATTGGTTTGGGTAAATATAACAGTGGAACATAAATTCAATTACCCTCCCAAGGACAACCAACTAGTTTAAACCAAAGAGACTGATTTCGGAGATATTCAAGAGAAACAGGGATTAAAGAAAAGAATAAAACATTATTACAATCTTTAGGGCTGGGATGGGGCACAGTTCAGACTCTCTTTGATATCATGGGACTGTGGACACATGAAGACTTTCACCATGTGTCTTACACTTCAGACCCGCTGGTGAATAGGTCACGTGGATTAGGGCAGCGAGACTCAGGCAGTAACCACAATCTCTTTCTTGCCCCTCTGTCGTCTGTGCTGCCAGCATCTCTGTAATTAGGTCACGAACATTCTTCATAACCTACCCTGAGTGAAAGCTGCTGTCAGAGGGAGCCTGGTCGGCCCTGGCATGTTCCTGTCTGTGCACTCTAGTGCATAACTCATGGAGACTCTTCCACTCTCTTTTCTAGCTACCACCACCCTCGTTGCTCCAGAGGGTCCTGGATCACAGATTATCTCTATCCCTTGATAATTGGGGCTGGGTAGGTCCTGAGGGGTTTATGGGGAAGTGGGGATGTGTTATATCCAGGAACCTGCTATATCTCTGCTGCTCCACAATTTTGGGTGATGAGTGAACAACAAAGAAATATTTCATTACCTGCATCTGCCACTTAACTATTCTCTGTTAAAGGATATAACAACATTTCTGGAACACTGAAAACAAAAAATATCATGGCACGTGATGTGAGTTATCTACACCAACAAATTGTAAGAACTATTGCCACGATTCTGAGGAGTTCAAGTTCTTAATCTAAAAGATAGAAGTGGCAGAAATTATCATAAAGACTACATGGGTTGGTGTAGAAATAAGATGTTTAATTTGGATGAAAGTGTGCTACTAACTCTCTTCAGTGCTATAGAAATGTAAGTCATATTATTATCATTATCATTCTATCAATTTACATGTAATTGTATATTTCCAGGAGATCGGTTTATCTAAAGAAGGCTTAGCATTGTCTATCTCTTTTTCTAATTACTAAAAAGTAGAAAAGACCGGCAGTTTAACTCTTAAGAAAGTAAGGAGATGTTACCCTCCACTTCCGTTTCCTTCTTTCACAACCAGGGATTTGCAGACCCGAGTGATGGCTGTTGAGAACTGCACTGTGTTCACTGACTTCATGCTCCTGGGACTTTCTGACAGACAGGACGTGCAGCAGGGGCTCTTTGTGCTCTTTCTGCTGGTTTATGGCCTCACTGTGATTGCCAATCTAGGGATGATCCTGCTGATCAAGATGGAGCCCAGACTCCACACGCCCATGTATTATTTCCTGAGCAATCTGTCATTCTGTGACGTCTGCTACTCCTCCACTGTCTCTCCCAAGATGCTGGCTGATTTCTTATCTGAGCAAAAGAGAATTCCATTTAGTTTATGTGCCATTCAGATGTATTCTTTTGGGGCCTTTGCAGATGTGGAATGTCTCATGTTGGCTGTCATGGCGTATGACCGTTATGTAGCCATTTGCAACCCACTTCTTTATACAATTGTCATGTCCAGGAGAGTCTGTAACCAGCTAGTGGCCATTGCCTACATTGTCGGCTTGGTAGATTCAGCAGTCCACACCTGTTGCACATTACGATTGTCATTCTGTAATTCCAATATCATCAATCACTTTTTCTGTGACCTCCCACCCTTACTAGCCCTGTCCACCTCAGATACATCCATCAATGAGATAACGGTGTTCGCTTTCATTGGCTGTGTTGTGGGGTCCAGCATGGTCACTGTCCTCCTGTCCTACAGCTACATCATGACTACCATCCTTAGAATGAACTCAGCTGAGGGCAGACGCAAAGCCTTCTCCACATGTGCCTCCCACTTAATGGCTGTGGCTATATTTCACGGCACACTCATGTTCATGTATTTCCGACCCAGCTCGAGTTACTCCATGGACACGGACAAAATGGCCTCTGTTTTCTACACGGTTGTCATCCCTATGTTAAACCCACTCATCTACAGCTTAAGGAACAAGGATGTGAAAGGTGCCCTGAAAAAAGCAATCGATACTAATGTATGTTCTGGGTGAAACTGTGTTTTCATCCAAAAATATTTATTTAAAGATTCTGAGAGCTAATGTTCTGGTACTTTGACATACATTTCTGTAGTATCACCAATAGACCTTCTAGATATTTTTTATTAGTTATCATTGTGCTTAAATTGAGGGTAGGGAGCAGTCGTTATTTATCTTAATTTTCTCTCAAAGCTAAGGAGGAGTACTAATAGGTTCACTTTGCTGTTTTGCAAAGGGTCACTTTATACTTCCATTCCGTGTTCTTGGGTACGCCCCAGTGAGGCATAATTAGCACAGAAACTATAATCCTCATGTCAACAACTTACCCTCCTTAAGGCTCCAATATTTTTTTTAAGCAGTTATGTTTAATAAACTTGTTCAGCCAGAAGGGGGTGTTAGTGGGTTAATTTAGGTTTGTTTGTATGTTTCCTACGTGCTAGTATCACCCTATAAATGTTCCATCATAACACTTATAAGTTTATGAGTAGTAAATGCATAAATAGGAATACAAGAAATCCCCTTCCCTAGACTAAAAGTTCCATAAAGACACAGCCCTTGGCTGTCTTGTTTACCATTCGTTTTGCATTGCTATTTATAATGCTTGGCTCCAGAATGCCATTCAAGAGTATGTATTGAATCAATGAATGAGTGTAACCTGAAAAACTGATGCAAAAATGAGCCTTTGTAAATTTACCAAAAAAAGAACTCCGTTCTTTAATTTGAATAAGTATGTTCATTTTAGATGAAATCCATCTGCATTTGTTGTCTTTTGGCCCAGGCTGAAATGAGAATCTGAGACAGGAATTATTTGACGTAAAAATATTCTCAGATTGTTCGTCAACATTCTGCCTCAATTATATTAGCAGACATCCCCAGGATCAGCAGTTCTAGATTTATATTGCACCCCACAGACTTCACTTCAGCCTGTGGATTTCTCTTCCTGCCCTCACCCTGGAGAACAGAAATGTTGCTATTGACAACGGTACAGAAACTGCATGAATGAAAGTTGTGTGTAAAGGGCTTGTACTTTCTCCAAAGGCCATCGGAAAACAGGACTATATCTCCCCAATGTGTTCGAAGTATTATGCTCGTTATAAAAAAAAACCAAAAAAACAAAAAATCAACGACAACACTGAAATACCCTATTGATACAGTTTAAGTTGTAAAGGAAGAATTATTGATGTAAATAAGTTATTAACATAAATATATGTCCCTTGTAAAAAAAAAACATGAAAAGTAGCTTTTTGTTAGCATTCCATCTGTAATCATTTAAATTGGCTCTCTGTATATCTGTGAAATAAACTGGAACCATATTCTAAACACAATTTTAATAGTGGTCATTGTTGAGTGGTTGGATGTTAGGTAATCCTGTAACTTATTCCAAAACCCTAATGAGGTTAATTGCCTATGTTGTTCAGACTGTAATCAATTAGTAATTAATCCACTTGTGAAAAACATAACACAATTTCAAATTCTCAAGAGTGTTCATTTTATTTGACGTTGCTGTCCTGAAAGGAATATGGAGACACTTTTTTGGTTCCTGGACGAAGAGAGTAACGGGTTATACAAGGTTTTTCATTTACGTCCTCTTCTTTAATTTTATATATACCTTTAGTGTACAAAATGGGCTGAATGTTATGCAGTCAAAACATCACAGGAATGAAACAATCTATTAAAAACATGCAATTTTCAACAGGTTATTTTTCTTGCATTATGAATTGAACAGTGTTAGAAAAAATATTTCATTATCTCATAAACATTTTATTTCACAATATCATTAATTTGCTGTTCATAGACTATATCACATACTAGGACCTCTAGATTACTGTCCAAACCTCTCCCCAACTCAATGTACTTTATTAAAAATGTATTGAATATAATTATATCTATAAAAACTAAATCTATTATTGTTATGTAAAATTAGTTCTCCGGCCATCTTTCACATAAATATGTGAGGAAAAGAGAATGCTTTTCCTTTGCTTTACCTTGTCTGTTAAAGACTTTGACTTAATAGCCTTTACAGATGGTCAGGAAGCCAGGGTTTTTTTTGTTTTTTGTTTTTGAGGAAGATTGGTCCTGCACTAACATCTATTGCCAATCTTCCTCTTTTCCTTTTTTCTTCCCAAAGCCCCAGTAAGTAGTTGTATATCGTAGTTGTAGAGTTTTAGCTCTTCTATGTGGGACGCCACCTCAGCATGGCTTGATGAGCAGTGAGTGGGTCGGTGCCCAGGACCTGAACTGGCCAACTCCGGGCCACCAAAGCAGAATGCGTGAATTTAACCACTATGCCTCGGGGCCGGCCCCTAGGAAACCAGGGTTTATTGTTTTTGTTTTATATTCATTTTCAGAAAATGATAAAGACAGGAGAGAGTCTAAGATAAGAACTAGACTTTGAAGTGAGACTGTCTTGGGTTTAAGTATGTATAGTATCATTTACTCGATAGCTCTGTGACCTTAGCCAACTAACTTCCCATCAGGGACTAAATCTCTGGTGCTGAAGGAAAAGATGGTATCATTCACCACATCATGTCATGAAAGAGAATCTCCAGGATCCATCTCTATCCACTTTAGAGCCTGCTCACTGAGTCTGTCAGATTCCAGGTGCAAATCCTAGCCTCATGTTGTGTTTGGAGCTCTCTGTCCAGTGATTTTAGGATTTGCTTTTCCTAATCCTGCCTTCACTCTTGGTTAGAGTTGAGAGGAGATTTCTTCACAGCTACAGATACTGGCCACATTATTGCCATGTCGAGGCCAGATGACCGAAAACACTCTAATGAGCTAAATCCCAGGTCCCACGTTGCCAAAAAACGAGCTTATATAATCTATCCCAACTACTTCATTTTATGTCATTCTGTGTGTCCCCATCCCAAGGCCATGGCTGAAATGGCACACTTAGCTGCAAAGGATCTAATATCTATCTGTTGTGATGAACCCATGCACTTTGGAGAATATTTCCTGCTCAATGTTTAGGTAGAAGCACTTGGTTCTCATCACCCTCAGGCTACCATTCCATTCTTCCCTATCAAAAGCCTATATTGGCCAGTGCCCTACCTCACCACTGATCTGTATGGACAAAACCCCTCTTACAAAGTCAGTTCCATTGTGGTGAATGGAACTGTGGTCTAGATTTAGAATCCCACATACATTTATTGTCATAAGTCTTTATTCTCTAGCTTATTCTCTTTGCCACTACTCAACTTCACCTTTGTGTTAGGACCTACTTTAGACTTTCCATCCATGCCTTCTCTATGGGTCATGCCCCAGAAGCTGGCCATACTATCATCTCACGATTTGTTGGTTTCAGTTCCCACCTCTGGCTCTCAGATGATAGTTTCCCTTAGATATTTTTGGCTGTTTGCCTACCAATCAAGAGATTTCAGACTGAATATATTCTTGAGAAAATATTTTATGAGCCAGACTGTTATCTAGTTGATATTTACAAATTGTTTTTTAAATTCCCACTGTACTTGACAATATTTTGTAATAGTCACCTGTGTATAGAGTACTTCTCTGGAGAATGAACCAAAAAAACTGCAAGAGAAATGTATAGTTTCTGCCTATGTAGGCATATAATCTAAATTATATATAATTCATGGTAAACTTATTAATGTTTATTTCATAAAAAAATATTCAATGTCTACACTGGGGAAGATAATGTGATAAAGAGGCAAGGGATCAATAAAGAATAACAATTAATGAATAAATCTAGTAGAGAGGTAAAACAGACACAAATAACTATATGATTAGACAGAAAATGCTGAGTCTTAAAAGAAGAACTTTTAAGATTCCAGTGAGGTTTAGAACTCGAGTTGTCATCTGTAATTGAAAAGTGTGTCAGAAAAATCATATAGGAGTTAATATTTGAGGAAGGTTTTTTCCAGTGAGTATAATTTGAATGGCTAAGCTAAAAGGTGCACATATTCACATGGAAACAATTAATTGAAAAAGAGTCTCCATCAACTATCTTTATTTTCTTTCACAGAAAGAGGCTTGTGATACATCAATGGCTTATCCAGTATTGGGAATAATTGTGTTAAAAATTTAGGATGGGGAGTGAAAAGGAGTAAGAATATGAGATTTAGAACATTATGCGAAGGGCACATCTACCCTTGAATAAATATTTAAAAAATTCAACTTTATTTTTTTAACCTCTCCCTTATTAATAGAAATTTAGATTGTGTTCAGTCATTTGCTGCTACAAACTAAGATGCAGTGTACACTTTTTAAAATGGTGAACTTTTATAGGTTCAATTCCTAGAAGTGGAATTACAGGTTTAAATGGTGCATGCATATTTAATTTTCATATGGTAGATGGATTATCCTCCATAGAAAATGTTAGCAAATTGTCCTCCATAGACAACACTAATTTACACTTCCACCAACAATGAATGAGTGTGATAAAAATATCAGCTTTAAAATGATAAAGAATTAAACATAAGATAAGTGATGTGAGACGGCCTGGTCCTGATTAGGCTCTGACCCTATTCTGTGGTTGAGGCCTCATTACCCATAGCACTGGAGAACATCTATATTAAACTGACTTTTCCATCAGTTAGAACAAAAAGTCAAGAAACAGACAGGTTTAAATATTGTCAAACTCAGTTTTATCCTTTCTTAAGAAAGCAACTTTTGGCTAAGCACTTTCCTAAAGGCATTTTTGACATCTTTTTTCCTTAGACTGAAAATTAGGGGGTTCAACATAGGTTCAACCAATGTGTAGAACACAGAGGTCACTTTGTCCACATTCAGTGAATGATCAGTGCTGGGGCACAAATAAATGAAGATCAGGGTACCATGGTAAATAGTGACCACGGTCAGGTGGGAAGCACAAGTGGAGAACCCTTTTCTTCTTCCCTCAGCAGGAACCTGTTTTAAGAATAGCTGCTATGATGCAGACATACGAGAGAAGAACTGTTAGGAGGCAGATGGCCTCCACCAAACTAGCAAAGACCACCAGAACAACGTCATGTGTGTAAGTGTCAGTGCAGGACAGAGAGAAGAGTGGGGAGATATCACAAAAGAAATGGTTAATTTCTTTGGAGCAGAAAGACAGATGGAAGGTATTAGTGGCGTGAATAATTGAGCTCATCGTACCCCCCCAAAATGCTCCAACTGCAAGCTGGCAGCAAATCCTTTGGACATAACAACAGTATAAAGCAGTGCGTTGCAGATTCCTATGTACCGGTCATAAGCCGTGGCAGCCAAGAGGAAAGATTCCGTGCCAATCAAAGAGCAGAAAAAATATAACTGTGCAGCACAGCCATTGTAAGAAATGGTCTTCTTCTTGGAAACCAAGTCCACAAGTAATTTGTAGGCAATGACAGAAGAGGAGCATGCATCTATGAAGGACAATATGCAGAGGAAAAGTACATGGGGATGTGCAAGTGGGAACTGATTGTGATTAATAAAATCATGCCAAAGTTCCCCATCAGAGTAAGAGAATAGATGGAAAAAAATACAGCAAAAAGAACCCTCTGAAGTTCTGGACGGTCACTAAATCCCAAGAGAAAGAACTCAGTCTTCACAGGGCCATTCTTCAACTCCATTCCCTACGGCGGTCCTGGATTTCTGAAGTTGTGACAGAGTAATGATGGCAATATTAATAATAAGCTCAACATTAACAGAAAAATAAAAAGATCAAAATAAGTAAAACAGTACTTCTAAATCCACTTGAGCATCCTGACAGCACCTAGGCATATCTACAGTTATTGTAATATAATGCATAGGTTTTCACTTTTTTTTATTGAATTCATAATTCACCACTTCTGTTCCTTAAAGCTATTGCTTTTCATATTAAAATGCCCCACCATCAAACCAGTTGCTGAACCTAAACCTGGCCTTCACTCTTGCTTTCTTCAACTCTCCCACCTTCCAGCAATGTCAAGTGACTGTGGTACCCAAAGTGCTAAATAGCAAACTCTTAATAAATAGCCTCTGTTCCCATTTGTGTTGTTTTTGTTTATACTCACAACAGATAAAAGCATTGCTGCTCCAGGTGAAGCTTGTGTAGAGAGAGGAGCAGAAGTTTTGAATTTCTCACGTTGTGTTGTGGCTTTGTCTCTGAGGAACAAGGAGCTCCTTAGAGTTGTTTGAAATTCACTGGTAAAATAGAAAGAAGAACGATTCTAATTCAGTTATATAAGTGACTGAATCCTAGTTACTTCACTAAGTGATTGCGAAACCTTGGGCAGGCTAATTAATTACTGAGTTTTAGTTTCATCGCCTATAATATGAGAATGATAGTACCTTTCCCATCAAATTATAGATGTTAATGAATTTCCTTCTGCAGCCTCAATATTTCTACCATCTTGTTCCTTCACTTTTCTAAGGTCGGCAACATAGCAATTCTGAGTCAATCCAGACATCTATTTTATTTTATCTGGAATCCAAGATATAGAATACAGCTAGAGAAATCTTCATGCTTACAAATTTATTAAATTCAATCCAGGCAATATTATAATGATATCCAGGAAAGTTTCCATGCCCTCTGTACTGAAAAATTATAAAAGATGTTGAAAAAGTCTCACCTACCTACTTCTCTGAGTTATCTCTGCCTTTCATTCTCTTTGCTCTAGTTTACAAATCTGTACCTTGTAGATAACTGACAGCAATGCATGTGATACTTGTCTACAGAGATGCACATTTTGTCCAGTGTAGAGACAGTTTATTTCCCTCCCCACAGTGGAAAAAGTCAGTTTTGTATCGATCTGTAAATTTATTTGTGAATTCCTGACCTATAATATTGTGGTTCCTCTAGTTGTCTTTTATACCATTTATAACTTATTAATTAATAGATGAATTAAGTAAAATGATTGACACATTCATTTTACCTTTGCCTAAAAGCCATAATTAAGTGATATATGTATGTAATGCATGTTATCTATCTGTCTGTCTATCTATCTATCTATCTATCTATCTATCTATCTATCTGTAATTGTTCTTTAATACTTCATATTGCTAACAGCTATTTCCCACATTTACTAGCTGTTGCAAACCTTCACTATTATTTTTAGGTCTCATTCTACCATCTTCTTCTCACTCCCAGAGAATAATTCCTATTTTCAATTTTTTGGAGAATAATATAGAATAGCAAATAAGTATATCTTCAAGTTTCTCATTGAGTCATCATATCAGCATTTGGATTCATCAGACTCCCTCTCTCCTTCTCTTCCTATTCTGGTGGAACCATGCCCCTCCTCTCTGAGGTTAATCTCTTCAAGTGTGCATCCAATTCTTAGTAGCTATGCGGATTAAGATACTTATACTATCACTACTAATCTTTCTCTCATAAACTTTCATCACACAACAAAGGTTGTCAATTTCACCTTTAAAAATATTGTCCTGTATCTACTTCCATTTGTTTTCCTTCATTTCATTGCAATGTTTGCTTACAGGCATCTACACTGGTTTCCACCTTCTCACTTCAGTCTACTGAGATAGGATCTTTGTCCCAACAACCTAAAACCCTTTTTGTTCCAGATCCCTAACTACATCCTAACTGTCACATCTGAAGATCTTTCAGTATATAATGAACTTTATTTCTCTGTCCCAGGTGATAGCTTTGACCTCTCCGTTCTTCTTAAAATCCCCTCTTCCCTTGGCTTCTATACCTCTCTCGATTTCACTCCTAATCTCAATACAGCCCTATTCAGCCTTCTTCACAGATGGTGGCACTTTCCTAGGGTTTTATTCTTGACCTACTTTTCTCCTCACCATATACACTCTTCCTACTTAATTATATGCCTTTTTTTAAATACCACCTATAAAGTAATAATTTTCATATACCCATTCTGAAAGCATCTGTCTGACTCAAAGTTGGCTATCATATAGGCACATGTACATTTCAGCATGCCTAAAACAATATTTAATTAGTATCACTTTCTAGAATTTATGCCCATCTATGATCCCTATCTTGGTATACATCTCTACCACCTCCATTGCTTGTCCAAATGAGAAACCTCCCCTGGCTAAAAACCAACCAAGAATCATTGATTCAATATTAGAAATGTGGCAGATATCCAAAATTTCCTCTTTATCATTACTGACATTCCATTATATAATGACATCCATCCTTTTCCTCAATTGAACCTCTTAATTGGCCTCATTCCCTCCAGTCAATTCCCACTCAACTTTCAAATATGCTACAAAATATATCCATAAACCTCTGTAAGAGTTACCTGTATAAGGTAGATTTTGTACTATGTTTCTTTCTTGCTTAAACCCTTAAATGATTCCCTGTCCCCTAAAGGTCGGCATTTAAATACCTTTAGATTTGACATATATTTCCTCCATCTCAGAACTTCATCTAAAAACATCACCAAAATCTTACCCGCCTGCTCTTTCCTCAATCTGTTCCAGATTTTTAATAAAACTAAATGTCTCTACTAAAATTGTATACATTTAGAGTTAATAAGCAGAGCGTAACTATCTGGGAAGTTACTCTCAGGGTACAGAAAATGAAATACAGAGACAATAATGGTTGTAGATTTCATATTATTACTCAAAGTTTATTTTCTACCTTTATTCTGTTTCTAACTAAATTAGGTGAATTCTGGGTAAATGTGCATATCTGGCATTAATATATTTTTATTTTGTAATTTTCAAAGTATTTTCACATCTAATTTAATTCTTACAGCTTGTTAAAATATGTTAAGAATTTATTATGTCTCAATTATAATTGAAAAGGACCTGATGATTTCAGGCCAATTAACCAGTCTGGGGTTGCATAGCTCTACAATCAAAAAGCCAGGGTGAGATTGGAAAATTTGCATCATCGGGCTGGAGCACTCTCCAATAAATATCACCTTCTCAGAGATGGAAATGTGTCAGAGATGGTGGAATTTAGGAAGAAGATTGTAGCAAATAATATCATTATTTCCAAAATCTCAATGTGCTAAATTTGATATAGGGATGTTAGTTTAAAACTAACTTAAGTTTTCATTTAGAGTATGTGCTAGAAGAGGCAGGTTTACTTCTTCTGATGCAGTAGTAGAGACAGCATGTTATGGTGATTAAAAGCATGGACCCTGGACCCAGACTGCCTGGGGTTAAATCCAGCTCTACCACTTAATATTTTTAGGACTTCAGCTCTATGGTTTCATTTTTTGATATGTAAACTGCATATTATAGAAACACTTGTCTGCAGGGTAATAATGAGGATTAAACGAGCTATTACATAAAGTATTTTGAAGAGTGCTTTTCATATAGTAAAATTCAATAAATATTGTGTTATTATTCAACCATAAAGACAAGTTTGAGCTTCACTAGACATTAATATTCCTTATTTTATTATCAGCCAAGATTCCCTTTTTGCTCTAAACAAAGGGTTAATTGGAGAAAGACAGTATCATTGAGCTACTAGTCAACTCTTTGGAGTTCTCTCTTGCTGAAATACATGTGGTTTTCTCCTTAGAACATATGAACTCTCATTGAGTGACAGTCCATCTATACCTGTCTGCAAACTAGAGAGACAAGATTGCCAATTGACCTAGGAGTGGAACAACGGCCACTGCTGGGAGGACGAGGGAAAGGTATAGTTATATCCAGTGGATGGTGAGAGAAGGGAGGATGGAAGTGTTAGTCGTGCCATCTTCTCCTTTGGTAATTATGAAGAATGGCTATTAAAAAGTAGGTATCAAAGGAAGAGGCTTATCTTAAGGGACAATGCTTAAATAAGCTTGGCGTATGAGCCATGAGGAACCACCTCTTTGCTGAAGTTGTTTTCCATTAAACCCCTCATTTTAAATCAGAGATTTAAAGGCAATGAAGAAATCAATTTATATAGAGAATATTTACTTGTAATGATCTTTCAGTTTCATGCAATGATCTTACATGCTTTAAGATTGAAAGAAACTTACAGGATTCAAAAATGAAATATGAAAGCCAAATGGAACAATGGAAGGGGCAAAAAATACAAGAAACAAAAAATTAAGAGAAGTCCAAAGAGAAGCCAAATCATCTGTTCTTCTATGTAATTGGCAGGTGAAAACGAAAATGGAGATTTCCGAAAGAGTTCAGCAAACTTCTATATTCATGCAGTAAGTTCTCTATATTGAGCCCTAGTCACTACTTTAGTAACTTGCTTTCTATTCCCTTAAAGCCAACCCCATAACCTCACCCCAGGCCATTTACTTATGTATTGATAACTATTGATACCAATGCATTACCATAAGTTAGAATAAACAACATAATAAACAAATAGGGTCAGCTTTAATTTATATCTAAATCTACACAACTTTTAAAAAGGAATAATAGATCATGAGAATTGTATTCATATTTATATTCCATATCAGAGCCCAATAATGCTGAGGATTGTCTTAAGAATATTGTGTTAAATGTGCTTTTTTTGTGGTTGCTATTGTTTTTGTTGAAAATACCTTGAGGACTTAAAAAGTGCTATTCTAGCCATATTTATTCTCAAAACATCAATTTCCTATGTGTAAAATTAGTGACTATAAGAAGATGAGCACTTAAAATCCTATCCAGATCTCATATCCTAGGATTATGTTAAGAACACTTACCAGATCACAATCTTTCTTTTATTTACCTTCTTATTACACTCTTTTCAGCATCAGTTCATTTTCACTGGAAAAATCAATTTTGGCAGTTAAAGATTAAAAAATTGACCTATTGTGACATTTTCCACAATCCATTTGGGCATACCTTCCGTGTTCATAGAAGAAATTTGTGCCTCTTTTAAGAAGGCTGTGGTTCCTGAGGATAACACAAGACCTTTTGTATTTTGCCTTGAGATTTTTGAGATTAGCATTCTGATCTCACAACAGATCCGAGGAACACACACACTCTGACATCTAAATCCCAGTGGGAAAAAATATGTGAGCTATTAAACAGTTCTACTGAGGAGCTAATTAAACAAAAATGAAATGATGCAATGTACTTTTTTTACATTCTAAGAATGTCTTAAAGAAAAATATATTTGGGTCTCAAAATGGTAAATTATTATATATAAAATTGGATTATGATATTTTCTATCTAATTTGATTTAGCCAGCTGAAAACAATTTATCAAACAATTATCAGAATGTTCTATGGGATAGGAGGTGGAATAAACTGGAAAGAGGCAAAACTGTATCTATCTAGATATTGAAAATGATAAGATCTTGAAAGTCCACATATAGATGGAAAACCAATTAGGAATGAAGTTAATGACTCTGATAAGTGCTATATATGCATTTATGTTCAAAAGAAATTCTAGCCATTCAAAATCAGAATAGATCAGAGAGTATTCATGAAGTAAATACATTTGCTCTGTGAATGTGTTCTGCTAGGCGGTGTTCTAGGTACAAAACAGAGAAAAAGAGGATAACTTTGACTCGATATTAACAATTTTTTCAAGTAGAGAATAGTGAATGAGAGACAGTAGAAGAAACAAAATAAGCAATTACATGGAGATTGGAAAGTTCATGACATGATTGGAGACTTGGATATGAGATTTATAGAGAATGTGTTGCCTAATGAAGAAAGATAATACTGGAAATATATATATATATATACTGGCAAAAGGAGATATGAGCAATTTAGAGCTTCTGTCTGCCCAGAGGATTAATCTCAGCAGAAAGAAACTCTTCTTTTCCAATACTTCCTGCAAAATCCCATAGTTAAGTCATTAGCTTACTAGTGTTCACCCAGAAACAAATCACTGGGTCTCTTGATGACTAGCCATGAACACTTCTCCAGATCCCATTAGGTGCAAAGACAAAGACCCACTGATAATAGGAAAGGCTGGGTCCCCATCAGAAAATTTGGATGTTAATAGTAATAGAATGAGAAAAACATATTGAACCCTATAGTTTAAAATTAAAGGAGTGATGAGATTACACGTAAAATAAAGCCACTTAAAGAAAAGCAAAAGACACTTTTATGTGGCTGCTTTTCAGACATGTTTGAGGCGAACTCAGTGCACCTCAATTATTCCCAGACAACTGGGGGTGTTACCTATGAAGTAAAATCAGAAGGAAAAGAGAAACCTGATATTTGAAGTTTTTGTGAAGCTGAATGTCAAGCGTACATCCTTTTTGCTAATAAAACAAAACAATCAATCTTTAGACATTAAAGTGTGTCTCTATCTTAGTAGGAGATGGAGATAGACAGTTATCAATGCTCAAGTGAGGGTAACTCTGTGTCCCTGAAGCCCTAAGATCCAAGGTCTCTGAAAGGGACATTTTAGATTCTGGAGAGAGATCAAATTAGTAACTGACTAAAATGTAAGCACCTGGGTAGCTGAAAATGTTTCTTAAACACAAGAAACTTTAATATTAAAGCTTCCTCTGAAAAGACTAGAGCTTTAGCATACTGCTCACTAGTCCAATGACTTCCAACTCAGGTGATTTTGCTTCCTAGGGGAGATTTGACACTCTCTGGGGACATTTTTGCTCATCACATATGTGTGTGGGGGGTGGTCCTGACAACCAATGGATAGAGGTCAGGGATGTAAACATTCCATAATGCACAGGACAGACACCCACAGCACAGAATTGTCTGGCTCAAAATGTCAACAGTGCTAAAGTTGAGAAATCCTGTTCTAATTGGAGGACCAAAGGTGAGAGATGTTTCTCTTACCTTCATCTTAAATTGCAAAGCATCATGAGTGATATGGGAAATCTCAAGCCATTTAAAACATTTGAAAACCAATACAGAGCCATGTTTTCATCATAAGCACTATATAACTCCATTCTTTTAGTCATTACTTATTCATTTATTTAAGGAAATAATGAGTAGCTGTCTTCACCAGGGATACTAGAATATTTATAAATGGTCCTTACCCTCAAAGATTTCTTTGTAAGAATCACTAATAAGAGTGCATTTTAGGGGACAGGTCCTTACAGTTTTATTGTCATGTTTAAGTCCAACAATAATTCTCTAAGGCTGGGTGCTTAACCCCGGTTTATATTTGAGAGAATTGAGGTCAAGCAAGTTGAAGTGTCTTCCTCAAAATATCTCATGTGGATCTGAACCTGCACCTAGGTGTTTAATCTCAAGTCAAGCATTCTTCCTACTTCACTAAAGCAACAAGGGCCTGTGTTGCATTTAAATAAGTGACTCTGGTAAAAATATCGACAGTAACAAATATGAATTGAAATCTTAAGAAAGAAAACAAATGAAGTATTTACATTGTAGGAACATAGGAAAGGTAAATTATGATTTGACCTTAATAAGATGGGTGTATTAAGCTTGAAAATGGACCCTTATATATATCAGATTCTAATCCCTGGAACGTGTAAATGTCATCTTATTTGGAAAAAGTTGCTTACAGATGTAATTAGGTTAAGGATTTTGAGATGAGGAGATTATTTTGGACTATCTGGGTGTGCTCTGAATGCCATCACAAGTGTTCTTATAAGAGAGAGACAGATTATTTTACACATGCACCCACATGCAAGAAAATGTAGTCAAGATGGAGAGGAGAGAGGTTTAAAGACACTAGTCTTGAAGACTGAAGTAATACGACAAGTCAAGAAATGCCTGCAGCCACCAGAAGCTGGAAGACAAGGAAAGATTTGTTCCCTAGAACCTCCTGAGGGAGTATGGTCCTGCTGACACCTTGATTTTGGCCCAGTGATCTGATTTCAAATTGCTCACCTCCAGAACTTTAAGAGAATAAAGGTCTATTGTGTTAATTCACCAAATTTGTAGTAATTTTTTTTCAGAAGCCATGGAAAACTAATGCAATTGTTTTAAAATATAACAGATTTAGAAAGTAGAGAGAATGCTTAAAATAGCACCAGACTAACCCCAAAAGTTAACAAGGACATGGAAACTTAACAAAGGCATGGCAGCAAACATATGATCCACTTGTTTAATCAAGACTTAAGGTAAAATAGAGAAAGAAAGATAAAAGTGAAAACAACAGTAGCAATAATTTATATTAAACTGATAATTTATTAATCATTTATCATATACCACGTATAGTGCTAAGAACTTAAGATATATCATTTAATTTTCATGAAAATTTTATTAGAAAAGTAGAGTATTATTAGCACTATTTTGCAGAAGAGAAGGTTTTAAAAGTTCTAAAATTATTACCTCACAATTGAAAAAATAATAAAAATATAAATAAAAGAGAAAATAACCAAAAAACTAAAAATTAATGCTCAGAAATACATATAAACACATAGGAAATTACTTCAAATTTTCATGAAAAAACAGAGAATATGAGACAAATGTATACTCATTCCACATAAAAACATGAAGTCAGTTTAATAAGAATGGTTGCATGCATTAAGGATGATGAAAAGACATATCTCTTTATGTGCCCTTTGTTGGAAATGTATTGATGTTACCTCAAACCAAGAAATTGAATCTAACACTATCCCTCCAAAAATCCATTCAAGGAAACTAGAGATTGGAGAAGAGCAGCAAAGGTAGCAGACGCACTTCAACTCTCCAATGAAGGGGATCAGATTTGTCTTAATAAGATAGGCAACTGGAAAACAAAAAAGCATGCATCGTTCCCCAGCTCAAAAAATACTTCCCTATTTTACTTTTCGTTCACATCCACCCAAAGCAAGCCCCATGTTAAAGGTGTCTAATGAAACCCTGAGTCTAGCTAAGAAAATAGCTTTTCAAAAGGCAATTTGGATCCCAACACTTTCTTGAGAGCTTCTTTCACGTCCTTGTTCCTCAGGCTATAGATCAGGGGGTTCAGCATGGGAATCACTACAGTGTAGAACACCGAGGCCACTTTGTCGGTATCCATACTGTTGCCTAAACTGGGTCAGGAATAAATGAAAAGCATTGTTCCGTGCAAGACAACAATGGCTGTGAGGTGGGAGGCACAGGTAGAAAAGGCTTTGTGCCTTCCCTCTGCGGAGCGCATCCTCAGGATGGTGATGAGAATCAACAAGTAGGCGAGGATGATCATGATGGTAACAATCTCATTGAAAGTGGCCACAATGAGCACCATGAGTTCATTAATAGAGATGTCATAGCAAGCAGGAGTAAAGAGAGGAGGTAAATCACAAAAGAAGTGGTTGACTACGTTTGACTTATAGGACGGGATTTCAAGAGCTAAACACAAGTGAACCAGAGAATACACAGTTCCACAGAGGTAGCAGCCAGAAACCAGCACCATACAAAGTTCCCGGGACATGAAGACCATGTCTAGCAGTGGGCTAGAGATGGCCAAGAAGCGGTCATAAGCCATCACGGCCAGCAGGAAGACCTCAGTCACTGCAAATGTGCAAAACAAGTAGAATTGCACCATGCATCCCAGGAAAAAAAATGGCTTTTTCCTTCTTTCAGAGATTGGACAGCATCTTTGGTATGATGATCATGGAATAGCAGAAATCCACAAAGGACAAGTGGCTGAGGAAAAAGTACATGGGGGTGTGAAGTTGAGAGTGACCTGAATCAGTGCAATCATGCCCAGGTTGCCCCAAACCGTGACTCCATAGATGAGAAGGAACAGAAGGGAGAGAAAGACTCTCAGCTCAGGGGCATCTGAGAATCCAAGAAGAATGAACTCTGGCACGCTGGTACAGTTCTCCTCCCCCATTTCCACCATTATCAGGATGGGAAACCAAATGATAAGTTTTGTGTTTCTTCTAAAAAGAGAACAAGAGGGAAAATAACACATTTATATTGACTGTGGAAAAATATAAAATTTATATCAAACACAGTTATTTAAAACACAACTGTCAAATAATTCAAAATGTTCGATGTCTCCGTGCATCCCACTGATCAAAATTAGGTATCAGCAGAAACTGATATGATTCCCGACTGTTATCTACCACAATAAACTGGGTTGATGAATTAAATTCGTTGTTTTGTTGGAATTTGAAATCGATTCAATGATTTTAAAGCCTCATGAAGATAAAATCTGTTCGCTGAAAAGTGTAATAAGTTCTGTTCAAGTAAAGTAACAGCTATTGTGATCCTGTATAGTGTACACTATTTTTTTTTTTAGTTCAGTTTATCAGTAGCATAAATTTGCAGCAGGTGAGGAAGTCCTGTACAATTCCCTTGTTGGGGAGTGTGACCAATTTTTTTGAGATTAGTGGCTCAGACGAATTCTTTAAATTTAGAATTATGCAGAATGAAAAAAGGAGAATTAAAATATATACAAACCCATCATTTTTCTCTATTAAATTAACAAAGTAATTTAATTAATTATAATAGTAGTGATCAATGTCCATAATGTCTCAGAAAGAAGTAACTCTTGTACATACTTTTCTGGGAAGCAATTAGGCCACATATATCCAAAGTCTTAACCCTGACAACAGTAAAAGCGATATGATATTTTTTATGAGAAATTTTATTTTTAGTAACGTATTATAATAAATATTTAATTACATTGATAAAATTGTGAAAAACTGTGTCCAAAGCCACATTAAAGTATTGTTTATAATATTAACAATGGGAAAGTTAATTGTGAAAAATAGAGCAATTTTTAAACTGTGGTGCATCACATCTAGGGTAGAAAATTATCTCGCTATTTGAAATTATATTTTGGAGACAATTAATTTTTTAAAAAAAGGATACCGAATAGTACATTTGATGTATACATGTGGATGTAAATGAAGATGTATATGTAGAGGTATGAACACATATGATAGAGATATCTTGTATTATCACTTTGCTACAGCCCTAGAGAGATAAATCCTTTATTCACATTAAAAAGGAGGTAAGTGGAAACTTTCCCACCCTCTTTCAAATTGTCAGTTGGGGGAAGTGGTTACGTTGTATATTCCATATAAGTGGGATCTACCATTCAGGCCCATCTAGAGGAAAGGCAAATGGAAGGTGAGGAATTTTACTCTCTGCCCTCCTTCCTAGACAGCAGGAGGAATATACCCATGCCTTCGTATACACCTGTGCAATGAAACCGGGTGAAGAGATTCTGGACTGGAAACATAATCTGAGTTTTTCTCCACATCCTGATTTTAAATCAGAGATTTAAAGGCAATGAAGAAATCAATTTATATAGAGAATATTTACTTGTAATGATCTTTCAGTTTCATGCAATGATCTTACATGCTTTAAGATTGAAAGAAACTTACAGGATTCAAAAATGAAATATAAAAGCCAAATGGAACAATGGAAGGGGCAAAAAATACAAGAAGTGTTTTAAAGTGGAAATATCGCTTTGCTTCAGTTACCTACCTGAAGAAAAAAAGTGAGTTATTTGACCACTTCACAGTTAAAACAGAAAAATCAACTTGAAAAATTTTCTTCCTAGTGTTCTAGGCTGATGATAAGAGACTAGTTTATGGTAAACCCAGAAGAATTCACCTCATGTACTGAGCAGAGATAGTTCACATGTCCTGCCTCCCCATGACCAGCTCAGACGTATTAATTCAACTCTCAGAATTAGGGTGACAGTGAGGGAGCTCCTCCACAGGCATCAATTCTAGATTCCATGACAGAAATTGGTGTGGAAATGGCAGAAAGAGAAGGGGAGAGACACACACACTTATCATGTTATTGACTCTGTATTTCATACACATCAGTGTTTGATGCTACAGAGGAAATTATTTTAATTTCACCATCAACAGCTTCTCAATACTAAAAGACAAAAGCATTTTAAATAGTGAATGCACAGGAATATGCGTTCTGCTAAAAACATTCTCTAATTAGAAGACAGGTGAGGTAGACATATCTTTAAAATAATTGTTTGCTGGGAAAATATGTTCATTTACATTTTCAAGTAAGCACGGCCTAGTTCTAACTAACATACCTGAGAGACATTTCCTCCCTGGTGCTGAAGATGTTAGGATGTGTACAGTAACAGTTAGGGATTTATACTATACTATATTGTCCCTCAAGATCCAAGGCAATTATTAATCTTTATGGTACAAAAATAAGCCAAAATTAAATGAATACTACATGTGATATAAGACACAGATACTACTCCCTATGGAGTATCATCAGGAATTTTTTTGAATACCCTAATTTGTGAAACTATTGTTTAAAACCAAATGTGCCTTCTTCCAGATGTCATAACACACTGTGAGACTACATGCTGGCATCACATGTGAGGGTCCTGTCTCATATTGCCATTCTGAAACGTCATGAATGTTTCTTATGACTTCTCCCTTTCTTTAATATTACAAAATCCCCTGAATTCCTGCAAATCAGAGTGACTAAAGCCACACTAGAATTCCTTCAAACACTAGGAAGAAAATAAACCTACAGTCAGGAAACTATATAATAGTTTATACTTATTGGACACTTGTTATGTGTTACAGCCTATTCTAAAATTTATACTAGTATTAGCTTTTATTTAATTTTCCTAAAACCAGCCAAGAGAAGAATTCTGCTTTTATGCTTATCTTACAAAGTCAATGATGGCGGCACAGACACCGAGTTGTAACTTGGACAAAGTCAAAATAAATGGCAGGAAAAGGCCCCATGCTGCTCTCTAGTTTTTCCCACTTAAATGACTGAATGGGGAAAAGAACAGACCCAGAGCCAGTTCTTAGGCTGTGTTTCCCTAATGTGTGTACAGTGCTGGAAGCCGTCAAGCAGGATCATTTCAATGATCAGTTCTGGGTGTGTTCTTCTTCTGACTTTATAACATCAGCCTAGGCCGCCGTGTTCTCCTTTTCTCTGTGTAGCACTGGGTGTACACAAAGACTTTTCAAGGAAAAGTAGTTTCAAGTAAATCAATGCTTATATTCTCAACCACCATACAATACGTTCCTAAAATTGATGTGCCGGAGACTGCATCCAAGTCTGAGGAGATATTCTGGTTCTCCATTCCCACATCACCTTTCACAATGAACAAAAGAAAAGAAAATCTCTCACCAACCCATATTTGGTGTATTAACCCCTTGAGTAGAAACCTATTGGTCAAAAAAAGGAATAACTTGGAATATTGCTGTTCTTAAGGCTGTCTTTGATATTTTTATTCCTCAAACAAGGCACCTTAAACTCATAGCATGTCTTTCTACCTCTTTCCATCTCATAATATTCTTTTCAGATTCTCTCTTTGTCGAAATGTCTGTTCAAACATTGTGCCTGTCTTAATAGTCATTCGACTTTCTTTTCCGTCATGTGTCACTTAACAATGGAGATAAGATCTGAGAGATGTGTCATTAGGTAATTTAGTCATTTTGCAAACACTATAGAGTGCACTTACACAAACCTAGATGGTAAAGCCTAGTACACACCTAGGCTATATGGTACCAAACTTATGGGACCACCTCCATGTACGCGGTCCATCATTGATGGAAACGTCCTTATGTGGTGCATGACTGTATTCTAGTAGTAAGTGTTCTTTATGTATTATTGGTATAAAACTTTCATCAGATATATAATTTGTACTTTTTGTTCTTAACTTTAGACCTATGATCCATCTTGAGTTAATGTTTGTGTTTGGTGTGAAGTTTAGGTTTCAGTTCATGTTTTTTGCATATGAATAGTCAATTACTCTTCATCATTTATTGAGAAGATTATCCTTCCCCAATAAGTAGCCTTGGTAACTTTGGCAAAAGTCGAACAATCATTAATGTGTTTATTTTTGGATCGTCAATTCTATTATATTGATATATTTGTCTACCTTACGCCAGTACCAACTACCATGTTTTGTAATTTTCAATATTATGTACTATTCTTCTTTCATTAAATTCATTTCTAAGTATTTTTTTATGTCATCATGAATCACATTGTTTTCATAATTTCACACTCAGTTATTATTTTGCTACTATATAGAACTAAAATTGTTTTTGTATATTTGTTTGTTTGTTTTTCTTTTTTTGTTTTTTGTGAGTAAGACCAGCCCTGAGCTAACACCCATGCCAATCCTCCCCCTTTTACTGAGGAAGGCTGGCCCTGAGTTAACATCCGTGCAGATCTTCCTCTACTTTATGTGGGACGCCGCCACAGCATGGCTTGACAAGCAGTGCATCGGTGCCTGCCTGGGATCCGAACCCCAGGCCGCCAGCAGTGGAGCGCACGCACTTAAACGCTACACCACAGGGCTGGCCCTTGTTTTTGTATATTGATTTTGTATTTTGTGACTGTGATAAACTCAATTACTCTAGTGGTTTTTGTGTGTGTATGTGCAATGGTTAGGATTTTCTACTTAAAAGACCATATAGTCTGTGAATAAAATGAGATTGACTTCAAATCCATATGACTGACTGATTTATTAATCATCCATCTATCTATCTATCTATCTAGATCTACCTATGTATCTATCTATCTATCCATCTATCTATCCATCCATCTATCTATCTATCATCTATCATCTATTATCTATCATGAGTACTTAGAGTGGACATCTGCATTGTTTTTTACTTTAGGAGGAAATCACTCATTCCGTAAACATTAAGTGTGATGCTAGAAGCAAGTTTGGTAGGTTGAAGTAATTTTCTCTATTGCTCCTTTTTGAGAATTTTTATCTTAAGTGGATGTTGGATTGTGTCAAATACTTTTCGGCATTTATTGATGTGGCCTTATGGTTTTTGTCTTTTATTCTCTATAAATTATGTGTTACATTAATTGCTTTTCATATGTCAAACCCATCTTGCATTCCTTGGATAGATGTCACTTGGTCAGGATTTATTATCCATTTATATGTATTACTGGATTTATTTTGCTAATACTTTTGCTGAGAATTTTTGTGTCTACAACTGTGAGGGATATTGTTTTCTTTTTTTTTCTTTTCTTGTGTTCCTTTTTTGACTTTGTTATCAGGGTAATACAGGCATAAAAATATGAGTTGGAAAGAGGATCTCTTCTTCTATTTTTGACATGAGTTAATCAAGAATTGGTATTTTTTTTTACATAGATGTTTAGTAA
>CM053540.1:12659710-12674808 GCA_028646465.1 Rhinoceros unicornis | reverse complement strand
GTATCTCGGTGTCCCATATAAAGTGGAGGAAGATGGCTACGGATGTTAGCCCAGTGTCATTCTTCTTGAG
The DNA here is from genome assembly GCA_028646465.1 of Rhinoceros unicornis. Classification (NCBI taxonomy): domain Eukaryota; kingdom Metazoa; phylum Chordata; class Mammalia; order Perissodactyla; family Rhinocerotidae; genus Rhinoceros; species Rhinoceros unicornis. Next base: position 12,674,738 of record CM053540.1, on the reverse strand, counting down.
CAAAAAAAAAAAAAAAGAGGAGGATTGGCAGATGTTAGCACAGGGCTGATCTTCCTCAGAAAAACAAACAAACAAAAAGTAGTATGTAATTTTAAAAACCTTTTCCTGTTTTCAAGTCTAAGCATGAAAAATCAGGCTGTTTATTACCCTTAAAACAGTGGTTCTTAACCAGGAGTTATTCTGATCCCCATGGGACAATTGGCAATGGAGACATTTTTGTTTGTCACAACAGGGAAGGCTGCTGCTGACATCTAGTGGGTAGAGACTAGGGATGTTGCTAAACACTCTATGATGCACATGACTGTCTACCCCCTCCCACCACACACACACACACACACACACACACACACACACACACACATCCCAACAGCACATGGAAACACCAAAATATCATCTGGCCCCAAAAGTCAATAGTACCCAAGTTGAATAACTTACTATGAGAGACAGTTCAAAGTGTTTTGCAAGGGGAAATAACTCCACTCCTTTCTCCTTCAGAGGTGGTTCCCATGTCTGTGTCCCCACATGAGCAGTCCTGAGAAGCCCTTACTGCCTCTCTCAGCATCAGAGTGACTGTCAGGAGAATCTCTATGCAGTGTTCACCAGGTTCCATAGACGGAGTTACTGTGAGAGGAGGAAGAGGGAAGGAGAGAGACAAAAAGCATTCTTCCCGATTCGTTCACACTCTTTTCCCTCTTACACTAACTGCTGTTACAAGATACTTGGTTCCGCAGGTTAAATTGTTGCCATTTTGCATTGAGCTGTTTTTCAATACAGAAAGAGAAAATATTTTCACAAAGGGGTACTCAAAACGTGGAATTTCTTGAAATAGTCTCTAAGAAAAGGATAAAGATAGATTTTTAGAAATATGTAATACTCCTACCCTCAATCACAATTCCTCCTTCTCTTACACATGGCAATTATAAATTATTCCCATGAGGAAAATAAATAAGAAGCTTCCAGATACCAGAAAATATCACTCATGTCCATTCCCAAAAACCAGAGTGTAGTCAAACCAACCAAGCTGTGGGATGGACATCGCTTCCCCTGTTTCTGAAGATGCTATGATGGAAAATGTTTAGGCTTTATATTTTTGTATGTGTGTGTATCTCAGGGGCCCAGGTTCCTTAAGCTTCAAAAAATAATCGTTGATCTCTGTGGAACATCTACAAGATATCAAGAAAACAACACCATCTTGTGACTCAAACATTAATGACTTCTACGAGATATAGACAGGGGGAAATAACTACCCCAAATTGGTACATATTATTATAATTCAACATGATTCCTTCCAGAGTGTATGAGGAATTGCAAAGCATTGTATGCTGCATCCAAGCATTGCTCTGTGAGCCAGAATCACATTGCCGTTGCAAAATATATGAATAGGTCTTACAAAGTTTTCCTGTCTTATACTCAAAATCTCCTTCCAGAGGGCATCAAGTTTGAAGCCATACCAGAGTTCAACCAAATATCAGAAAGAAGTGGGGATAAAGAACATCTTTTACTGTAAATAATAATTGCTCCCATTTATTGACTACTTCCTACAGACGAGGTACTGTTCTGAATACAACAATTAACACATTTCATCTTTATAAAAATAAGTGAGATTGTTACAGTTATGTAACTTTATAAATGAGGTGACTGAGGTACAGTCAGGTCCAACTTGCTGAAAATCACACACAGAATCACTGACAGAATGAGAGCATATGCTGCGTTTTGGGTTGTGCCACGCATATGACCCTGTGAGGAAGAGCAGAGCTACTGAATGATGCTGGGATGGAATACTCCCTAGTTAACGCCAGAGATCATTAAATGGGATTGCCTCAAGGAACTCTCCCAGGTCTGCCTCTTTTCTGACCATATAATGTCTCCCTAAATCAACAGTGTTCAAACCACTGTCTGTGGTTTGTGCCCTTGGATATACCAAACATTTCAAGAATCCCATGGATGTAGTTAGTTACAGGTAATCAGTTTCCAAATTCTCAACAACCCACATATGTTTTCCTAAAATTGATCCATCTGATAATTTTCTGAGTTTGAGAAGTGTTTCTGAGTCTCCTTTCCACCTAGCACTCTCACGATTCCATTTCACTCATTTTTCAAAAGTAGGGATTCCTCTCATCCATTCACATATTACTATGTGAATTACTCCAATTAGAAAAGCAAAAGCAAACTTCCCAAACCTAAAACATAAGAACAATTTGAAATATTGTTTTTCATAAAGCCTGAAGTTTTCTTTAATCAAGACACTTCAAACCCGTGGTGTGACTTCTTGTCACGACTCTGGCATATAGTACATTTTTCTTTTCATGGAAAATGATGGCATTAGGCATGCATCTTAGCCAACACAGAGATGTTTTGAAATCAGATACATAGTAGATTGATGACAATATGTTTTTAGCATCTATTCATTTTGTTCTTAGTGCACTTTGAAACTTGTCACAAAATGCATCCCCCTGAAGGAGAGAGTCTCATGAGATAGAAACTAAAAGAATATCTATAAAGAGTATCATTGGCAGAAATGTTTTACATCATTTGCGCAACCTGCTCACAGGAAAGCTACATTGCTTATCTATTTGTCTTAGCCTTAAAGACGTGGCAGGTATTCTTAAAAATTAATTTAAATATAAAAATTTTATTGAAATTGATTTCATGGTCATCATCTATAAATTGAATAATATCAATGTGAAGTTCTAAGTTTTTGATGAAATGTATTTAAAACACATACGTTGATACAATTTTAGTAAAATATTGTATTGACAAGATTCAATAAAATCAACGATATGTTAAATTTTTCTAAACTTTTAAATTCCATTGTTTTAATCAAGGTGTCTCTTAGTGGAAGAATAACACGTATGCTTAATTTTTATTTGATAAGACTTGGAAGGTCTTTGTGGTAACCTTTTCAGAAATTAAGAAAGTGAGTGGTTCTAATGACTGCATAACAGACCACTCCAAAACATATTAGTTAAAAACAACAACTACGTATTGCGCTGGTCACTACTTCATAAATCAGTAAGTTAGTTCTGTTGATCTGATCCTGACATGGCTGATCTTGGCTTGGTTTTCTATGCGTATGATATCGGCTTGGCAGGTTAGATGCCTAAGAGGCTTCACACTCAAGTCTGGTGGTTTGGCTGAATGCCAGCGCGTGTGATGGGGTGTGGGTTCTGTTTCTTATTATCCAATATGCTAGCCTGTGCTTGTCCACATAACAGCTTTTCTAAGAGACTTTGAAAATTCCAAAAGATTGTGAAAAAGTCATAAGGCCTGTCTGAGGCTTGAAACTGGCACAATGTCACTTCAGCTACCTTCTGTTAGCCAAAGCTCATCACAAAAGCAGCCTACATTCCAAGAGTGGGGACACTGATTCCACCTTCTGATCAGAAAAGTTGCAAAGGGGATATGGGGAGGACTGAAGAATCTGGACTACGTTTGCAATCTACAACACTGGGTAACAAATTCTTTTGAAAGATATAATTTCCAAAATTTTGGCCTTCAACAAAATTGAAAGACAATATATGAGTTTGACAAAATTCGTATAATTGGAACCTAAAAATGGTGGACTTTTATTAGTTTATATTAAATCAATTACTTTAACTTTAAAAACCAGCTATTACATAAATTAGTCTTTGCCTCCACAAAATTAGTGGAAATTTTTGTTGTAGGGGAGATGGAGATGAGAAGACAGTATGAGGGTGGCATCTAGGATGTTGGCAATATTCTGCTTCTTAGTCTTGGTCTTATTCGTAGTGTTATGTTCAGATTGTGAACATTCATCAAGCTGCACACTTATGATATTAGTACTTTTCTATATGTACATTATCTTTAGTAAAAATTAAAACAGGCTCTTGTTTAGTTGTACATTTTGTAGTAAACACAATGAGCCCCTCATGTGTGAATGCTCTTTGACTGTCTTATCTTCTTACTGATTCTCCTATTATTGAGACAGTTTATAAATTTTTGCTGTTTGTCGTTTTATATTAATATCAGTCATTTTTAAATTTGAAAATTATAGTTTAGCATTTATCTGTCAGTTTCCCTCAAACTCTTAATTATTTTTCTCTATTTAAAATTGATTTTTCTTCATATTTCTCTTTTCTATCTTCCCTTGACTGTGCTTTCAACAGTTACCATTCACTCTTGTATTTTACTAAATTAATTTTTATTTATGATATTTTTATTTATTTCTAGTTAATTTCTGTATTATCTTAATCACGTTTTTAAATCCTTCTAATGTCTAGCCCTCTCATTTCTAGTATACTAATATACTTTATGATTTTGGTAAAACTTTATTCTTTTCAGTTTTCTTTAATATTGAGATATTAAATTACCATATCAGTTTGCTTGCTATATGTCCTCACTTCGTTATCTGATTTTAGTAATGTTTGGAACACTGTTAGTTAGTTTTATTTATTTGCAAGTTACATACTATTAGAATACATTAATCTTTTTATCCAACACCCTATGTTTAAACGTGATGGGCATTCTGACTATCATATGAAGGCATATATGTAGGTTGAGATAGGTCAAGGTACCTTTTCCAGTTCATGCTCAAGGAATCACTTACATGTTTTCATAGCCTTAAAATATTGTCTTATTATACAACCACTTAGACTCTCTGAGCTAAGCCTAACTCATTAGCACTCCAACCTGAGTACCTTGAGTCCCATAGCTAGATAGACCTTACCTTCCAAAGTGACATTCTGCGGTTTAGACATTATATGTTGCTGTAACAGGACTATCTGAGACCTACATCTTCCAGAACCCTCCTTCCTTATTTCAAATTTTCCTTCCCAGTGTTTCTGCCGTATTCATTGACATTCATCTTTTAGCATTTTCTTCTTTAAGGTGAAGCCCTGTCCTTTTGGAAGGGAGAATGTGCTGCACATTTCTGAGATCTTCAGTAACCTGGATCACCAATCATTTTGGTCTCCTACCATCTCTTTTTGAATTGCTCACTGAGCCTGGGTGTGTGTGTGAGGGGGAGTCATTCACCTGCCACTTGGAGCTTGTAAAGGCTTTTCCACTTTCCCAGCTCGATTGAGCTGAGATTCCACTCTGTAAATTGTCCTCTCCTTGTAGTGGTGGGTTTTTTAAATTTCTAGGTCCCAAGGGTCATAGATCCTGTTAATACTTCCCTTTCCGTGTTCATCCTGTGCTTGATGAGAAAGTGCTGATTCCAACAAGATTCTGCTGCTTTTGGGTGCCTTGACACTTTAAAAAACTTTACTTTGAGGTTAATAGAGGTTTCTGTGATATAATTTTGTCAATGTAGTCACCTATTTATTTTTCTTTCTCTTTTTTCTTTGCTCATTTTTAATTTTTTTGTTGCTATTTGTATGTTTCATATTTAGGAAATGTTTTGGGGGAAATTCTGGGTTTATTAATGAGAATTTTATTCTTCCCGCCTTGTCTCAATTTTACTCAATGTTCTTTTTTTTTGAGAGGAAGATCAGCCCTGAGCTAACATCTATTGCCAATCCTCCTCCTTTTTCTTCCCTTTTTCTGCCCAAAGCCCCAGTAGATAGTTGTATCTCATAGTTGCACATCCTTCTAGTTGTTGTATGTGGGATGCCACCTCAGCATGGCCAGACAAGCGGTGCGTCAGTGTACACCCGGGATCTGAATCAGGCCACCAGTAGCGGAACGCACACACCTAACCACTAAGCCACGGGGCCGGCCCCTCAATTTTCTTTTGTTTAGACTTTTTATTTTCTTTAGAGCAGTTTTACGTTCACAACAAAATTAAGAGGAAGGTACAGAGATTTCCCATGTACCCTCTGCCCCTACATGTGCATAACCTTCCCAATTATTAATATCCTCCACCAGAGTGGTACATATTTTATAATTGATAAACCTACATTGACATTTTGTAATCACCCAAAGTCTGTAGTTTACCTTAGGGTTCACTCATTGTTGTATATTCTAGGAGTTTGGAAAAATGTATAATGACATGAATCCATTGTTATAGTATTATGCCGAATATTTTTATTGCCCTAAAAATCATCTGTGCTGTGCCTCTTCATCCTCTCACCCCCAAAACTCCTAGCAACCAGCGACCATTCTACTGTCTCCATAGCTTTGCCTTTCCCAGAATGCCGTAGAGCTGGAATCACACTGTAGGTAGCGTTTTCAGATTGGCTCCTTTCACTTAGTAACACGCATTTAAGTTTCCTCCTCATCTTTTCATGTCTTGATAGCTCTTTTTTTTTTTTTTTTTGGCACTGCATAATAATCCATTGTCTGGATATACCGTAATTTATTTATCCATTCACCTACTGAAGGACAGCTGGTTGCTTCCAAATTTGGCAATTAGGAATAAAACTGCTATAAACATCCATCTGCGGGTTTTGTGTGGACATAGTTTTCAGCTCCTTTGGCTAAATACCAAAGAGTGCGATTGCTGGATCATATATTAAGAGTATGTTTAGTTTTGTAATTCCTTCCTCCCTTCTCTTTTATCCTTGCTGTCATTCATTTCACTTATATATAAGCATACGAAGCATATATATGCATAACATATATACACAAGCATATGTAATCAAGTATTTTGTCCTGTTACTCTATTATGTCACTCTATTATCTCCTCGCCCTAATGGCTTCTGAGGAGAAGTTGGATGTAATTCTTATCTTTGTTCTATAGGTGAGAAAAATTCTTTCAGGATTTTTTTTTCATATTTAATTTTCTGTAGGTTTAAAATAATATGCCTAGTGTGTGTGTGTATATATATATATTTTTGGCATTTATCTTGTTTGGTATTCTCTGAGCTTTCTGGACCTGGATCTGTGTTTGGGGAAATTTTTAGTCATTATTTTTTCAAATATTTCTTCTTTCCTTATTCCACAGTCCTTGGATATTCTGTTATGATTTTTTTTCAATGTTTATTCTCTTTGCTTTTCAGTTTTTGAAGTTTCTATCGATATATACTCAAGTACAGAGATTCTTTCCTCTGCCACATCTAGTCTACTAGTAAGCACTTAAAGGCAGTCTCCATTACAGTTACAATGTTTTTGGCTTCTATAGTTTCCTTTTGGTTCTTTCTTAAGATTTCCATCTCTCTACGTACGTTGCCCATCTGCTATTTTATGTTGTCTACTTTATTAATTAGAAAATCTAGCATATTAATCATGGTGGTTTTAAATTTAATTCCAACATCCGTGCCATATCTGATTCTGAAACTTGTTCTGTGTCTTCAAACTGTAGGTTTTCCTTTAGTATGAACTGTCATTTCTCCTGGGTAGCCAAGCAAGATGTCCTGGATAAAAGGAACTGCTGTAAATAGACCTTTAGTAATGGTGTGGTGAGGTGTGGGGGTTGGAGAAGTGTTCTCCAGTCTTATGAGAGGTCTCAGTATTTTAGTAAGCCTACGCCTCTGGACTATGACCTTCACAAGGACCTCTTAGTCTTTTTCCTCTCCTTAAGGGGAAACTGGTTGGCCAGACTGAGCTGGAGTTGGGGATGTCCCTTCTCCCAGATTAGTTAGGCTCTGATGATCCTCCAGCAGGCTAGGCTCTGGTTTACCAGTTTCTTCTGAGGGCAGACTTTGTCAAGAAAAGAGTGTTTTGCATATTGCAAAATGATTCCTTTTGCCTCTTTCTGCTGGAATCATAAGGAATTTTTCTCTGATATTTACTGTGGGAAGCTAGTCAATCTTCTGGAGGTAAATCGCACAATATTTGGCGGGGCCCTCCTATGACTGGATCCCCCTCAAATTTTTAACTCCCAGAGTTGTCTCCACCGAGACGCCAGCAATTTGTTACAGTTGAGGTTTCCTACCCAGGCTCTGGTTCCTTCGGCGATTTCTACTCCTGAGTCTCTGCTCAGGTAAGCCTGACTCCCGGTATTCCTCTGTCTCTCCATTCAGAGACCACTGTTTTAAGAATTCAAAAAGAGTTATTGATTTTTCAGTCTGCTCAGCTTTTTACTTGGTAGGACAGAGTGGCAACTTCCAGCTCTTTACATATGGAACTGGAAACTGGGCATTTCAATTTTCATTTTAGGTTTTGTTTCTTTTGTTCTCTTTTTCACAGGAGAGGGTTTACTCAAGTGTCTGGTAACATATGTTGTCTGCCCATCTGTACAAGTGGATTTGTGAAAGGAATTCTTAATGGCATGTTATAAACTTTATTCAGATTTGTTTCCATCATCACATCATCATAGAGATATACACGTACCACCTCTAAAATATGCCCAATCCTCACCACAACATCATACTCTATCCTCTTTCTCAGATTTCTTTCTGTTAAAGGTGTTTATCGTCCCTGATATTATTTTTCTGTTTCTCCTCATCATAATAAGCCCTCAAAAGTATGTTTGAACAGATAAATATATGAATGATTATCAAGTCATTTTACTACTGCAGAGTTCCTTTCGCTTATCAATAAAATGCGAAACTGTTCACTAGCTCCACTGTTTCCAACCCAACTGCCCAACAGAAGCACCTGGATTATTGAAGAAAAGTAAAAAGTCTGATGGGGCTTCTTTGTCTATCAATGTTAAATTTCCATATTTAGGTCTTAGGCATGTGTGTGTGTGTGTGTATAGATATAGACATATAGATATTACCATGTCTTCCAAATATGCTATAGATTAGTATTCAGGAATCATAATATTGCATGATTTCTAAAGTCTTACAGAACTTTAAACGTTTTCTGTCTCCTACTCCACATTTATATGTCATTTTGAACTTTTTATCAATTGAATAATAACCATTTCAATAAGATCAAAATTTATATTTTTACGTTCAAACACATCACTTTATAATTTGAACAGAGTAGAAGTATAATGAATGTGGATGACTGTAAACCCATGTGCTGTATCCTACAAGGAATCTAATGTAATTTTACATTTTATAGTTTGCCATGTAAACTAACTAGTTGCAATATAAATAAGTTATATTGCCAGGATTAGGATCTGAGTTTCAGAGAAGTTGTGTTAACCCAGTATCAGAGATATAAGATTATGTTTCACGTCTTAAGAGTTCTTATCTATTTGGTTAAATTCATTCCTAGGTATTTTATTTGTTTCGTTGCTAAATAGGGTTGTATTCTTAATTTCTCTATTTCATTGTTAGTGTATAGAAATGCAACTGATTCTGTATGTTGATTCTGTACCCTACAGCTTTCCAGTGTTAGCTTATTATTTCTCATAGCTTTGATGGATTCTTTTGGGTTTGATGGATTCTTTAGGGTTTTATATAAATAAAATCCTATCTTCTACAAATAGTGACAGTTTTACTTCTTCCTTTCCAAGTTGGATGCCTTTTATATCTTTTTCTTGTCTCATTACTCGTGCTAGGACTTCTAATACTATGTTAAATAAGAGTGGGGAAAGTGGGCATCCTTCTCTTGTTCCTGTTCTTAAAGTAACAGTTTTCAGTTTTTTACCATCAAATATGATGTTAGATGTGGGTTTGTCATATATGGCCTTTGTTATGTTGAAATACTTTCAATGCTATACTCATTTTATTCACAGTTTTTATCATAAGTGGATGCTGTATGTTATCAAATACTTCCTCTGCATCTATTGAGATGATCATGTGTTTTATTTCTCATTTTGTTAAAGCCTTGTATCATATTGATTGTTGCAGATGTCAAACCATCCCTGCATCCCTGGAATAAATCCCACTTGATCATGGTGTATGATTTTTTAATGTATTATTGTATTTGATTTGCTAATATTTTGCTGAAGATTTTTTCATCTATGTTCATAGGAGATATTGGCTGGTAATTTTCTTTTTTTGTGTGTTGTGCTTCTCTGGTTTTGGTATCAGGGTAATGTTGGTCTCATAGAATGGGTTAAGAAGCATCTCCTACTCTTGAATTTTTTTGGAAGAGTTTGAGAAGGACAAGTATTAAGTCTTCTTTGAGTGCCTGATAGAATTCACCAGAAAAGCTGTCTGGTCCTGGACTTTTGATTTTTGGGAAGTTTTTGATTACTGTTTTGATCTTCTTACTAGTAATTGGTCTATTCAGATTCTCTATTTCTTCTTGATTCAGTTTTGGAAGGTTGCACGATTCTAAGAATTTATCCATTTCTTATAGATTATCAAATTTGTTGGCATATAGTTTGTCATAGTATTCTTTTATCATCTTTTGTATTTCTGTGGTGTCCATTGTAATTTCTCCTCTTCCATTTTGGATTTTATTTTCCTGAGCTTTTTCTCTTTTATTCTTGGTGAGTCTAGCTAAAGATTTGTCAATTTTTTTAATTTTTTCAAAGAACCAGTTTCATTGATTTTTTTCTATTTTATTTTAGTCTCTATTTCGTTTATTTCCACATTGATTTTTATTATTTACTTCTTTATATTTATTTTTTGCTTTGTTTGTTCTTATTTTTCCAGTTCCTGTAGGTGTAATCTTAGGTTGTTGATAGGAGATTTTCATGTTTCTTGAGGTAAACCTATATTGCTATAAAATTCCCTCTTAGAACCACTTTTGCTGTATCCCATAAATTTTGGCATGTTATATTTTTATTTTCATTTGCCTCCAGATATTTTTTGATCTCTTCTTTGATTTCTTCATTGACAGATTAGTTGGCAGTAGGGTTTTGTTTAATCTCCACACATTTGTGGCTTTTCCATTTTCTTCTTGTTGTTGACTTCTAGTTTCATACTGCGTAGGTCAGAAAGATGCTTGGCATTATTTCAATCTTAAATTTATTAAGACTTGTTTTGTTGTCTAATATGTGATCTCTCCTGGAGAGTCCCAAGTGCATTTGAAAAGAATGTGTATTCTTCCATTTTTGAATGGAATATTCTGTATATATCTACTAGGTCCTAGTGTTCTAGTGTGTCACTTAAGGACAATGTTTCCTTATTGACCTTCTGTTTGGATGAACTATTCATTTATGTAAGTGGAATGTTATAGTCCCCTACTATTATTGTGATACTGTCAGTTTCCCCCTTTATATCTGTTAATAATTGCTTTATATATTTAGGTGCTCCTATGATGGGTACATAGATATTTACACGTGTTATGTCCTCCTGTTGGATTGTTCCCTTTATCTTTATGTAGTGCCCTTCTTTGTTTCTTGTTATGATTTTTGTTTTAATATCTATTTTGTCTGATATAAGTATTACTTCTCCAGCTTTCTTTTCATTTTCCTTTTCATGGATTATATTTTTTCCATCCCTTCATTTTCAGTTTGTGAGTGCCTTTAAGTCTGAAGTGTGTCTCTTGTATGCAGCATATATGTGGGTCTTCTGTTTCTTAGTCCATTCAGCCACACTATGCCTTTTGATTAGATCATTTAGCCCATTGAAATTTAAAGTAGTTACTGATAAGAATGTACTTATTGCCATTTTGTTACTTTTTTTCGGCCTGCTTTAGTAGTTCTTCTCTGTTCCTTAATTCTTCTCTTGTTCGCTTCCTTTATGATTTGATTCCTTTATTTAGTATTATATTTGGGTTCTTTTCTTTTTATTTTTTATGTATTTATTATAGTTTTCTAGTTTGCAATTTCCATGAGGTTCATTTAGAATAACTATATAAAAAGCAATCTAAACTACTTTTATAGTCTCTTAAGTTTGACCTCTTACTAACAGCCCAGAACTTTTACTCCCCTTCCCCCACATATTATGTTTTTTACATCATATTTAACCTTTTTTGTGTGTGTTTGTGTGTGTATCCCTTAATCTTTTATCATGGAGATAGATATTTTTTGTACTTTTGTCTTTTGACCTTCATACTAGCTTTACAGGTGGTTGATTTACCTCCTTAACTCTATATTTGCCTTTATCAGTGAAATTTCTTCCTTTGATATATTTCTTATGCCTCTTTGTGGTATTTCTTTCCTGCTGAAATAAAATTCTTTTTTTTTTTTTTTTTTTTTTTTTTTGTGAGGAGGACCAGCCCTGAGCTAACATCTGCCAATCCTCCCCTTTTTTTGCTGAGGAAGACTGGCCCTGGGCTATCATCCGTGCCCATCTTCCTCTACTTTATATGGGTCACCGCCACAGCATGGCCTGACAAGCAGTGCATCGGTGCGCGCCCGGGATCCGAACCGGCGAACCCCGGGCCGCTGCAGCGGAGCGCGCGCACTTAACCGCTTGCGCCACCGGGCCGGCCCCTGAAATAAAATTCTTTAACCAAAAAGGTAAAAGACTTGTAAGCCGAGAAGTGTAAAACATTGTTGAAAGAAATTGAAGAAGACACAAAGAAATGGAAAGATATTCCATGATCATGGTTGGGAGAATTAATATAGTTAAAATGTCCATACTTCCTAAAGCAATCTACAGATTCAATACAATCCCCATCAAAGTTCCAAAGTCATTTTTCAAAGAAATAGAACAAATAATCCTAAAATTTATATGGAACAACAACAGACCCTGAATAACCAAAGCAATCCTGAGAAAAAAGGACAAAGATGGAGATATCACACTCCCTGATTTAAAAATATACTGCAGTGCTATAGTAATAAAAATAGCATGGTACTCGCACAGAAACAGACACACAAATCAATGAAATAGAATTGAGAGCCCAGAAATAAACCCACACATGTATGGACAGCTAATTTTTGACAAGGGAGCCAAGAACATGCAATGGAGAAAGGAAAGTCTCTTCAATAAATGGTATTGGGAAAACTGGACAGCCACATGTAAAGAATGAAAGTAGACCATTATCTTACAGGATGCACAAAAATTAACTCAAAATAGATTAAAGACTTGAATGTAAAACCTGAAGCCATAAAATTCTTAGAAGAAAATATAGGCTGTATTATCTTCAACATCAGTCTTGTAGTATCTTTTTGAATACTGAATCTCATCAGGCAGGGCAATCAAAAGAAAAAATAAACAAATGGGACTACATCAAACTGAAATCTTCTGTACAGCAAAAGAAACTATCAACTAAACAAAAAGACAACCTAACAATTGGGATAAGATATTTGCAAATCATATATCTGATAAGGGGTTAATATACAAAATACATAAAGAACTCATACAACTCAAGTACAAAAAACTACCCAATTAAAAAATGGCTAGAGGATCTGATCAGATATTTTTCCAAGGAGGATATACAGATGGTCCACAGGCACATGAAAAGATCTTCAACATTTCTAATTATTAGGGAAATTCAAATCAAAACTACAATGAAATATCACCTTATGCCCATCAGAAGTGTTATAATTAACAAGAAATTAAATAACAAGTGTTAGAGAAGATGTGGAGAAAAGAGAACCTTCATAAACTGCTGGTGGGAATGTAAACTGGTGCAGCAACTGTGGCAAACAGTATAGAGATTCCTCAAAATATTAAGAATAGAACTACTGTATGATCCAGCTACTCTACTTTTGGGCATTTATCTAAAGTATACAAAAACATGAATGTGAAAAGATATTTGCACCCCTATGTTGACTGTAGCATTATTCACAATAGTCAAGAATTGGAAACAACCTAAGTATCCATCAAGGGGAGAATAGATAAAGAAGGTGCACTACGAAAACACAATGGAATATTACTCAGCCATAAAACGAGGAATCTTGCCATTTGTGACAACACAGATGGACCTTGAGAGTCTTATGCTAAGTGAAATGAGTCAGATGGAGAAAGTCAAATACTATATGATTTCAGTCATAAGCGGAAGATAAAAGAACAACAACAAACAGACACATAGATACAGAGATGAAATTGGTGGTTAGAAGAGGGGAAGGGTGGAGGGAGGAGGGCAAAAAAGGTTGTTAAGGCACATGTGTACAGTGAAGATGATAATTTAAAAATAAAGAGTTTTTATCTAGTGTTAAAACGTATATATACGGAGGTGGGGGAGAGTCAAGATGGTGGCATAGGCAGACACTGAACTCACCTCCTTCAATTGACACAGCCAATTTACAACTACTTGGGGAAAAATTACTCCTGAGAGAGAACTGAAAACTGGATAAGAGGAACTCCTGCAACAAAGGAAAACCCTAATTCAGGTGCAAGAGGCAGATACTCCCTTTGGGAGAGAAAAAAGGCTGCCTTCACAAGCCGCCAGCTTCACGGCCGCCCGGGGGGCAGCCCACAGGTAGGCAGCCTCCCAGGAGGAGCAAGGCCCTGAGCCTGGAAGAGTCCCCGCTGTGGGCATTTTGTGGACCCAGCAAAACCGAGACGAGTGGCAGAATAACTGACTTTGCCTGCTACTAAAACATTGGGGAGTACCCCCAGAAAAGCTGGTTCAAAAAGAAATTAAAAACCGGCTCTTAAAGCGCCCACACGCAAACTCACCCGTTTCAGAAAGCAACCAAAAATCACCAGAAAGAAAGGTGCGCAGTGCTTTGGTGAAAAGAGACTCACCTGACAGGCCCTGAGTGCATCTCGGTGACAGGTGAGACCTCTCCAGGGACTGGGACATTGGCAGCAGCCCTGGTTGTGGCCTGGTGTGGGAGTGCTGACACAGATGCCATTGGAGTTCTGCCTGAGGCCTGCTAGCACAGGGTCTGCCCCACCGACTAGAGCACCGATTTAATCCAGCTCAGCCAGGGCAGGGAGCCCACCCTATAGACTGGCCCCACCCAACAACAAGCCCTCAGGCAACTTGTGTGCCTGCATAGATTGGTGACTGGATTCGCTGCAGCCTGGCAACGGAGTCCACTTCAGTGGAGCAGGGTGTGCACAAGGAGCGGATGGAGAGTGTGGGGCGGTGGTGGAGTGTGGGGCTCCCGCCGTGGAGAGACTGGGTCCGCTTCGGGAGGTCGGGGCGCGCACACGGGGCAACACACAGACTGTGTTGACTGTGTGTGTGGGCCTGTGGGCTGCAGGGCTTGTCAGCTGCAGAAGACTTGTGCTTCTCAAAGACCCACATAGGGGTTTTGCCCCACCTTCCAAAGTCTGAAACGATTGGGTGCTCCCCTGCCTGAGGCCAGCCCCACCCAGCTGCAATCCTCAGAGAGCTGACAAGAGACCTAATAGGCTAGAGGCTTACAGCAATTGTAAGGCCCTGAGCCTAACAACCTGCCACGCTGGGGGCCTACTCACTTAAAAGAAATACTGCAACACAAATGTGGTATTAGAACTTGCAGCCAACTGTGCTGGGGCTCCCCACACCTGAT
>CM053540.1:12634639-12652214 GCA_028646465.1 Rhinoceros unicornis | reverse complement strand
TTGAATTGATTATCCTGAGCTTAGCAGGTTTTGATTTGGTTTTCTCCCTTCTGATAGTTCTTGTGTCTTACCTACTCATTCTCAGAGCCATTCTTAGGATGAACTCAGCTGAGGGTAGGCACAAGGCTTTTCCCACCTGTGGATCCCACCTGACAGTGGTCACAGTGTTCTATGGGACTTCAATATTTATGTACCTGCAGCCCAAATCAAGTCATTTCTTTGACATTGATAAAGTGGCTTCCATATTTTACCCCTCATTATCCCCATGTTGAATCCTTTGATCTATAGCTTGAGGAATACAGGTGTTAAATATGCTCTACATAAGCCGTCAAAAAATTATTCATTATCTTTTCTTAAAGTTCATTGCCCAGTGTGATTCCTGTAAATGAGGTTATGACTGTAAGCCTTGTTCTATGTGCCTTAAGAGGAAAAAGCAAACATAAATAACTTCACCATATATTTAGAGATTGCCTTTTATGTGCCAGTCACAATTCTAAATGCTGTAAATACATTAGTGAACAAAACAATAAAAATCTTTGCATTCTTTGAGGGTGAGAGATGAAATATAAACATAACAATGAAGTAAATTTTATAGTACAGTAGAATAGGTTGGGGACTATAGATCATAAGTGTAGGCAAGGAGAGTGGGTATGCTGTGTGGAAGTGAAGAAGAATAGTGGGTACATTAGGGAAGTTAAAATGACTGGTGTGTTATTCTCAACGTTTGGAATAAACTTTCAAGTGTCTAGGTGTTTTTGTGCATGTATGTGTGTGTTTGTGCAAGCATATTTCTTCTGTTTTAGCCTTCATACTCTTCTATGTGGTGTGTTAAGATCAAACTTGATTGTGGTTTTGAGGAGGCTCATTGTACTGCAATGACTTGAAGTCAAGAGTCATCTGAATTTGCTCAAATGCCTCCATTCCATGTAGGGGGCTTAGAGTCCTGTTCTTTTCTCATCGGTGTCATTCTTTCACAGATGAGCGAAGAGAGTCTTTCACATAGAGAATTTATTAAACTCAACACACTTGGCATTTCAGCAACTCGGAAGGTCTGCACTGCATCTAATTTTGTCTAAATCAGTCCTTTTGTCTAGAATAGTGGATATATCAGTTAAGATAAATTTCTTGATGTCTACCATGGAAGCTTCAGTTTTTTACAATTTTTTTTTTAGGAGCTTGATGTTGATTCTTTTTTTTTTTCCTTTTTTGCTGAAGGAGAATAGCCTTGAACTAACATCTGTTGTCTATCTTCCTCTTTTTTATTTTCACGTGAGTCTCTACCACAGCATGGCCACTGATAGATGAGTGGCATAGTTCTGCACCTGAGAACCAAACCTGGGCCACCCAAGCAGAGTGCACGAAACTTAGCCACTAGGTCATCGGGGTTGGCCCTGATCTTGAGTCTTAAATGCCTATTTTTGTATAATGGATATTACTTTTCCCATTTTCCTGAAAATTGAGAATAATTCTTGCTTAAAAGTCAAGCTCTAAATATTTTTATAACTTTGCATAGGGAGTCTACTACATGGTGAGTTAGGTTTGTTGCCTGTCTTTCATGCTTCTAACTTGCTTCTAATTTGATTCACGTGGATGTGTATTATATTTTCATTAGGATCCATTTTTTGACAGCATTGTTTTGATAATTCCTCTTTTAGGAAGAAAAATTAAATAATCCCATGATTTGATCTATGCTATATTTCTAGTAAAAGTGTAGTATGATATGTAGCAATTTATGTACATGTTACGTCTTCTGAACAAATGTCCTCCTCACCCTCTCTAAATTCCTCCATGGTTTTTTGTTTGTTTGTTTATTTTTGGTATTTTTAACATTCATGGGACTTTATTTATGTCATAGAGAGACTGTACTGTTTCTTTGTCCACCATCAACAAAGAAAATTTTCTGTGTGGTCAATCAAATTTGAATAAAATTACATCATTGAAATTTAAAAAATTATATGCATATTGAATGTGGGGATAAATATTTCTAAAAAGCTCATACAGTTGGTATTTTAGTGATTAACGAAAAATATATACATAAGTATGAACTATGCATATATACATATAAGAAACTGTCTTTGTTTCCTAGAAAATGTATGTTGGACAGAGATACAATGAAATGTTAATATTAGTTATTGGTGGCTGCTGATATTATTAAAATGTTTAATATTTTTGCTTACTTGTTATCCTCAAAATATATTCAGTGAATAATTATGACTTTAATAATAGAAGAAGGTAAAAAGTCTCTTATATCTGGGTTTGAAAAAATAAACTGACTAAACATGACCCAATATCCCACTACTAAAATAAGTCTTCATGTTCTTTTTAATAGTCCCTCAAATGATGAACCAAAGAGACAACAAAATGTATCAAGATTTATAAATGTTGGTAATATATTTCATTCATTTTAAAAGTTGCTCTCTTTTTCATTACTAAGTAGACATATGTTGTTTCAGAAGGTTTTATAGTTACCATACACATTAAAAATAAAAAAATTAGGAATCAATACTAACTGAAATTTTTGATGGAATATTTTGAAGATCAATAATATTTAATGTATAATACAAAAAGGGTTTTAAAAAGTCAATAATAATTAGGATAAGAAAAATACAAAAGAAATTTTACTTACACTAGGATTGTGAGTAAAAAAACAATCTGTGCTTTAGGTCAGGATGATAAGAAGATAAGAAGGGATGTGTATATATATATATATATCATCATGTAGACGGACACTAAGAAGCACTATAGAAAAAGTTCAAGAATGAAGAGGATCTCAAATAGAAAATTTGCATTATAAATAACTCCCCTCCACCCCAAAATCAAGTCCACATGGCTTAGTCAAACCTAGATTTCCTTGACTAGGAACTCTATTTAGGAAAAATGAAGCAACAAGTTTTCTACATATTCTTTCAAAAAACTAAAGAGGAGGTGTATTTCCCAACTTTCTTTATGAGGAGAGCTTTCCCCTGATATCAAAAGCAGACAAAGCCTCTATAACAAAAGAAAGCAACAGAGCAATGTCAGTCATGAACATACATACAAAAATTCTAAAGAAAATTTTAGCAAATTGAATCTAGCGATATTTAGAAACAATAATGTATGACGGGTTTAACCCAGAAATGTATGGTTGGTTTTGCAATTAAATTCAATTCATGTCATTCATCACTTTAAGAAACTAAAAAATAAAAATTATCTGACATCTCAATAGATGCAGAAAAACGTTTTAAAGTTCCAATTTCCATTAAGGATAAAAACTTTGACAAAATTAGTATTAAAAGTATTCTTCTTAAAACCGATATAGGGCATTGATGAAAAATCTACAGCTAGCATCATACACAACAATAAAAGATGACATACAGTTCCATCAAGATCAGGAACAAGGCAAGTAGGATTGATCTTTTTAATTCTATTCAACATTGTACTCAAGGTTGTCTCCAACTCTATAGGGCAAGGGAAAAAAAAGGAATAGAGACCATCCAAATTGGAAAGGCAAAAGTGAAACTGTTTTTGTTAGTAGATGACGTATAGAAATATAGATATAGATATAGAAATATCTATACATATAGATATAGAAAATCTAATAGGATCCAAAAAACATTAGGAGAACAA
Organism: Rhinoceros unicornis; assembly: GCA_028646465.1. NCBI lineage: Eukaryota > Metazoa > Chordata > Mammalia > Perissodactyla > Rhinocerotidae > Rhinoceros > Rhinoceros unicornis. The sequence goes on along the minus strand of CM053540.1, from coordinate 12,648,608 downwards.
GTGAACTTAACACAGTTTCAGAATGAAAGATCAATATACATAATAATGTATATTTCCACATACTACCAGTGAATAATTAGAAATGAAATTTTAAAATATCTGTTTCACAAAATACTTAAAGATAAATCTGAATAAATATATGGAATCCTGTACTCTAAAACTTAGGAAATACTGGTAAAAGAAACTTAAAAAATCTAAATAAATGAAAGATATACCATGTTTATTTCCTTAAATATTCAATACTGTCTAGAGAGCAGATTTCCTCAAATGTATCAGTGTGACTCCAACAAAATCCAAGTAGGTATTTATTTTCATACATGTAGAGCAACAAAAACAAAAACATATAGGGAAGTGCAAAAGACCTAGAATAGCTGAATCAAAAGAAAAACCTTGCATTGTACATACTAAGAAGAGATTAATCAGTTTCCAGTTGTATTCCAAAGCTACATTTATCAAGACAGTGTGATACTGCCATAAAAACTGGCAAATAGATCAATGAAAAAGTATCGATTGTCCAGAAATAGACCCATGCATATATGAACAGCTAATTTTCCACAACAGCACAGGCAATAAAAGCAATTCAGTGGAGGAAAGATAGATTTATCAACAAATGTTCTTGGAATAATTGAATATACATGTGCAAAATAAGGAATGTTGATCCATACCCCATTCAAAGACTCACAAGCAATGGATAATAGTTGTAGATGTAATACCTAAAAGTCTAAAAAATGTAGGAGAAAATAGAAAATCTTTGTGACATGGTTATGCAAAGATTTCTTAGAAACAACGCCAAAAGCAAATCTGTCTGATAAAATAAAAATTTGATACAGTTGACAACATCAAAATTTAGATCTCTTGATCTTCAAAAGACTCTCTAACAGTGTGTAAAACCAAGTTATATTCTGGGAGATAGTATATTCAAGTAATTGATTCCACAATACAAATAGGGTTCTCAAAACTAAATAATTAAAAAAAAAAAAAAAAAAAACCAAAAGGGGCAAAACATTTATAAATCACTTCACCAAATAACATAGGAGGATGGCGAAAACATAAAATGTTGCTTGACATCATTATTCATTAATGATGGAGTTTAAAACCACAATGCATGTTGACTGTAGTTAACAACATCATTATTCATTAATGATTGCGTTGACTATAGTTAACAATACTCTGTTGTACATTTGAAAGATGCTAAGAAAGTAGATCTTAAATGTTCCTTCCACAATGAAACAATGATAATTATGTGAAGTGATGGAGGTGTTAATTACCCTCTCTTGGTAATCATTTCTCAATAGGTACACATATCAAGTCACCACATTGTTTGCCTTAAACTTACACCATATAATACGTCAACTACACCTCAATGAAGCAGGAGAGAAGCTCAGTGAGGTGGCGCTGTCCATCAGAACATCTAGCTGATGAGCGTGTGGAGGAACTGACACTTTCACACGCTGCTGACGGAGAAGGAGAATAGTGTAAATATTAGAAAAACCGTTTTGTTTACGCATCACTGTCAAAAATTTAACATGCATCAACAAAATATTTAGCCATTCCACCCCTGCGTATTTACTCAAGAAAAGACACCACATTTCATTACATGTGCTTACAAGCAAATGTCCATAGCCGCTTTATTTATAATAGCCTAAAACTAGAAACAACGTAACTGGTTATCCATTTGAGAATGAATAAACAAATTTTGGGATTTCCAAGCAAGTGAATACAACTCATCAATAAAAAGTAATGAATTAGTGGCATACACAAAAATATGGATGACTTTTGAAATAATTATGCTGAGTAAAAGGCACTAAACTAAAAAGGGCAAATAATCTATAATTACATTTACAAAAAAATACAAACTAATCTATAATTACACTAAGTAGATCAAGCTAGAAGTTCCAGAAAGTGCAAGAAAAGGACATAAAGACATACAGCTTGGAAAGGAAGAAACTAATCTGTCCCTATTTGTAAGTAACATGGTATCTAATAGAAAATCTCAAGGATTCCACACACACAAACAAAACAACCTAGAACAAACATGGGAGTTCAGCTTGGTGACAAGGTGACAGGATACAAGGTCAACAAAGAAATATCAATCAGATATATACCTCAATAAACAAAAATATTAAAAAACATAAAATCACCCGAGAGATAATGAAATAGGTAGAAACTAAGAAAAGATGTACAGGATCTGTATGCTGAAAAGCACAAAATACTGATAAAAGAAATCGAAAAAAGATCTGAATGAATGGGTAGACATACTGAGTTCATAGATTAGAAGACTAAATATAGTAAAGATATCAGTTGTTCTCAAAAGGATCTATAGGTGTAATGCAAACCCAATTAAAAGCCCAGTAATATTTTTTGTATATATAGCCAAGTTTATACTAAAATTTAGATGAAAGGCCGAGGACCTAGCAAGCTAAAACGCATTTGAAAATGTAGAATAATAAGGAAGGAAATACTCTACTCCATGTTAAGACCTACTATATGGCTACAATACCCAAGACTGTGTGGTATAGGTGGAGAAGTTGAAACATAAATCAACAGAACAGAATTGACACCCCGGAAATAGACCTTTGAAGAGTTTGATAAACTCATGGTGGTACAAATGTAATTCAAAAGAAGAAGGCTAGTCTTTTTAAAAATGGTTCTGGAGTAACTGGACGTCCATAGAGAAAACAAACAAACAAATAATGTTGATCTAAACCTGATATAACTTAAACTAATTAAAATAACTCAAACTAGAAATCAAATGTAAAACTATAAAACATTTAGACAAGAAAATAGGGGAAAATCTATACCTAGGATGTAGAGCTAGTGAAGAGTTTGTAGACATGGCATCAAAAGCACAATCTATAAAGGTAAACATTGATAAGTTGGATGGCATCAGGATTAAAACAACCTACCAATCACACTCTTGGATACTTACCCTAGGGAAATGAAAACACTTGTTCAGAGAATCACCTTTACAAAAATATTTATAGAAGATTTATTTGTGATAATTGAAAACTAGAAACAACCCAAATGTCTTTCACTGGGGAATGGTTGAATATACTGTATCATCAACACCATCAAATACTACACAGCAATAACAAAGTAACAAACAACTGATACCCACAAAAGCATGGGTGGACCTGGAGAGAATTAAGTTGAGTGAAAACAGTCTATTGCAGAAGGTTACAAATGGTATTTCCTTTATAAAGCATTCTTCAAAAGATAAAATTATAATGTTGGAAAACAGATTGGTGGTTGACTAAACACATGGGCATCAGAGAATGGAAAGGAGTGTGGCTACAAAGGAACGGCATAGGTGACCTTTGTGGTGATGGAACACGTCTGTATGCTGACTGTTGTGGTGGTTACATAGGTACACATACACTAAAATTGCATAGAACTATATATACACAAACACGCAAATGAGTGCGTGGCAAACTGGTGAGATGTGAACAGTCAGTGGATTGTACCAACGTTAATTTCATAGTCATTATATTATACTGCACTGATGTACTGTATTTATGACATTTATTACCACTTGAGGAATCTAAGTGGGACACAGGAACTCTCTGTGGGTTTTTTTTGGTAATTTCCAGTAAATCTGTAATTAATCAAAAAAAAAAAAAGTTAAAAAAGTAAACCGAAGGCTGCCTGGGACAGTGGGGGCAAGAAGGAGTAGAACGGAAGTATTACGAAGACACTGAGAAACTTCGGGGGTGCAGATATTTTCATTATCATGATCATTTTAATTGTTCTTCAATGCATATATATGTCAAAACTAATCAAATTGTAGATTTTATATGTGTGCAGCTTATTATTATTATTTTTTTTTGAGGACGATCAGCTCTGAGCTAACATCCATGCCAATCCTCCTCTTTTTTTGCTGAAGAAGACTGGCCCTGAGCTAACATCTGTGCCCATCTTCCTCCACTTTAAATGGGATGCCGCCACAGCATGGCCTAACAAGCAGTACATCGGTGTGCGCCCAGGATCCGACCGCAGGCCGCCAGCAGCGAGCGTGCACACTTAATCGCTATGCCACGGGGCCGGCCCCTGTGTGCAGCTTATTGTTTTCAATGATATCTTAATAAAGTATTTTGTTTAATTATTGAACACACCAGGAAATCAAACCAAAACCAAGGGTAAAAGTCACAATAGAAACACACATCTTATAATAATACTCAATTAACAAGTGGGAACGTAATTAACGCTCCTGTCATAGATGTGAAGATGCAGGAAACCTCATATATTTGCTGGGGGAAGAGTACATTTGAACCATTTCACAAAATTAATTGATGTATTATATCTTCTCTTACCAAGACATCTCATTACTGTGTGTGTGCATAGTGTAGGTTTATGTCTACATGTAAGTATAGATGTATCAATATCCATACCTACATAGACATACACACAGAAGCAGATATTTGATACATATCTCATGGAGAATTTGTCCACAACATATTAACATGGAGAACTCAAGGCTTGCCATTGCACTGTTTGTTGTAGGGTTGGTGATAGCTGAGGTTACAGACAGCAAAATATCTATAAATAAAGTACAGACCCGTGACATTTTTATATATTACTACTGTAATAAGGAAGCAAAAAAAAGTCACAACATGGCTTCATCACAAATAATTAGTGAATCAAATTCAACAATACAATTTACATCAAAATAACACAGTAAACATATGTAATCAAAATATTAGATTTTTTGCAGAATACATTGCTCTTGTGGGCATGTATCAAGCACAGCAGGATGTGTGTGGAGGTGGACAAGAAGAACTGGAGTGGATGTGGGACGTGATGGAAAAACAAGAAACATCGAAATGTAATAAAGGCAAATATAATGAACAGATGTCGTAAACTGACCGGTGATGATGACTCATCACACAAAGAGAATGAGAAAGAGGAGAAGCTAATTCCTCTCCCAATGTTCCGCAAGACAGAAAGAAAAAACAATAAAAAAATAAATAAATAAAGAGAGAGAGAGAGGGAAACAAATGTCTTATATACAAAATACTTTATTAGTTTAGTTCATTTATATTTTAAATAATGCAATAGGACAGTGTTTAAATACATCTCCAACATGTCATCTATTTGAGGAGATCATTGTAGAACTAGAGGAATCCCAACAAGCTTATTGTATAGAGAAAACATATTAATCCATTTCCCTATATGGTTGTTTTAGTAAGTGTGCTCCAGATTCACAGAACCAAAAGGAGAATACACACACACACACACACACACACACACACACGTGTGTGTATATACATGTATATATATATATTATATGTATATATATATAAAGAGAGAGAGCGTGATAGCAAGAGAGTGAGATGATATTTGAAGGAATTGGCTCGTGATTTGTCAGGGCTGACAAGGCAGAAGTCTGCGGGAAGCTGGCACTACAATCGTTGATGCTGGTGTCTTGAGTACAAATGTGGGAAAATAAGGTAGAATTTCTATATTACAGTCTGGAGTCACAATTCCTTTTGCTTTGAGGATCTTAGTTTTTGCTCTTTAAGGACTTCAATTGATTGGATGAGGCCCACCCACATTAAGGAAGGTAGTTGAATGTACTCAAAATCTACTGATTTAAATGTTAGTCACATCTAAAAAATATCCTCACAGCATTGTCTAAACTAATGTTTGACCAAACAACTGACACCAAGCCTAGCCACATGGACACAAACTTAATCATCATAGTGGGGAAAAAATTACTTTAATGAAGAGTAAAAAGGTAGAAATGCAATACACAAACAAACAAATAAATCTAACTCACTTGCTTATAAACATGAATTGTTCTAGACTATTCATAAACACACATTACCCTCTTACGTTCTGTTAATCTTTCAAATGCTTCAGGGACAATCATGGAATTGCTTGGCATCTCCTCAGGGATTGTCACAGAGGGTGAAAAGGAATCCATAAATTGTTCTCACCGTGTCCTGTCATGAGACACACGTGGGAGCCAAGACAGAGGTTTCATTACAGGTAAACAGACTATTTCATGTGGTGCCATATTTTACCAATATCTGAATAGTTTCAGTGACATTGGCAAGGACACTTTTATTCTATGGCAAGGCATAATGAAACATTAGGATTTCAGATTCTCTTCTGTGTGCATTCCGCCATGATAATGCATCAGTGGAATAAGACTGCTGTCCTTTCTCTTCAGATTATTAAAATGTTTTCAGAAATGCTATTAAGAATATTTGAAATTTTAATGCTATATTGCAAATGTAATATTTATGTTTATACAAACACTTAATCACATGAACTATAGAAGTCAAAATCAAGAGACAATAAAGCCTAACTAAAGAGTCAGGAATAGAAAAAATATAGATATGGCAGAATTATGAAGCTACAGGTATTCAGTTTCTAGTCTGATGTTCTTCCAAATCCTTAGTCATTTAGTGACACCAGGCTTTTCTTATTCCCATCTCAAAAATATTGTAATAATTAATATATATTTAATTCAATAAATAAATGTGAATTTTTTTCTGATCTCTTGATGAATGAAAAGGAAATTTCCACCTTAAACTGAGGTGTGAAAAGCAATATTTGGAGGCTGGGAGACTTTCAAATACCCAGTCTTACGGTGATATTACAACGAACAGCATGTTCAGGTTCCAATAGAATCTGACAGAAAGCTGGTGTAATTTTCTCAAAGAGTATAGATTAAAAAAATAATAGTCTGATAACACAGATAGGAGACAATGAAAGGTACTTTGACGCTTTCCATAGACCCGGAAGCTGGTGAGAGAAAGCCTTCCATCCTCCCTCAGCTTACAGGAAACCAGCACTTGCCACTCAGATCTGCTTTCTTCAGCTGTTCATCACACCGAAACAAGATTTATAGTGCTTCTTATTCCGTTCATTTAAAATATTTTTTCCTAACAGTAGTTCAGTATATCTGACAAGAGAAAAGAAAGTACACGGGGACAGGGGAGGATATCAGACGCTCACAATCGTATAAGCGATGATTTATGTGAGAAAGTGTGGGTTGCCTGTAAACACCTTAATAATGCAATGTTATAATGCTGCATTTTTCTATTTGCTTTCTTAGAGCTCACTCAGAGCTTCCTGACACTGCTCTTTTCCTTGTGATCAGGATCAATTCTATCTATCTATCTACCTATCTATCTACTTATTTATTCATTCATTTAAGGAAACATTTATGCTCACAATTTTTTAAAACACTAATTCTTTTACATTAGCCGGCCGTCCTCATTCTACTCTGCTATGTTTTAAACTTGGTGGTTTATTAGGGATATTCACGTAATCTTTATTTCGTTATACTGATGTATGTTTCCCATTAAATTAAATGTGTAGTGAAGTTCTTTGTGGGCTTAAGGTGCAGACAGACTTAAAATATCATCATTCCAGAACTTGTAGTCTGTGCATTTTATCTTCCATGATCCTGTTCTGTAATATAGTGATTTTAAACCTACTTTTTTTAAAGTAGAAAATCTCTTTATCCAAAGAATTTTTATGTGAAACTTTATTATATAAAACCAATTCCAGTGACTCACTTTTGCCCAATTTGCTTATTTCCTCATACTATCCTAGGTTCATCCACGACAGAATATATCTTAAGTGTTACAAACAACTTAGTATACATCAGTTATAGTAAAAATGCACCTGGGAAGAGGAAATATGTTAGATTTTTATTTGCTTTAAAGTATTTTATTGGAATTATTTTGGTTAAACCAAGTACTTGTTTACGACCAAGTTAAGAAGCGAAACCTGTGTAACTGATGTTTAAATGCCCCCAAATTTCTAGGGTGTTTTTTTCCCTAATATGTTGACAGCTGTTCATCAAGTTAATGCAGGAAAAATGCAAGTTCCTAGAACCTGCCCAGCACCAGAGATAGGACATCCTTTGTGTTAGCAAAATCCATAGTAGCCAGGGAGAAGGGGCACGACTCTTCACTCCTCGTCACAGCCTGTAGATGAAGTGGCAGGAACGATTACCTAGGCATCCCAGCCATTCCAACAGCACTTCTCCAAGAGGGTAAGTTCCAAACCTTAGCCCTTCAGTCACCAGTTTAGTGCTGAATCTCTGTGAAGGGGCACTGCCTCTGGCTGGGCTTCCAGAGCCCTGGAAATATGTTAGTTTTAAGGTAAATATATATTAAATATCTTAAGTAAGGTAGAAGATAAAGTATCCAAAAGACGAGCACATTGATAGTCAAAGTGTAGTCATGGAGTTGGGTCATGGTGGGGGGGCACAGGGGACAGTTACCTGGATAACACACTGCTCTATATATCCATCATCATACCCCTGACAAAGAAGCTAAGTCACACAAAAAGGGTTTGTATGTACATATGTAAAATAATCCATTTCATGTAACACACTGTCTCCACTAAGAAATTACAACAAACACACAAAGAATCCTATGTACTCGGTATTGAGAGATATTTCCAGGTATCATAAACACACTGAAACATATAATTTTCACTTATTTTCCCAACAACCCTGCAAGAGACAGTTGATTTTGCTGGTGTGAATAAAGAGATTATAATAACTTACACCATTTGCCCAAAGTACTCCTTTGTATACAACAAAAATATAGGGATAGCAGTGACTATATCAACCCATGTATGTTTCATGAGATGTTCCCCTATATAAAGAAAAATAATCTGCTATAATCTGTCAGAATTTTCTTATTTTTACACATCTGTCCAATATCAGTCAACATACTGATTTCATTCTGTACCATCTGTAGGCATAAGGGCTTTCACATGAATATGCTTTAAAGCAGGGACTTCTAAATATTTCCACACATAATTAGAATTTGGATTTTAAAATTTTGTGATGTAATAAACATATTTATTATGATATATTATGTGATTCTAATTTTGAAAATGTAATTATGTGATTGTCATTATATTAAAAACAAAAGGAAATTTTATCACCTCTAAAACTACCACTTAACAGTTTATATCATTTTTTTCATTTTTGCTTTCTTTGTTGACATTTATATCTATCTATGTCTATATCTATATCTATATATACATCAGGGTTTGCTGATCTTGGCCCTATTGACATTTTGGATTGTAACTCTTTCTTGTGGGGGGCTATGTAATATAGTAGGATAATTAGCAAACTGACTGAACTCTAACCATTAGGTGCCAGTAACACCCCATCTCCAGCTGTAACAACCAAAATGCCTCAAAACATTATCAAGTGTTCTTTGGGAGACTAATCTTCCCCAATGGAAAACTAAAAATCTCTATCTCCACCTCTATCTCTATCTCTGTTTCTAGTTTTAAACATGTATGTTTCATTTGCAGGGGTAGATTATTTTAATAGAGCCTAAATTGTCACTTTGGATTTATTTATACCAGCTTAGTATACTGAAAAGCCACCAGATTTTAGCTCATGAAAACTATTGACTATGCTGATGTTTCTATCCAGAATAGGTTTTCTGATGAACCTGGATGGAAAAACACAATCGAACAGTGCTGAATGAATTCATTCTCATGGGAATCACAGACCGCTCTGAGCTGCAGGCTCCATTATTTAGGCTCTTCCTCATCATCTATGTCATCTCAGTGGTGGGCAACTTGGGCATGGTCATCCTTACCAAGATGGACTCCAGGCTACAAAAACCCATGTACTTCTTCCTCAGACACCTGGCTTTTACTGATCTTGGGTATTCAACAACCGTGGGACCCAAAATGTTAGTAAGTTTTGTTGTGGATCAAAATACAATCTCCTATTATTTTTGTGCCACACAGCTGGCTTTCTTCATCATGTTCATTATTAGTGAACTTTTTATTCTATCAGCAATGTCCTATGACTGCTATGTGGCCATCTGTAACCCTCTGCTCTACACAGTCATCATGTCCCAAAGGGTATGTCAGGCGCTAGTGGCAATCCCCTATCTCTACAGCACATTTGTTTCTCTTCTAGTCACCACAAAGATTTTTAATTTATCCTTCTGTGGTTATAATGTCATCAGACATTTCTACTGTGACAGTCTTCCCTTGTTATCTTTGTGCTGCTCAAACATACATGTAACTGAATTGATTATTCTGATTTTATCAGCTTTTAATTTGATTTTCTCCCTTCTGGTAGTTCTTGTGTCTTACCTGCTCATCCTTATAGCCGTTCTCAGGATGAACTCTGCTGAGGGTAGGCGCAAGGCTTTTTCTACCTGTGGTTCCCACCTGACAGTGGTCGCAGTGTTCTATGGGACTCCAATATTTATGTATGTGCAGCCCAAGTCTTGTCATTCCTTTGACACTGATAAAGTGGCTTCCATATTTTACACTCTCATTATCCCAATGTTGAATCCCTTGATCTATAGCTTGAGGAACAAAGATGTAAAATATGCTATACAGAGCACGCGGAAAAAACTATGCAATATCTTTTCTTAAGGTTCACTGTCCCATATGATTCCTATAAATCATGTTATGACTTTAAGCTTTGTTGTGTGTTCCTTCAGATGTAAAGCAAAGACAAATAAGTCCATCATATATTAAGATAACGTCTTCTCAGGCCAGCCCGGAGGCGCAAGCGGTTAAGTGTGCACGCTCAGCTCCAGGGGCCCGGGGTTTGCAGGTTCGGATCCCGGGTGCACACCGACGCACCACTTGGTAAGCCATGCTGTGGCAGCGTCCCATATAAAGTAGAGGAAGATGGGCACGGATGTTAGCTCAGGACCACTCTTCCTCAAGAAAAAAGGGGAGGATTGGAACCGGATGTTAGCTCAGGGAAAGTCCTCCTCACACACACAAAAAAAGGTAACATCTTCTATGTCCCAGTTACACTTATAAGTGCTATAAATACGTTAGTGAGCAGAACAGTAAAAATCTTTGCATTCTTTCAGGGGAAGAGATGAAATATAAACATAACAATGAAGTAAATTTTATAGTACAGTAGAATGGGATAGGACACATAAGAAGGGTTAAAGAGAGTGGGTATGCTGTGTGAGAGTGAGGAAGAATAGCAGCTACAGAAGGGGCATTAAAATGACTCGTGTTATTTTCAACTATTAGAATTAAACTCCCCAGTGTCTATGTGTGTGTTTGTGCATGTGCATGTGTGTTTTTGTGCCAGCACATCCTCCTGTTTTGGCCTTCATACTCTTCTATGGCATGCATTAAAATCAAATTTATTGTGGTTTCAAGGAGGCTCAGTGTAGTACTACGATTTGAAGTCTTCAGTCATATGAATATGCTCGCATGCTCCCATACCATGTGGACAAACTTAGGGTCCTGCTCTTTTCTCATCGGTGCAGTTGCTTTCATATATGAGCCCTAGAAAGTCTATTAACTCAACATACTTAGCAATTCGGTAATTCACAAGATCAGCACAACATCTTATTTTTATGAATCAGTCCATTTCTCTATATCAATGGATATACCAATTAAGATAAATTTCCTTGATTATAGTTAACAATACTGTATTGTATAATTGAAAGTTACTGAGAGTAAATCTTAAATGTTGTCACAACCGAAAAAATTGGTAAACATGTGACGTGATGGAGATGTTAGATAATGCTAAGTTGTAATTATACAGCAGTATATAATAAGTGTATCAAATCAATGCATTACACACCTTAACTTACACAATGTTATATGTCAATTATATCTCAATAAGCCTGGAGAAAAGAAGATAAATTTCTTGAAGTCTCCCATGGAAGCTTTCAATTTTTTATTTTTTATTTCATATTTTATTGAGATCTTAATTCTAAACTGTTTGTTGTTGTCTAATGGGATTTTTATGCTTCCTTATCTTTCTGAAAACCTAGAATACTTCTTGTTTAAAATTCATATTCTAATGGCTTTTGTATCTTTGCATAAAAGGTCTACTCTACGTTGAATTAAGTTTTTGCCTCTCTCATGGGGTAACTTTCCTCAATATTGGTTCACATGAGTGTAATATATTTTTAGTAGGATCCATTGTTTGACTTCACAGATTTGGTAATCCCTCTTGCAGAAAGCAAAAGGAGACAATTGCATGATTTGGCCTATGCTATATTTCTAGTGAAAGTGTAGCAAGATATGCAACAATTTATATATATGTTATGTCTTCTGGACAAACTTCCTCTTAACCCTCTTAATTTCCTTTATTTTGTTGTTTATTTTTAGTATTTTCAACATTCATGCAACTTTATTTACATCATAGAAAGACTGGATTGTTTTCTTTGCCCTCCATCATAGAATAAAGTTTTCCATGTAGTCAATCAAATTTAAAGAAAACTAATTCTTTTGAATAAAAAAATGTATATTTTCATGTGAGGATAAATATTACTAAAAATCTATACAGTTGATTTTTTTAATTAACAAAAAATTTGTACTGAAAATATGTATAAACTTTGCAAATATAAATATAAGAAAATATTTTTGCTTTCTAGAAAATGTATGTTGGACAGAGATATAGTGAAATATTACATTAGTTATTAGTGGCTGCTAAGATTACAAAAAATGTTTAAATTAATATTTTTTGGTTATATGTTTCTCCAATTATATTCAGTGAATGATTATGACTTTTGTAACAGAAAAAGGTAAAAATCTCATTTACCTGGATTTAAGAAAAAAACTTTGATTAACATAATCCAATATCCCACATCTAAAAAAATATTGGTGTGCCTTCTATATAATTTTGATAACATATTTTATGAATTTCAAAAGCTAGTCTTTATTTCATTTTTAGGTACACATATAAGTTATTTCAGAAAGTTTTATAATTTTCCATAAAATGTGAAAAATTCAGAAATTCAGGAACTGATACATAACTGAAATTTTTGAAATGATATTATTAAGAAATCAGAATTTAATATATTATGCAATAATTGTTCAGAAAGTTTAATAAAAGAGAATAAGTAAAGTACAGAGAATTTAGAGATGCTAAAGATGTCTATAAAAAATTTTGTGTTTTAAGTTAGGATCATAATAATGGGTGTACTATATATCTTGATGTATATGGACACTAAGAAACACAGTATAAAAAAATCTAGGCTGAAAAGAATATCAGTATGGAAATATGTATGAGAAATAACCTTCGCTAATTCAAAATCAGTCCAGGTGTCTTAACTGGGGCACTCTACTAAATATTTAGGGAAAATGAAGTAACTAATTCTATGCATTTTCTTCTAGAAAACTGAAGTGGAGGTGTATATCCCAACTTGCTTTATGAGCTTTCCCCTGATATCAAAAGCAGACAAAGGTATTATAAGAAAGGAAAACAATGGAACGATATCAGTCATGACCATTTATGCAACAGTTCTAATAAAAATTTTACTAAATTTAATCTAGCAATATGTGAAAACAATAACACACCACGTTAGGTTTACCTCAGAAATGTACAGTTGGTTGAATATTCAAAAATAAAATCATCAGGCGTGGGCCTTTACATGAAATGGTTAAGTTCAGCACACTCTGCTTCAGCAATGCAGGGTTTGCGGGTTCAGATCCCGGGCGTGGACCTACATCGCTCGTCAGCCATGCTGTGGCGGTAACCCACATACACAATAGAGGAAGATTGGCACAGATATTTGCTAAGGGCTAATCTTCCTCACATACACACACAAACAATCATCATATTAAGAAACTAAAAAGGAAAAGTTTTCTGACATCTCAATGAATACAGCAGACAGAACATTTCAAAGTTTCAATATCTATTAATAATAAAAATTTTGAGCAGACATGTATTAAATGGGACTTTCTAAAATTGATAAAGGGCACAAATAAAAAACCTACAGCTAACATCGTATACCATATTAAAAAAGCAAATACATTTCCACTAAGATTAGGAACAAGACAAGCAGTATCTTTCTAGAGTATTTTTTTTTAATTTTTGGTTTATTGCAGTAATATTGGTTTATAACTTTGTAAAAATTTCAGGTGTACATCATTATACTTCTATTTCTGCATAGATTACATCATGTTCACCACCCAAATACTAATTACAACCCATCACCACACACATGTACCAAATTATCCCTTTCACCCTCCTCCC
>CM053540.1:12614104-12634139 GCA_028646465.1 Rhinoceros unicornis | reverse complement strand
GAATAGCTGGATCGTATGGTCGTTCTATCCTTGATTTTTTGAGGAATCTCCATACTGTTTTCCATAGTGGCTGCACCAGTTTGCACTCCCACCAGCAGTGTATGAGAGTTCCCTTCTCTCCACATCCTCTCCAACACATGTTGTTTCCTGTCTTGTTAATTATAGCCATTCTGACAGGCATGAGGTGATATCTCGTTGTAGTTTTGATTTGCATTTCCCTGATAGTTAGTGATTTTGAACATCTTTTCATGTGTCTGTTGGCCATCTGTATATCTTTTTTGGAGAAATGTCTGTTCAGGTCTTTTGCCCATTTTTTACAACAAAAAAACTACCAACCCAATTAAAAAATGGGCAAAAGACCTGAACAAGTAGTATCTTTCTAATTCTATTCAACATTGTACTGGAGGTTGTATCCAACACAATATGGCAAGAAAAAAAAAGTAACAGAAAGTATCTAGATTGGAAAGGAGGAAGTAAAACTATGTTTATTAGTAGATAACAAAATGGTGCAGGAAAAATCTAAGGGAATCTATAGAAAAAAATGATTAAACTAAAAAGTGAATGGGGCCGGCCCGGTGGCGCAAGCGGTTAAGTGCGCGCACTCCGCTGCGGCGGCCCGGGGTTCACCGGTTCGGATCCCGGGCGCGCACCGACGCACTGCTTGTCAAGCCATGCTGTGGTGGCGTCCCATATAAAGTAGAGGAAGATGGGCATGGATGTTAGCCCAGGGCCAGTCTTCCTCAGCAAAAGAGGGGAGGATTGGCAGATGTTAGCTCAGGGCTGGTCCTCCTCACAAAAAAAAAAAAAAAAAGTGAATTTAGTAAGACCAGTTTACAAAATAATTTTTATTTCCATACACTGCCAATAAAAAAATGAGACGTGAAATTTTAAAATAACTGTTACAAATGTATCAAAATTATAAACTACTTAAAAATAAATCTGAAAAATGTATATAAAAAGGTTGTACAATAAAACTAAGAAACATCTTTGAGGGCCAGCCTCGTGGCATAGTGATTAAGTGTGCATGCTCCGCTGCTGGTGGCCCGGGTTCCTGGGTGTGACCGATGCACTGCTTGTCAGGTCATGCTGTGGCAGCGTCCCACATAAAGTGGAGGAAGATGGGCACAGATGTTAGCTCAGGGCCAGTCTTCCTCAGCAAAAAGAGGAGGATTGGCGTGGATGTTAGCTCAGGGCTGATCTTCCTCACCAAAAAAAAAATAAAAAGGAAACATCTTTGAAAGACATTAAAGAAGACGTAAATAAATGAAGGATATACCACATTCATTTGCTGGAATATTCAATATTGTTAAAATATCAAACTTCCTCAAATGTATCTATAAACTCAATGCAACCCCAGTAAACATCCAAGCAGGTACTTTTTTTGGTAGGAATTGGGAAGCTGAAACTAAAATATTTAAATAAACACAAAAGGTCTAGTATCGCTGAATTAACTTTAAAAAGAGGAACAAAGTTGTAATACAAACACTAAGACAAACACTGATTTCCAGTTTTATTCCAAAGCTACAGTTATCAAAAGAGTGCACATCAATGAAACAACATTCATAGACCAGAAATAGACTCATGAATATATGAAAAATGGATTTTCCAAAAGGCAAAAGAAAAAAGGTCATTTGGTGGGGAAAACATTTTAATTAATAGTAAAAAAAAAACTATTTTTAACAAATATTGGTGAACTAATTAGATATACAAATGCCAATATGGAATATTTATCCATAACTCATACAATGATTCACAGAAAATGATCACAGATGTAAATGTAATACCTAAAAGTCTAAAACTTTCAGAAAAAAACATAATAGAAAATATTCATGACCTTGGGTTGTGTAAAGCTTTCTTAGATACAACACCAGAAGTAAAACTGACATAATAAAAATTTGATACATTGGACAACATCAAAATTAATTCTTTTACTTTTCAAAAGATACTCTTAAGAGGATGTAAAACCAATGTATATGCTGGGAGGCAATATTTTCAAGTAATGCATCTCATATAGGGCTTGTTCCACAATATGTACAGAGATCTCATAACTCAATAATAATAATAATAATAAAGAATAGGCAAAACATTTAAATAATCTCTTTACCAAATAACACATAAAGGTGGTAAATATGCACATAAAAATTGCTCAGCATCATTATCATTAATTAAATTCAATTTAAAACCTCAATGAGATAACACTATGTACCATATAATGCATGTATGATAGTGTGTGTATATATATATATATACACGTATACATACAATATATACACACCCAGAGGAACAAGCACTTTCATACATTCTTGGTGGAAAAGTAAAATGGTATAAATATTTGAAAACAATTTGTTATAAGCATCAGTGTCTTAAAAATTAAACTTGCATTTAATATAATATTTAGCTGTTCCATTCCCATGTATTTACCCAAGAAAAATAGCAGCATATTCCCATGTAAGACTTGTATACAGATGTCCATAGTAACTAAAGGAGTACAGGACCTGTCACTCCAATATATACTGTTTTGGCTTGCTGATTATTTTGAGCTAAAGACACTTGAAAAGCAGCAGGAGCAAGAAGGGCACTCTGAATTCCCCTTTTCATCCTGAAAGCGAGAGATGAAACTCTAACGTCAAAGGTGCCTTCCTTATATCAGGAGATAAGAAACACTGCACCAGAGATGGAGACTTGAGGCCAAGAGAAATCTGTGCAAACACATGGTTAAAATATCCTCTATGCCTCTAGTCTCCCCATATATTTTAGCTACTTTTCTATAATTGTCACTCTTGTTTCAACCAATTATATAAGCACTTAGGCTTAGCCACTTCTTTGAGTCTTCATTCTTCTTGTGAGGACTCTCACATACATGTAAAAATTAGTAAATAAAGTATGGATGCTTTTGTCCTGTTTATCGGTCTTATGTCAGTTGAATTCTTATGTCCAGCGAAGACTACTAAGTGTGTAAAGGAGAAATTTTTCTTCCCCTTCAGCGTTCTTGAAGCTTTATTTGTACTGCCCAAAAACCAGAAACAGCTCAAATGTTCATCCACTTGAGAATGGAAAAACAGATCTCAGGGTATACAAGCAAGTGAATTTCACTAACAAGGAAAAGTAGTAAATTACTGGTACACACAAAAATATAGATGCTCTCAAAATAATTACACTGAGTGAAGGATGCCAGAACAAAAAGACTAAGTAATTTATAATTACATATTCAAAATAAAATCTAAAAATGCCGAATCATCTATAGTTACACAAGGCAGATTAAATAGTAATTCCCAGAATGTGCATGAAAAGGACATAAAATACATACAGCTCGGAAAGGAAGAAATGAATCTTCCCCTATATGCAAATTATATATTATCTAATAAGAAAATTCCAAAAATCTGAAAAAAATATCTGGAACAAAAATGTGAGTTCAGCAAGGTAACATGATACATGATTAACAAACAAATATTAATCAGGTATATATAGAGAGTGACGTAAAAAACAACTAAAAAAATAAAACCCTTTACATTCACCCCATTTATACTAAATTATATGGGTAGAAACTGACAAAACATGTATAAGATCTGTAAGTTGAAAAGTACAAAATACTTATTAAAGAAATAAATGATCTGAATAAATTAGTAGACATGTTGATTTGATAGGTCAGAAGACTCAACATACTTAAGATAGCAATTCTTTCCAAACCAATCTATAGATTTAATGCAAATTCAAATAAAATCCCAGCAAGATTTTTTGTAGAGGCTACTTTTTATTGAAATTTATATGAAGGGTCGTGGACTTAGCATAGACAAAACACATTTAAAATGTAGCTTAACATCATAGAAAATACTCTATTCTATGTTGAGATTTACAGTATAGCCACAATAATCAAGACTGTGGGATGTTGGTGGAGATACAAACACATAAATCAATGGAACTGAATAGACAACATGGAAATAGAACTTTGCAAATAGTTTAACTAATTTCTCATAAAGGTACAAATGCAATTCAATAGAAGGAAGATAGCCTTTAAAAACATAGTGCTGATGTAATTCGGAGTACAAATTACAAAGAGGCAAAAATAATAAACAAACAAATAATGTTGACCAAAATCTTATACAAAGATTAACTCAAAATGAATAACAAATGTAAAATGCTAAACTATAAAACATTTAGATAAAAACATAGGGGGAATCTATAGCCAGTACCTGGGGTTAGTGAAGAGTTTACACACATGACATCAAAAGCACAATCTATAACACATAAACATTGATAAATGAGACTTCATAAAAAGTAAAGCAACTTGCCAAACACACTCTTGGACACTCACCACAAGGGGATGAAAACTTATGTATATGCAATCATCTTTAAGTGAATGTTTATGGAAGTTTTATTCATCATAGCTGAAAACTGGAAAGAATCCAAATGCCTTCCGTGATTGAATGTTTAAACAAATGTTATTATCAATACCATGGAATACTACTCAGCAACAATAAAGGAATAAATGATTTATAGACGCAAAAGCACAGATGAATCTCAAGAGAATTTTGTTGAATGAAAAAAGCCAGTCCCAAAAGATTGCAAATGGTGTAATACTATCTATAAGACAGTTTTCAAATCACAAAAATTATACTGAAGGAAAACAGATTAGTAATTAACATGGGCTGGGAACAATATCAGAGGAGGAGGAAGTGAGTGGGGCTCTGAGGGGAAAGCCAAACGGAACTTTCCAGTGATGGAATAGATCTGTATTGGAGCAGAGGAAGCACAGAATGGGATAACTGAAATGGTGTCATATGCAGGAAAGGAAAAAACAAAAGCAAACAAGAAGCAGTAAACAGATGATGGAAACTCAGAGTGAAAAGAGAAGTAACAATAACGAATTTCTGTCCCTGACGGAGAAGTAAAAACAACAACATGAGCAACAAATCAAGGAAGCAACACCTCATATTTGCGTAATGTATTATTTAATGCCCTAAACATTTTAAAATAAATAATGTAATAGGACAGTGTTTAAACATTTCTACACTGTGTCACTCATTTAAGGCAACACTGTGGAAATGCACACTCTTGATGGGGACACTCTGAGGGACAATATTTTAATCATGAGTCTTGCGTGGTACAAAGTTAATGGAGTAAAAAATGGAAGGAAGGAAGAAAGGCAGGAAGGCAGGAAGGAAGGAAGAGAGGGAGGGAGGGAGGGAGGAAGAAAGTCAGGACGGAAGAAATGAAAGAAAAACAGAAAGAAAAGACGGTGGATACAAATTGCTCCTGATGATTCAAGGACAGCCTCCAGATGTTCCGTGAGTGCTGGAATATTTTAGAGATAATCAACAAATTGCTTGCCATCCCCTCAGGGAGATTCTTAAAAGGTGAAGAAAATCCATAAATTGTTCTCACTATGCCACAAAAGAAACACCTGATTGAGTCAAGACAGAGGCTTCATTACAGGTAAAAAATAGAATATTTCACGTGGTGCCCTGTGTGACCAATATCGACAATGTTTCAGCGACATATGCAAAGATCCACTTTAATGCAAAGGCAAAACCCTAGCAAAATGTGACCATTTCTGATTCAGTTCTCTTTGCCTTCCTCTCCTCCATCATGCCTGAGCAGGAAGAGGACCCCTCTCCTGTTCTCTTCATACTAAATATTTGAATATTTTCACAAGGGTTGACAGACTAAATGCTCAAAAGCATCTTTGAAAAGTCATCATGCCATTGCTCATAGAATATTTGTTTCATATAAATAATTATATCTTTAATGCAGGCCAAAACTGAGAACAAATGAAGCATAACTAAAGAGACATGAAATTTTTTAATTGGCTAAATTAAGAAGCTGCAGGTATTCAGTCTCTCCTTTTGATGTTCTTCCAAATTCTTAGTTATTTAGAACTCTAGACTCTCTTTTGTGACCCTCTCAATAAAATTTAATATTTTATGATTATTTAAATAAATCTATAAATATGATTCTTTCCGTATATCTTGATGAGGAAAACGAGGATTTTCATTTCACATTGAAATGTGAAAGCATTACTTGGATATTGATAGACTTTTGAGTACCCAATTTTACAGTAACGGTACAACGTTCAGCGTGTTCTTCAATTTCAACTGGTATCTGACAGAAAGCAGATGTAATTATCTCAATGAGTATAGCCCTAAAAAAGCAGCAATTGGCGTTCTACAAAGATGTTAAACTGTCAAAAAGCAGTCTGGTTCTTTCCACAGAATGCCAAAGCTCATGAGAAAAAGAACACTTATTTTTCTTTACCTTACAGATAAACCTGCATGGAAACACAAAATCTAACAATGTCAAATGTATTCATTTTCACAGGAATCACAGACCGCCCTGAGCTGCAGGCTCCATTATTTGTGCTCTTCCTCATCATATACCTGATCTCAGTGGTGGGCAACTTGGATGGACTCCAGGCTACAAACACCCAATTACGTTTTTCTCAGACACTTGGCTTTTATTGATCTCGGTTATTCAACAACGATGGGACCCAAAATGTTAGTAAATTTTTTTGTGGATCAAAATACAATCTCCTATTACTTTTGTGCTATACAACTAGCTGTCTTCCTTATGTTTATTATTAGCGAACATTTTATTCTGTTGGCAACGTCCTATGACCGCTATGTGGCCATCTGTAACCCTCTGCTCTACCCAGTTATCATGTCACAGAGGGTTTCTCAGGTGCTGGTGGCAATCTCCTATCTCTACAGCACATTTGTTTCTCTTCTAGTCACTGTAAAGATTTTTAATTTATCTTTCTGTGGCTACAATGTCGTTCATCATTTCTACTGTGACTTTTTTCCCTTTGTT
Source organism: Rhinoceros unicornis (assembly GCA_028646465.1). NCBI lineage: Eukaryota > Metazoa > Chordata > Mammalia > Perissodactyla > Rhinocerotidae > Rhinoceros > Rhinoceros unicornis. The sequence continues at coordinate 12,627,335 of CM053540.1, read as the reverse complement.
ATCTTTGCTCTGCTCATATACACATGAAACTGAAATGATTGTTCTGATTTTAGCCAGTTTTAATTTGATTTCATCCCTACTGATAGTTCTTGTGTCTTACCTGTTCATTCTTATAGCCATTCTCAGGATGATCTCTGCTGACCGTAGGCACAAGGCTTTTTCTACCTGTGGATCCCACCTCACTGTGGTCATAGTATTTTATGAGGCTTTGATATTTGATATTTTGTATGTTCAACCCAAATCCAGTCATTCCTTTGAAATTGATAGAGTGGCTTCCATATTTTACACCCTTATTATGCCCATGTTGAATCCTTTGATCTATAGCTTGAGGAACAAAGATGTAAAATATGCACTACAAATGATGTGGAGAAACAATGCAATCTTTGTTCTTAAAGTTTATGTACCATATGATTTCCATAAATTAGGTTATGGGTCTTAAAGTTTGCTTTAAGTGCCTCCAAAAGAAACAGGAAGCACAAATGTGTTCAACATATGTGTTGAAATCTATATTTGTAGATTGTTTTCTCTATGCCGGGCACTTCAAGTTTCTGTAAATAGATTAATGCACAAGATAATAAAAATGTTTACCTTCTTTGAGGAAGAAAGACGGATTACGTACATAAAATAAGTAGATGTTACAGTACAGCAGGCTGTGGTAGATGAATATAGACAAAAAAATGCCCTCAAGCCTTCTGGTATTTTTCTCATCTATTATAATACAATTATACCATCTGTGTGTATGTGTGCATGCCTGTGTGTCCGTATGTGTGTAAGTCTTTTGTTTTGCTTCTGTTTTGGCCTTCATACTCTTCCCTAGTATGTTTTAGAATTATACTTAATATTGGTTGTTTCTGTGATATCTGATGATTTGAAGTAAGTACTCAGTCATATTAGTTGGCTCAAATACCCTTATTCTAAACATTGGGATCCCTCTTTTTCCTCATCAATGTCTGTATTTCTATATATGAGTCTGTTAGCAGAACTTACTTTGGAATTCAGAAATTTATAGGTGCTGAGTGATGTTTGAGTTTGTCTCAATGAGTCCGTTTTGTCGATATCAGAGGATATTCAAGTTAAGATAAGTTTTTGAGGCCACTCAGAAGCTCCCAAGTTTGTACTTTTCCCTCCAAGTGGTTATCTTGCTTAATACTGGCTATTTGGTTCAGACGACTGTAACATTTACTTATCTTTTTGAAAAAAAGTACTTGTCCATGTTTAAAAGTTATGTTGCAGTTGTTTTGGGTAAGAGCATTACTCTATGATGAATTAATTGTGTTGTCTCTCTTTCCTTGGGTTGATGTTTCCCAATTTTTATCAATATTGATTATGCACTGTATTTTAATTCACTTTCATTGTTTAACTATAGCTCCAACTCACTCTCCACATTTTCCCATGGGCTCATTTTTATTTTTTATTTCCTTTTGCTTACTTTTATTTTTCTTAATATTTCTAGAATTTTATTGAAACTATTAGTCTACAATATGTGTTTTATTCACCATCATGCAATAAAATTCTCTCTTTCACCAATAAACATTTAATAAAAATAACTTATTAGAATAAAATTTAAGAAGTACATGACACAAAGCAATCAAGATGTCCTTCAGTAGGTGTATGGGTAAATAAACTATGGTTTCCAGACAATGGAATGTTATTTAGCACTAACAATAAATGAGCTATTAAACCATGAAAAGATAAAGTGGAACCTTAAATGTGTGTTGCTCAGTGAGAGAAGCCAATATGAAAAAGGTACATACTGCATGATTCCAACTCTATGACATTCTGGAAAAGGTAGAACTATGGAGACAGTAAAAAGATCAGTGGTTGCCAGGAGCTGGGGCAGAGGAAGGGATGAATAGAAGGAGCACAGAGGATTTTTAAGGTGGTGAAAATATTTTGCATGAAACTATAATTGTGGATAGAGGTCACTATATATTTGTTCAAACCCATAGAATATACAACACCAAGGGTGAACCCTAATGTAAACTATGGGGCTTTGGTGAAAATGATGTATCAATGTAGGTTCATCTGTTAAGGCACATGTACCACTCTGGTGGGGTGGTACATAATGGCTATGCCTGTGTGGGGCAGGGAGTATAAGAAAAATCTCTGTACTTTCTTCTCAATTTTGCTGTGAAGCTAAACTTCTCTAAAAAGTCTATAGATCCAACAGTGTGCACGACACGGTGTCATGTGAGGATGAATATTATCAAAGTGTTGAGGCAGTTAAAAAGTATCTTTACAATAGTCATAAAGACTGCCAGGTAATAATGTCTCACACTTTGGAGTACTGTATGACATGCATTCCTCATGTCTTGATGAATTTAATCATCACAACAGCTCTGTGAGACAGGTTCTATTAAAATTTCCATTTTTCACTCTATCAAATGGTGATTCAGAGAGGATAAGTAAATTGTCAGAGTCCACAAACGTACCAAGTGTTAGGACTAGGTTTGAAAACCAGGTGGTACAGTTCATGCTTGAGGGTTCACGCTCTTAACAAGTACCTTATATTGTCTCTTAATGTCATTTTTATACTTTGCTTCTGTCATCGCAGAGATGACAGAGAGCAGAACTTCACTTTCATAGATGTCAGACTAGAAGAAGAGAAGATTAAAAAAAGAAAAATGAAAGCCATGTCTGACACAGAAAGTAAATTCAAGAAAGATATAACTAGTCAATTAAAAATAAATAAATTGACTCAGAAATATAAATTAATCAGACCATTTTGGATGAGTTATTTGCTCAAATAAAAAGCCATAACAAAGTGAATGTAAGAAAGAGTCTGAGTGGATCCATAATTAATTGGAGGATGGGCAAGAGTCAGCATTAGGTTGTCAAGAACATGCTGAAAAAGAAATAGACAAGAAGGTTCCCATTTTAAGAAATGATTCCTGTTCTAAGAAGTTCAGTTGCTGCTGAGAAATGAAGATTGAGGAGAAGCAGAATTCCAAAAAAGCCAAATGTCTATTGCTAATGATTTGTAGGAGGAATTCTACCAGGGACAACATAAGAGATACATGTTCTTTCCCAAAAAAGAGAGATCTGTGTGAGGAATATTCATTCTCCATCACCTTCTGCTTCTCAGAAGGAGAAGCTTTTGTTTGAAGAAACTTTTTTATGTGAGCTTCAGCCATTTGGGAAATTAATTTAAGGACTAGAGAATATATTGACTCCATTATTGTTGAGCTACCAAACCAATGAAAGCCATGAGGCCCAACATGTGATCACTTTCTTTTTTAATTGTCCTCTTCCTTGAGCCAATATTTGTTGAGTGACTCCACACATGCATGAGAAAAACATTCCTATATGATACAATGGGGAAAGGCAGAGTGCCACACGCAGTTGTGAAAGTTAGGCACCATGTTATTTTAGGGTGTGTCATGCATATGGACTATGATATGAAAAACACCTCCCCAAAGATGTACAATATGTGAAATATCACCCTGATTCACGTGAACATCCAAAAGGCCACCTACCACAGTGATTAGACAGATAAAAGCAACAACATATAACTCATGAATATCTATCAACTTCATGAAAAGAAACTTCACTAATCAACCTACACAGTTTGTCATTTAAAGAGACCCTGAAAATATGAGAGAAAGAGAATACTAATCAAAAAGTTTGAGTATAAAAGTTAAACGTTATTACCTTTAGGATAAGAAATAATCTGTGATTCACTAAATGTTTAATAAGCCACAATAATTATCATATTCCCAAGTGCCAAATTGCATCTGCATAGGGTTTATTAATTGGAGAGAGGTACCCCTGGGAAAGGAGAGGTGTACAGGAAATGACAAATTGGTACCACCTATATCTTGGGATTCCCTGGTACAGAGTAACCTCTGGAGAGCTGAATGGGGATGCCAGGGGTAGAGAGGTCTCAGAAGTCATGTAACGGGAGGAGCTAGCTATATTCTAATTTCTACTATATGTGAATGGCACGCCCTGGAACTATGAGGGGCATGCCCTTCCAAAAAGCATGTGATAGTTCTCTCATTGCCTACTGTGTCATATTTGAGCAGAAGTTTACATTGTATTTACAGTTAATCTTACTTTTTATTAGCTCCTTGATGATAAGGAATAAAATATTTTCTATGATATTCTTTAAATCCCAATAAACATGCATAACATAATACATGAAATATAGCAAAATATATGATCTGATGCATCTGTCCATTTATACAATTCATAGCTCAACATACTGGTTTATAACTCAGAGTAGTAGAAATCAGTCAACCATAGAGCAGACAAAGTAAAATTTCAGTTTTTATTGTCATAGAATATGTTGACGTTTTTAAAACTTAACCTCTTCATGGAGTTATTCCTTGGCTATCACAGTCAACATCAATTCTATAAAAATTATGGATGTATTTTCAAAAAAATAGATTTAGAAATAGAACAATATAAAGAATTCTTTTGAGGTTTTATTTTTTACAAAGTTATTAAATTTTCACATATTCTGTCCAGCCATGAAGAGTTTAATATCTATTGAATAAACATGGTTTCTGATGCTTACAGGGTGGATTGTACATAGATTAAACTTTGATTCCAGATCTAGTAATAGTCATGTAAACTGACTTTTTTTCCTATTGCTAATTTTATTTTTTAGCAGTTTTATTGAGATACAATTCACAGACCATACATTTCACCCACTATAGGTGTACAATTCAGTGATTGTAGTATAGTCACAGAGTTGTGCAACTAACACTACAATAATGGGGCTGAAATGAGGGATCACTAGACCTCTGCTGTGGGGTTACCCATGTTGTTATGTCTCTCCTGTATAGTTTCTTAAAATTAAGTAAATTTAATGCTGATATCACTCCTCTACAAATATTAAAAGTAGAATGTGGGAATGTTATGAACAAATTTTTGCCCATGAATTTGAGACCATAGATGAAGTGGGTAAATTCCCGAAAGACTCAAACTACAAAACACACTAATTTGTTATAGAGACACTAAAGGGCTATTCAGCTATTAAAAGGATTGAATTCATAATAGAAAAACTTCCAAAGGAAACTAGTGGTCAATAGGATACCAGTGAAAAATATCTGCTAACATTTAATGAAAAAAAATCCACACTTTTTCTTCTAATAAGTAGGAGAGGAGAGATCACTTCTCAACTAATTTTTTGAGGTCAGTATCACCCAGACACCCAAACCGGAAAAAGACAGCACAAGAAAAGAATATTACAGATCACTATCTCTCATGATCATAGACATAAAAATCCTCAATAAAATATCAGCAAATTTAATTTAATCATATATATATATTTATTCTGTTGATATAATATTATATTATCAATATGTGAATGTTGAACTAGGCTTATGTTTCTACAGGAAATGTAAAGAAAAAAGAAAAATATATGAATTTCTCAATCGATGCAGAAGAAACGTGTTAAAATTCAGTATCCATTTATAGTATAAAATAAAATTAAACTCTGTTATCTGGAAAATGAAAGGAACTTCCTCAAAAAATGATAAAGGACATCTAGTATAAAACTTACAGTTTTACTGTAAATAAATCAAAGGGACAATGTTTTCCCACTAAAATGGCAAAAAGGCAAAGCTCTTTTCTCTCATTACAACTATTATAGGCCATAAAGGAGATACCATCCTGTGCAGTAAGATGAGGGAAATAAATAAAAATACATATAGATTTGAAACAAATAAAGAAAATTGTCCCTATTTGTAGATGACATGATTGTTTATGTAGAAGATGAATCTGCAAAAGTTACTAGAACTAAAAATTAAATATAGCAAAATCACTGTATACAAGGCCAAGAAACAGAATTCCATTGTATTTTTGTATACAAGCAATTGGAAGTTTCAATAAATGTATAATTTATAACAATAAAATCAAAAGATTTAGATTTATAAATCCAAGAAAACTTGTGAAAATTGACATGTTGAACATGGCAAAACACTGATGAAATAAATCAAAGGTATGTAAATTTAGAACAATATTTTGCTCATGGATTGGAAGACACAATATTGTTAGGATGTGAAACATCTAGTAATTGAATGGGAGAAATCTACAAGCTGATTCTAAAATGTAGATGGAAGGGTGAAGAAATTAGAATAGGCGAAAGAATTTGAAAAAAGATAAGAACAAAATTGGACAACTCACACACTACGTTTACTTTTTTTCTTGCTGTATGTATGTAACAGAGTAAAGCAAAATGGAAACTAATTATTCAAAACATAATAAAAATAGCAATGTTCAATAGTGACTGAAATAGAATATAATTCAAGACTTCTAAAAAGATTGGGCAAATTGATGTTTTGTTATCTGAGGGTCAAATTTTATATATATGTTGATATACCTAACATCATGATGCAAGGCTATCAGAGCATAATGATATTTTATTGTCAGTATCAAAATCTGAAGTGTTTTATTCTGGTATGTATGTTGCCATTTTGCTTTATTAATAATATTATAAATATGATTGTCATTATTATTGTTGGAAATAATTTTATGGCATTAGCCTCTTATCCCTCATGAATGATTGTCATATGTATTTTAAACCTATCCGTATCCATCTCATATACATTCCAAAATATATTTGCAAAAATAATAATTTTACAATTGTATTTTATATTATAGGAATACCTAAAACTATTTTTTCTTGTTTATATAGAAAGATTGTTAGCAAGTTGAATATGCTTGACCTGTCAATTGTAAACTAGCAGCAATAAAATTCTTTGAATATTTCTTCAACTGTCTCATAGGCTTTAAGAATCTCAGATTGCCTCTAATAATCTTGATAGTAACGGAACTCAAAAATACAGAAAAATGTATTTAATTCAATTTAGTATTAATGCAAGCATACTTCCCTCTGATTTCTTTTTGTTTGTTAATGGTAAAGGTTGACATTATTAAGTGAAGAAAAATTGTAGAATCACAGAGTGAATACTTACAGAACTAAGTCAATAAGTAGATATTAGTTTATATAGTCTGATTTTAAGTGTATTCAATGGAATTTCTGTAAATGATAAGTTTCCAGAATGTGAAATATCTTCTTGGCAATTTTTCGTTTTAAATTTTTTATGAAGAGGAAGAAGATGCTTAAAAGGAGAGATGGAATTGGTTTGGAAATTTAAGTACTCAAAAGTTACTCTTTAAGACATCCTACGTATGTCACTAACATTTTAAAATCTGAATTTAAATCTTGAGGCTTCTGTTATAATCTCAAAAGTAATCATAGGTACAGCCAACTTAGTTTTTCAGAGATTAAGGCCTAGAAAAAAATAAACTAATGACATAATATATTTTAGGAAAGGCTGAAGTTGAAAGTTCTCACTATATTTGTATGGGGGTCTACCACTAATGATTCTGCACCTAAATTCCGATGTGTGTGGGAGGGGTTCCCACTTGTTTTTCACAGTTAAGGGCTTTATGTAATCTGCAGCCAGAACATCACATACTAGTGGTCAGAAATGAGCACATCTGGCATTAATCAGATAGGTCTTGTCAGCCTGAGAGGTCTCTCACTTTTTTCCTTTTAGCTGCCACTGCTGTTTTCATTCTGCTGCAATCCGGGCAGCAGCAGATGGTCAGCCCAATTCTGCTGAGGTCAGTGGCAAGAAATTCTCTGACAACAGCCAGGAGTCCTACAATTCAACACAATTCTGACACTATCTACCTGGAGACAGCATCAGATTCCACAGGTTGAGGGCTCAGTCCCACAATGCTGCCCCCCCACTTCAGACGCTAATCACAAGTCCAAAGGTTGTGCTTGTGCTTCTGCCCTGGTGAGAATAAATCAAGGGTTTCCATGACCTCCCTCCTTGGGTTCCATACATTTGCTAGAGAGGCTCACAGAACTCAGGAAACCAGGTTACTCACTAGATTACTGGTTTATTACAAAGGATGTCAAATGATATAAATCAACAGTCAGATGAAGAGATACATAGAACAGATACGGAGAAAAGAAGCTCTGTCCTCATTGAGTTTGGGGCCCAATACAGAGGCATGTGGAAGCAGTCTGGTTCAACAACCTCGAACTCTCTGAACCCATTCCTTTTGGGTTTTTAGGGAGGCTTCGTTACATAGGCAGGATTAATGAAACCATTGGCCATTGATGATTCATTCAACCTCCAGCCCCTCTCCCCTCTTTAGAAATCAGGTTGAGGAACTGAAAATCCCAAACATCTATTCTTGGTGGCTTCCCCTGGTAACTAGCCCCATTCTTCAGTGCTTTGCAAAAGTCATCTCATTAACATAACAAAAGACACCTTTATGAGTCTCCTCACTTAGGAAATTCCAAGGGTTGTAGGAGCTCTGTGTCAGAAACTAGACAAAGACTAAACATATGTTTCTTCTTACGAGTTGTAATATCACAACCATTCTTTAGACTAGTTAAAATATAAGTCAATGAAGGCAAATTTCAGCCATATAATTTTATCTACATTCTTGGAAACTTAAGAATCAATTATTTTTCTCTTAGAAAGTACCTTATTTCTATGTCCTTAAATACAAATATTATTACACAATTATTTTCTTCCAATAACAGAAATACATAAATGTAACACTATCTTTTGTATTGATTCAGAGATTCATAACCTAGAATATCAGAAGAACTACGGGACAGGCTATTGTTTTTGTGATGCAGATATATGAATTAAACAGCTTTCCCTTTCTGGCTGCCTCCTCATATGACAAATAAGTGTATAGAATGAAAAAATCTGTACAAGCCTTAGAAACCTTAACATTTATGGAATTCTTAGAAATAAGAGCCAATTGATAGAATGTTGTAAGATTAACAGGGACTTGTAATTAACAGGGGAAATGTTTCATTTCCATGGCCCTTCTCACAGCAGCCTTTATCTCCTTGTTTCTCAGACTGTAAATCAATGGGTTTAACATGGGAATCACTAGTGTATAGAACACAGAAACAACCTTCTCCTGTTCTACAGAATACTGAGAACTTGGTTGAATGTAATTAAAGCTTAAGGTACCATAGAATATGGTCACAGCAGTCAGGTGAGAGGCACAGGTGGAGAAGGCTTTCTGTCTGCCTGAAGCTGAGCGGATCCTCAGGACAGCAACAGCAATGAATATGTAGGAAATGACCACAATCAAGAAGGTGGTGATGGCAATGACTCCAGAGAAGGTTAAGAGGAACAACTCATTTATGGAGGTGTCAGAACGTGACAGTTTTAGCAGTAGGGGAGCATTGCAGAAAAAATGACCAATCACATTGGATCCACAAAAGGACAGTCTCCCTAAGCTCATTGTGTGTGTCCATGAGTTAATCATTCCACCTATGAATGACCCAATGAGCAGCCCTACGCACTTCCTCTTAGCCATGGCTGCAGTGTAAAGCAAAGGGTTGGCAATGGCCACATAACGGTCATATGTCATCACCGACAGCAAGAAGCCTTCTGTGGTGATGAACACCCCAAAAAACAAAAGCTGCATCGTGCAGGCAGAGAGTGAGATGGTTCCCCTCACAACCAAGAAGCTGATCAGCATTTTCGGTGCCACAGCAGATGAGCAGCAGGCGTCTACAAATAAAAGGCAGCTGAGGAAAAAGCACATGGGCGTGTGGAGCTTGCGGGTGACCTGGATTAAGAAGATCACGCCCAGATTCCCCACCAAGGTAACGACATAAATCACCAGGAACAGCACAAAAAGCATGACTTTCAGTTCAGCACGGTCTGTCAGCCTCAAGAGAATAAATTCAGTAACAGCAGTAAAATTCTCCTCAGCCACTTGTTTATTCCTTATCTAGAAATCTGAGGTGAAAAAGATAAGGAGGTTAGAACGGACAAAGGAGAATCTGATATTTATTAAAAGCAAACAGAGACATTTACAGCCTTGGGTACTTGGAGAAATACATTATTTTGTTGAATATGTCCCCTCATTTATAACAGTAGGAGTTGACTAGATTGTCTTAATTTTTCTTCAGTGCTAGTTATGATTCTATCCCATAAGGAAATATGTGAAAAAGCATTTTGACTCTCAAAAATTTTAGTGTGCCTCTAAAGTGCCTGCCTCTACAGGAAGGTGATACGTACATGAGGGAGAATGATGGCGAGTAAAAAGAATCTGCAAAATTAAATTTAAGCCCTTTTTTGAACTCTTCATTTTGGATATAAAAGAATTAATTACAAGAAATTCTAAAATCAGGTGCACTATTAACTACGTAGGTAATCCACAAAAGCACTCTGATGTAACGAGAGAATTGGCAAAGATTATGAGGCAGTGAGCCTGACCTCCAAAGATGATGCCATGATACTCTGTAAAGTTCGTAGATCTCTCGTCTCTTCTGACACGTCCTTATCAGCAGCATGGAAGGAGACCCTCAGCGGAATCACCTGGTGATGAGACTCAGAGCAGAGAAAACTATGTCTTGCTTAAAAGAAGCAATTAGAAGAGTTCATAAGTTATCTGAGGCCCTGAATAAATGAATTGTGTATTTATTTTGCTATTAATTTGTTGTCATATAAATGCATATGTAGATAATGTATATTATTTATTTCCTATATATATGCATATAAATATATAAGCATATGTATTTATACACTCACATACACATATACAGAAAAAATAAAATTTAAAATGGGCATAATCGCAGTCACCTATTGCTCTGGAATACTTTTTCATACCCTTCATATGATGATACATATGTATGACCATTATGGTTTTCTAAATCCAGTTTTCATTAGATAGTTTGGTTACTTATGCTTGTTATTCGGTTGTATTATATTTCTATAAGAATTGATATGGCCATAATAAAACTCTCTCTCCCGTATTCTATATTTAGTTAAGAAAGTGTAGTTTTAGAAATTAAGAAATAAAAACAATGATAAAATTTAGCCTATATATGTCAATTCTATCAATTTATGTTAATTAAAATGTTTCAATTTACCACAAAAGGAAAGTGGTTAGCAGTAGCCTAACCTGGGATTAAAATATGCTGCTGTCACTTCTTGATTTATTGACTTTGGGAAATTTCTTTATCTTCTTTCAGCCTATGCATAATTACTCCCACATCTCATGATCATTGAAAAGAAAATAGGAGATTTTGGAAGCAAAATGCTAAGTGTTGCTTTGGAGTATAATAAGTATTCAAATTATAGATAGTAAGATAGGCAGACAAGTAGGTAGGTAAGGAATATATTGATTAATGGTTGATACATGAGTTTTTTCGGGAGGGTGCAGATGAGTATAAATCATGAAAAAGAGTACTGTAATCAACCAATTACTTTTCCTCTAGTTTAAATCTCTGGTTCATTTTATTTAAAATGATAATTTAATGGAAATGCAGACGGATGGTTTACAACTTTCTTTAATAAATTATTAGCCTATAAATGTTCACAATTGTTTTATAGCTGCTTAGAAACTACCAAAATATTTGCTAAAATGCATGAGTTCTTTCAACAAATAATGTTAAGCCAGAACATTTCAAAACTGAATATAGCATCAGTTCATCACATCTGAACTGTCCAATACAGTAGCTAGTAACTTCACGTGAATATTTATATAAAAAGTGAAACTACATAAAATGAAATAAAACTAAAAGTTTATTTCTTGAACGAGTCCCAATTCAAGTGCTTAATAGCCATATGTGACCAGCAGCCACATTTTATAGTGCAGATTATAAACATTTCCATCACTGCACAAAGTTGCATTGCTTCCAGCTCTCTTCTAATTATCTGACTCATCTTTTTGTTTGTTTGTTTTTGCGAGGAAGATCAGCCTTGTGCTAACATCTACCAATCCTCCTCTTTTTTTGCTGAGGAAGACTGGCCTTGGGCTAACATCTGTGCCCATCTTCCTCCACTTTATATGGGACGCCGCCACAGCATGGCCTGTGCGTTGGTGCGCGAATGGGATCCGAACCGGCAAACCCCGGGCCACCACAGCGGAACGTGAGCACTTAACCACTTGCGCCACTGGGCCGGCTCCTGACTCATCTTTTTAGAATATCAATTGAATAATATTTTCTCAAGGAAGGATTATCTATTGTAAATAGTTTTTGTTACAAGCATAATTAATGAAATAAGTTTTCCAAATGGAATTTAGAAATTCAATTATATTACTTTTTCAGGGATGACCATTCTCTGCAAAATTTAAACTGATATTGTATACAGATTTGAATGATAGGATATGGAGTTGTATCAGATGACCTCTAATATTCTTATCACTCATATGATTCTATTGGATTTAAAATAAACTTTCTAACTCATCTACTAAATATGAGAATAATCAAATAAAAAGGAAAAATCAATTTTAACAAAATATATTTAACTTACCAAAACAAAATATTTTAAAATTTCAACTTTAGAAACATCAGTCCATTTCCATAGTTTCTTATCCTTTACTCAAGAACAATTTCAGTTAATGATTATATGATGTGCAGCATTATTAAATATTTGAATAGTATGTAGCTGAAGATAACTCTAGGTAAAATAATCAAAGATAAATTTTGATTATTAATACACAGAAAGCAAAATAACGAATTAACAAAGTCTTAACATATTCATTTTTTCATCTAAAAGGATAAATTTGGATAGAAGGGACAGGTATATATACATTAACATCAGCCTCTAATGAGCTGTGTCACAGCTTAAACATTATAGAATAATAAATGAAACCTTAGGAAACACTCTTATTTCTTGAGAGATTTTACATTTTCCCATGGCTCATATATCACCCCAGAGGATATACCTAACTAAAATGCTATAAAGAATTTAAGAAGACATCAAGCAAAAGATGGGGGTAGGTGATTCTTGAATTCAGTAAAATATAATAGCAACAATAATTGAAAATAATTTGCTTAATAGAACAGTGAATTACCTAAATGATAAATGATTAGTTGTTACTAGGCTTGTTACAAACTTTGTCTTTATGTTGATATGCAAGACAAGGAACCTGACAAATGCTGCTACTTTTAAAGGTTTCTTTAAAAGCAACATACACACAGAGTACAGCAAATTTCTGATGGTTAGGATGTCTACCTTTATTGTTAATTTGACATGCAGAATGAGTTGGGAAGAATCCTACTAGAAATCTGGCTGAGATTCAATGCTTACACTCATCAAACTAATGGATGGTATACTCTAGGCACTATGTAACACACTAAAGTTAAAGGGGTTATCAAAAATGTTTGAATATTCATTTTTAGAAAGAATGAAGACTAAATATACGTCCAAAGACACATATCAGAATATCTAGAAATCTGTTCTAAAAAATGGATAATCATCATGGGCTAAAATTA
>CM053540.1:12591788-12613604 GCA_028646465.1 Rhinoceros unicornis | reverse complement strand
CCAGGAACACAAAGAAGAATGGCATCTGGAGGTCTGGACGGTCTGAGACACCTGTGAGAATAAACTCAGTGACCCGGGTGAAATTTCCAGGAGCCATGCAAGAGCTTGGAAATTCATCTGTTTGGGGAAGGAAAGGAGAATTGGTTAGAAACTGTCAAGAATTATTTTCCAGGGCTGCCATTAGATGGCAAGGGCAATTACTTGGGGGAGAATTCCTGCAATCATGTATTAATCTAACTCAGTGATTAAACTCAAGGTTCTAGGTCTAATAAATAAATCTTGCAATCATTTGGGAGAGAGAAAAAGCAAGTACAGTAAATTAAACAGATGATTCAGCATCATGCATATTTTGAGGATTTACTTCATCACAATTTTATTAAATTATGGATATCTTATAAGTTCACAAACAATAGAAGTGATGATTCGTTTCTTATGTCTCTTGCATTGAGTGTGATAAAGGCATGGGGAATTGTATGCCCCAGCAATTCAACGTCGTTTACTGATTTCTCAATCTGAGATTTCTTGCTTTATCTCAAGAATAGATGATTTAGCCACAATCCTGCTCATTTTCTTCATTCAATTTTTCTATAACTTCTAATCGACGTACATTGAAGGTGCAAATTCTACCATGCATATCTGTTAACTGCTTTTTTCGGGTTTTCGATTTTATTGGAAATAAATAAATATTCCACAAATATATCTCTTCATATATATTTTTCAGCTTACTGATTCCCTTTTCAGCTTTGAGAAAATGCTATCTGTGAAAATGTTATCATTTTTGCATTTCCATGACACTATGCTTTACTGGATTCAACTTCCTTTTGCTTCACTCTCATAATTCTTTTACTTCTTGCCCCTAATTTGACCCAATTCTTAACATTCTATCCACTGTGTTTTTATTTTTGATGGGTATTTTTTATTTATATAATTTTATATTATTTTAATAATTTATAAAATGTATCCTGCCTTAATTTTTAGTTGATCTTTTCTTGATATTTTTTCACATTCTGATATTTTTCATTATTGTCAATATTAAACATCCTCATTTTATAGAGTTTCTATGATAATTACCTTGCCTCTATTTGCCATAGAATCATTATGCTATTATAATATGATTGAGTATTTTTCTGAGGATGTTTGTTGGAAAGATGGTCACCTGCTCTTATCTAAGCCAATTAGAGTCCCTTCCATTCACAATTGATATTTCCCATGAAGGACACCTGGCCCAAAGAAAGTCCTGTCCTAGCCTCTTATCTGAGGATTTGGAGTTCACTTCCAGAGAGTCAAGATTACATCATCATTTAATGTAAGATCTAACCTTTAGCAAAAACTGAAGTATACACACACACAAATTAATAATAATGAAAATAAATTAAAAGGGCAAGAAGAAATTTTTTTAGATGAAGGATATATTTATAGCAGTGGCTGTGGTGAAGGATTCAGGAATGTATACTTATTTCCAAACTCATCGAGTTGCATACATTAAGTATGTATAGCTTTTTGTATGTCAATCTTACCTCAATAATGTCTTTTTTTTAAAAAAAGATTATGTATCATGAATGCCTGAATTGTAAGAGCCCAAAGTTACTGACATTATCTCTCTTAAAAAAAGGATACAACAGAAAGAAAAATAGAAAATTACGCTGCAGTGAGAAAAAAGAGTGAAGCAACAATGCAAAAAGAATTGGAGAAATAAGACCAAAATAACTTCTAACATTGTTGAGTGTATGATATCAGTTTGTTTCTGACTCCAAACATCATTCTTTCCCTCAGTTTCTTTGAATCATCCTCCTATTTATTTATTTACCAACTATTTGTTGATTTCCTACTTGTGCCAGGCAATGCTCAAGCTTCAGATAGGTTATTTGTTCCTCAACTCATGGATGTTTTTTTCAGTAATAAAAGAGACAAAAAGCTGGTAACAGAACATACAAACAGATGATTGTAAATTGTAGTAAATATGATAAGAAAATTTAACAAAAAGATGCATCATGATAACTTGGAAGAATTGTTTCACATGGCATGTTAAGGGAAGACCTTTCTGAAGGGTGACTTGAACTGAAACCTTAAAAATGAGATGGAACCAACTATTTAACAAATCATGGGAAGAACATTCCAAGGTTCCAGGCAGAAGTGTATTTCTTGAAAATGCTGCTGTGAAGTAGAAAAGAAGTTGGATTTTTTTGTTTCTTTTTGAGTGGAAACTTAATGTAGGCTAGTGTGACTGGAAAATAATGAGGATGTGGAGAATTAGCAGAATCAGATAATGTAGGTCACAATAAATATTTGGATTTCATTTTAAGTGAATTGTAAGGCATTGATAAGTTTTAAAGAAGGTGAATATGATCAGCTTTAAATTTTAAAAAGATTACTCTTGCTGTTATGAAGAAAATGAATTATAGGATTAAAGGGGTAGAAATTATGTGTGGAAATAAAAAAAAATGAGTCAAGCAGTTGTTATAGGATTCCCAGTGTAAGACAATGGTGACTTGGGGCATAGTGGAGAAGCTGGTGAGAGAGAGAAGATACACTGAACAGTTGGGAGCAGAAACAACGTGATATCTTAAATAATTCATATTGATAAATTACATGAGAGAGATATGAAGGAATGACAGGTGGGGGGTAGATCAAGAAAGACATCAGTCGTTTTGTTGCATTTGGGTCAATGGCTATGACATTTTTTGCGTATCAGAGGATATGGTTTAAGATGGAGTGGTCAAAGTGATATTTTGAACAAGTAAAGCTATCTGTGCTAAGGAGACATTTAAACAATCATTTAGGCTAATATTTACATCTGGAGCACATTGGTGGTTAGGCTTGCAAACTTAAGAGACCTCAACTTACATGATGGTACCATATTTTTTTCATCTATTTCAAAATCTTTTTAAAAATTTTTAACAAAATTCCTAATATGTTCCTCAATGAATCTGCATTTTTTCCACTGAGGGACCACCCTCTGTTTTGAGATTGTAGCTTTCCTTTTATCCCCAAACACTACAGTAGAGGATTTTGCTTCTGTGTCCCCTCCCATGCCTCTTTCTCATCTTGCCTTCTCTGTGTTTACAATTTTTAATATTTTGTCTGCAGCTGTCAGTCTCTCCTTTGTCTCCCTTGGCAAACATATCAACTATCACCCAAAAGAAATGCCTCCAAATTATATCAGTTCTTCTATTTCAGCTGAATTAGTGTGTTGCTGGTTATATATGTTATTTTAAATTGCAATAATAAACTTTCAAAAGCAACCATATTAAATCACAAACATGTATCCATCCTCTAATTTTCTCTTTCAAAACTCCATATGGTATTATTTGCCAATTTCCATAAATACTTTCCTGTCCTAAGCATCCTTCTCTTCTACTTCCTCAGGTCAAGTTTTCATCAACACTGTCATTGACTATTGTATCCTCCTTGGTCTCCATGTCATGATTCTCTCACATTAGCTGATAGGCAAGTGACAGTCATTAAAGATTTTGAGTAATTAAGATACATAATCTGAGCTATGTTTTAGAATAATTGAAATACACTTTAGCCTCATTTTTCAATGCTTTCCACAATCATTTCCATATACCTTTCTAGTCATACTACCCTTTCAGGAACATATTGAACATATATTTTCACCTTGACCCTCTATGTCCTTACTTATGTTAATTCCTCTGAGATCTCTCCACTTTGTTGTGAGAGGTGGCATATTATTTCAAAGGAGTCTACCCAACATTTGTAGCAGTGGCCCCATTCAATCAGAAACTGGAAATGAACCTAGTCAAATGACGCTAACAAACTTGATTTTGGCATATTTAAGAATGTCATTCCTGATCATTCTCTAGGCTTTTACAATCTTTTTTTGAATACTAATGGGCACAGGGAGGGTAAAGCAATAGGCGAGCTGCTTTTTAATCAGCACCAATGTTTTATGTCTAATGAGGAATAATTGTAGCATTAAAAAGTGCTTGTAGAAATAGTTTCTATGTACTTACAATTATTTTTACTATAAAATGATAAGGCAGAATATAAAGAAAATAAATTTATTTTTGAACATCCTATTTTAGGTCAGTGGAACGAAGAACAATGCAGGAAATGAACATTTTCTTCTGGGTTTTATTTCCTTCCAGCGAATGTTACAGAGATTCTGTTCTATCAAATCAGGATCTACGGGTCTGCATTTCTTAAGGTCTTGCTCATGCTTATGCAGTGACTTTCCTCAAGGAGAAGTCCTTCTTTTAGAGATCTTCTCACCTAAAATGTTGGCAGATTATTTTACTATTAGATAGATGGTTTATCTAAACGTGTTTCATTATTGCGCTGATTACTTATCATGCTTCTATATACACTTGTCTGTATGTTTTCAGAGTTAATAGAAATTTTTTTTCTGAGAAAACTTGTGATCTAGAGTTATATTCTCCAACAAGGAGCATCATTTGGAGTTTGGGTGGTTGTGTATCCAGGTTTCTTTCACAAGATATTCTATGAGTTGCTATTTCCCATTTTAGGTAATATTGTGGAAATAAAACTATGATATGAACAATCTCAGTAAGCAAAACTCCATTGTTTCATTAGTGATGTAATTTATTTAATTACATAGGACACAATGATAGCAGTTCTAATTTGGAAACATAAAAACTGGATCATTTTTGACACCCTGTGTTCCCCAGAACGGTTATAAATCTTGGAAACAAACCTCAGTTTAAACATTGTATTGTTTGGTTATATGTAATACCCTATGCCTTCTAAAATAAAAGTGAAGTGGTTTATTTAAAGGTAGAGTTTTGGATCTTTTAAGGTCCATTATACAAAAATAAGATAAATATTTTATACACACCTATAATGGAGAATCTCCTTCAGGTTCTTAGCGAGAATCTCTACATGGCTGTGGCATGAGAGTTTATGGGGCTTTATAAACCTTTGAGACCCAAACTCTGAAACACAGGAGAGTCAAGGATCCACAAACTGACCTTTACATCGTTGGGGAAGATGCCACCTGGGGTTGGTTCCTCAACAAGGTCTTCCTTTAGATGTTCAACCAGATACCCCAGGAGTCTTTGTTGCAATTTGGGCCTGCATTATTGAAGTGAGTTTAACTCCATGACAGCTAAGGGGCACGGTGATTAAAGAGTGTCTCTTAAAGTAACTCATTTGCATTCAGAAATTAATTATTGCAAAAGTGTAATATTGAAGGGCTGGAAACAAATGGTCTAGCAGTGAAGTTAGGACAAACTCTATCAATAAATAGGATATTTATCATGCTACTCGCTTGTTTTTTCCCTTTCACTTTCCATTTTTACTGTACAATTATCATAGTCATTATTTCAAGGAATGGGGCAAAGTGAATGTTAAAAGGAGGTTGTGTTCTCCAAAAATCATTCTCTAGGTAATAAAATTATTATTTTTACTCTTTTTTTATGATAATCTTTCAGGTGAGATAGGTAGAATATACCTACTAGAGAAGAGCCAATCAGAATATTTAAAATGAAGCCCTTCTGTTATACTTAAACATGTCTATAAATTCCCTGTCACACAAATATATTTTTAAATACTAAATATTTTAGATATATATATTTTATGAGTATAATGATGAATAGAATTTTATATTATTCCAATTTTAATATATGTGTTGCTAAAGCAAACCTATAACTAATAGAACTGTGTAAAAAGCAAATTGCACTGGCACAATTCTCTTCTTTGGGGCTTAAGTCTTTTTTGCAACAAAACTTTTATTTTTATCATTGTTCACGGGCTTAGTTTTAATTTTTATTATTTTTTATTGCGGTAACATTGGTTTAAAAGATTAGATAAATTTCAAGTGTACAGCATTATATTACGATTTCTGTATAGGTTATATCATGTTCACCACCCAAAGACTAATTACAGTCCATCACCACACACACATGCCTAATGATACCTTTCACTCTCTTCCCTCCTCCCTCCCCCACTGGTAACCAGCAAACAAATCTCTATGTGATTCTTTGCTGTTGTTTTTATCTTTGGCTTATGAGTGAGAGCATACGATATTTGACTTTATCCTTCTGACTTATTTCGCTTAGCATAATACCCTCAAGGTCCACCAATGTTGTCACAAATGGCTGGATTTCATTGTTTCTTATGGCTGAGTAGTATTCCATTGTGTATATATACTACATCTTCTTTATCCATTCATCCCTTGATGGGCACTCAGGTTGCTTCCAAGTCTTGGCTATTGTGAATAATGTTGCAATGAACATAGGGGTGCATGTATCTGTATGCATTTATATTTTCACATTCTTTGTATAAATACCCAACAGTGGAATAACTAGATTGTATGATACTTCTAGTCAATTTTTTGAGGAATCTCCATACTGTTTTCCATAGTGGCTGCACCAGTTTGCACTCTCACCAGCAATGTATGCGAATTCTCTTCTCTCCACATTTTCTCCAACACTTGTTCTTTCCTGTCTTCTTAATTATAGCCATTCTGAGGAGAGTGAGGAGATATCTCATGGTAGTTTTGATTTGCATTTCCCTGATAGTTAATGATGTTGAACATCTTTTCATGTGCCTGTTGGCCATCTGTATATCTTCTTTGGAGAAATGTCTGTTCAGGTCTTTTGCCCATTTTAATTGGATTGCTAGTTTTGCTGTTGTTGAGATGTGTGAGTTCTTTCTATATTTTGGACATTAAGCACTTAGCAGATATATGATTTGCAAATATCTTCTGCTAATTGTTAGGTTGTCTTTTCATTTTGTTGATTGTTTCCTTTGCTATGTAGAAGCTTTTTAGTATGATGTAGTTCTTTTTGTTTATTTTTTCTTTTGTTTCCCTTGCCCAGTCAGACATGGTACTTGAAAATATGTTGCTAAGACTGATGTTGAAGAGCATACTGCTTATGCTTTCTTCTAGAAGTTCTATGGTTTCAGGTCTTGCATTAAAGTCTTTAATCTATTTTGAGTTAATTTTTGTGTATGGTGTAAGATAATGGTCTACTTTCATTCTTTTTCTTGTGGCTATCCAGTTTTCCCAGCACCGTTTATTGAAGAAACTTTACTTTCTCCATTGTATGTTCTTGCCTCCCTTGTTGAGGATTAGCTGTGCATAGATGTGTGGGTTCTTTTCTGTCAGCTCAATTCTGTTCCATTCACCTGTGTGTTTTTCCATTTCTTTGTGTCTTTGTCAATTTCTTTTAACAATGTTTTATAGTTTTCAGTGTACAGATCTTTCACCTATGGTTAAGTTTATTCTTAGGTATTTTATTCTTTTTGTTGCAATTTAAATGAGATTGTATTCTTAATTTCTCTTTCTGCTACTTTGTTATCAGTGTATAGAAACACAACTGGTTTTTGTATGTTGATTTTGTATCCTCAACTTTACCATATTCATTTATTATTTTTAAAAGTTTTTTGATGTATTCTTTAAGGTTTTCTCTATATAAAATCACGTCATCTGCAAATAGTGACAGTTTAACTTCTTCCTTTCCAATTTGGATCCTTTTTATTTCTTTTTCTTGCCTGATTGCTCTGGCTAGGACTTTCAAAACAGTGTTAAATAAAAGTGGTGAAAGTGGGCATCCTTGTCTGGTTCCTGTTCTGAGAGGGATATCTTTCAGTTTTTCACCATTGAGAATGATATTAGCTGTGGGTTTGCCATATATGACCATTAGTATGTTGAGATACTTTCCATCTACACTTATTTTATTCACAGTTTTTTTCATAAATGGATGCTGTATCTTGCCAAATGCTTTCACTGCATCTATTTAGATGAACCTGTGATTTTTATTCTTCATTTTTTTAATGTTGTATATCATGTAGATTGATTTGTACATGTCGAACCATCCCTGCATCCCTGGAATAAATCTCACTTGATCATGGCGTATGATCTTTTTAATGTATTATTGTATTTGATGTGATAATATTTTGTTGAGAATTTTTGCATCTATATTCATCAGTGATATTGGCCTGTAATTTTCTCTTTTTGTCTTTTCCTTGCCTGGTTTTGGTATCGAGGTAACATTGGCCTCATAGAATGAGTTAGGAATTGGCTCCTCCTCTTCAATTTTTGGAAGAGTTTGAGATGGATACATAATAAGTCCTCTCTAAATGTTTGGTAGAATTCACTGGAAAAGCCATCTGGTCCTGGACCTTTTCTTTTTAGGAATTTTTTTAGTACTGTTTCGGTCTTCTTACTAGTGATTTATCTATTTGACTTCTCTATTTCTTCTTGATTCAGTTTTGGAAGGTTGCATGATACTAAGAATTTATCCATTTCTTCTAGATTATCCAATTTGTTGAAAAATAGCTTTTTGTAGTATTCTCTTCTAGATCTTTGTATTTTTGTGGTGTCCATTTCACTTTCTCCTCTTTCATTTCTGATTTTATCTGAGTCTTTTCTCTTTTATAATTGGTGAGGCTAGATAGAGGTTTGTCCATTTTGTTTATCTTTTCAAAGAGCCAGTTTCATCAATTTCACCTATTCAACAATTCGTCTATTGTTTTTTTTTTGTTAGTCTCTATTTCATTTATTTCCACTGTGATTTTTATGATTTCCTTCCATCTACTGAATTTGAGCTTTGTTTGTTCTTCTTTTGCTAGTTCCTTTAGGTGTATTCTTAGATTGTTTATTTGAGATTTTTCTTGTTTCCTGACGTAGGCTTGTATTGTTATAAATTTCCCTAATACCACTGTTGCTGTATCCCATAAATTTTGTCATGTCGTATTTTCATTTTTATTTGTTTCCAGGTATTTTTTATTTTCCTTTTCATTTCTTCTTTGACACAATAGTTTTCAGTAGTATTTTGTTTATTCTCACACATTTGTGGCTTTTCCATTTTTCTTCTTATAGTTAATTTCTAGTTTCATACTGTTGTGGTCAGAAAAGATTCTTGGTATTATTTTAAACTTCCTAAATTTATTGAGACTTGTTTTGTGGCCTAATATGTGATCTATCCTGGAGAATGTTCTATGTGCATTTCAAAGAATGTGTATTCAGTAGTTTTTGAATAGAATGTTCTGTATATATCTACTAAGTGCACCGGCTCTTATGTACCATTTAGGGCCAATGTTTCCTTACTGATCTTCTGTTTGGATGAACTATCCATTTATATAAGTAGAATATTATAGTCCCCTACTCTTATTGTGTTGCTGTCAAATTCTTCTTTTATGTCCATTATTAATTGCTATATATATTTATGTCCCCTCTGTTGGGTCCATAGATATTTACTTGTGTTATATCCTCTTGTTGGGATGTTTCCTTTATCATTATGTAGTACCCTTCTTTGTCTCATGTTACAGTTTTTGTTTTAAAGTCTACTTTGTCTGATATAAGTATTGCTACACCAGCTTTCTTTTCATTGCCATTTGTATGGAGTATCTTTTTCCATCCCTTCACTTCCAATTTGTGAGTGTCTTTAGGTCTTAAGTGTGTCTCTTGGATGCAGCATATATATGGGTCTTATTTTAAATCCATTCAGCGACTCGACACATCTTGATTGGAGCATTTAGTCTGTTGGCATTTAAAGTAGCAAATGATAAGTAGGTACTTATTGCAATTTTGTTACTTTTTTTCTGGGTGTTTTAGTAGTTCTTCTGTGTTCTTTTATTCTTCTCTTACTTCTTCCCTTGTGCTTTGATGGCTTTCTTTCGTATTATGTTTGAATTCCAGTTGCTGTATTTTTGTGTGTATTTATTATAGGTTTCTGGTTTGTGATTATCTTGAGGTTCATATATAAAAACCTATGTAAATAGCAATCTATATTATGTTGGTGGTCTCTAAAGTTTGACATTTTACTAAAAGCCTACACTTTTACTCCTTTCCTCCCACATACTATGTTTTTGATATCATATTTAACCTTCTTTTGTGTGCATGTGCATTCCTCAACCATTTATAATAGAATTAAATTTTTTTAGTACTTTCGTCAATTGACCTTCATATTAGCTTTCTAGGGGTTTGATTCACTACCTTTACTGTATATTTGCCTTTACCAGTGATTTTTTTTTTGATAATTTTCTTATTCTTATTTGGGGTATTTTGTTTTCCACTTAAATAAACTTCTTTACCCAAGGAAGTGAAAGACTTGTACACTGAAAACCAAGAAAAAAAATGTTGATTGCAATCAAAGAAGACACAAGAAAATGGAAAGATAATCCATGCTCATGGATTGAAAGAATTAACATAGTCAAAATGTTTATGCTTCCTAAAGTAATCTACAGATTCAATGCAATCTTATCCAAGTCCAAACAATATTTTTCACAGATATAGAACAAAGAATCCTAAAATTTATATGGAACAAGTAAAGACTACAATAGACAAAGCAATACTGAGAAAAAAGAACATAGCTGGAGGCATCACAATCCCTGATTTCAAAATATACCACACAACTATAGTAATCAAAACAGCATGTCACTGATACGAAAACAGACATACAGAGCAGCAGAACAGAGCCCAGAAATAAACCTACACATATGTGTAGAGCTAATTTTCAACAAAGGAGCCAAGAACATACAACGGAGGAAGGGAAGTCTCTCCACTCAATGGTGTTTGGAAACCTGGACAGCCATATGCAAAGAACTGAAGTAGGCCATTATCCTACACCACATACACAAATTAACTCAAAATGGATTAGACTTGAATGTAAGACCCGAAACCATAAAACTCCTAAAAGAGAACACAGGCAGCATGGTCTACAACATCAGTCTTAGCAGTATTTTTCTCAATACCATGTCTCACCAGGCAGGGGAAACAAAAGAAAACATAAACAAATGGAACTACATCAAGCTAAAAAGCTTCTGCTAGGCAAAGTAAACCATGGACAAAAAGAAAATACAACCTAATAACTGGGAGAAGATATTTGCCAGTCATTTGTATGATAACAGGCTAATATCCAAAATATATAAAGAACTCATACAACTCAACAACAAAAAGGCAGCCCAATTAAACAATGGGTAGAGGATCTGAAAAGATATTTTTTCCAAAAAAGATATACAGATGGCCAACAGGCACGTGAAAAGATGTTCAGCATCACTAACTATCAGGAAAATGCAAAACAAAACTACAACGAGATATCACCTCATGCCCATCAGAATGGCTATAATTATCCAAAAAAGAAATAACAACTGTTGGAGAGGATGTAGAGAAAATAGAACACTCATACCCTGCTGATGCTAATGAAAACTGGTGCAGCCAATATGGAAAACAGTATAGAGATTCCTCAAAAAAATTAAGAATAGACCTACTATATGAACCAGCTATTTCACTTCTGGGTATTTATCCAAAGTACACAAAAACATTAATGTGAAAAGATATTTGCACCCCTATGATCATTGCAGAATTATTCACACTAGCTAAGACTTGGAAACAACCTAAGTGCCCATCAATGGATGAATGGAAAAAGAAGATTGTATACACAATGGAATACTACTCAGCCATAAAAGAGATGAAATCTTGCCTTTTGCAACAACACGAATGTACATTGAGGGGATTATGCTAAGCAAAATAAGTCAGAGGGAGAAAGCCAAATACCATAAGACTTCACTCATAAGTGTAAGATAAAAACAACAACAACAGCAAACAAATACATAGATACAGAGATTAGACTGCTGGTGACCAGAAGGGAAGGGTGGAGGGAGTATGGCAAAAGGGATGATAGGACACTTGTGCATGGTAATGGATGGTAATTAAAAAGACAAGTTCTTATCTAGTGTTAATATGTATATGTATGTAAAACCACTTTATTGAGGTATATAATTTACATGTAAGGTCAATACCTTATATAAATGGACTTCTGCAGTATTTGTCCTTCTGTGATTGGCTTATATTTTTTAGCATAATATTCTACAGGTTCATTCGTCTTGTAACATATAGTAAGATTTTCTTCTTTTTAAGGCTGAATAATATTCCATTATATATATGTATATATATATAATGTTTTCTTTATCTATTCATCTTTCATAGGACATTTAGTTTATTTCCATAGCTTGATTATTGTGAATAATGCTGCAATAATCATGGGACTGCATATATGTCTTTGAGATCCAGATTTTAGTTCTTTTGGAAGGGTATCTAGAAGTAGGATTGATGGATTAAATAGTCATTAAATATTTTGAGGAATCTCCATATTGTTTTCAATAATTAATGCCACATTTTACATTCCCAGCAACAGTGCACAAGGATTCCAACTCCTCCATATACTCACCAACACTTGTGATCTTATTTTTTTTAATAATAGCCATCATAACAGGTGTGAAGTGATGTATACTGCTGGTTAATTTCTATTTCTTAAAATGTCCATATTACCCAAACGATCAGTGCAATCCTTACCAAAAAGCCAATGGTATTTTATTTTATTTACAGAACTAGGAAATTCATGTGATACCACAAAAGACCTCAAGTGTCCAAAAAAATCTTGAGCAAGAAGAATAAAGCTGGAGTCATCACACTTCCTAATTTCAAAGTATATTACAAAGCTATAGTGATTGAACAGTATGGTATTGGGATAAAAGACAAGACATATAGATCAATGGAACAAAACAAAGAGCCCAGAAATAAACTCACACATTTATGGTCAATTAGTCTTCAACAAGGGTGTGGATAATACACAATGGAGAAGGGATAGTCACTTCAACAAATTGTGTTTGGAAAACTGAATATTCACATGCAAAAGAATAAAATTCAATTCTTATCTGATGCCATGTAAAAAATTCAACTCAAAGACTTAAACATAACACCTGAAACTGTAAAACTCCTAGAAGAAAACATAAGGGAAAAGCTCTATGATATTGAGTTTGTCAATGATCATGAGTAGGAAACTGTAAGCACAGGCAACAAAAGCAAAATTAGATAAGGGGGAATACATCAAATTAATAAACTTCAAAGCAAAAGAAACAATCAACCAAGTGAAAATGCAACCTATGGAGTGGCAGAAAATCCAAACCACTCAGATAGACATTTCTCCAAAGAAGACATACAAATGGCCAACATGTCAATATAAAAAAATTATGACATCATGAATCATTAGGAAAATGCAAATCTGAAGCATCATTATAAATCAGAGGACATAATAAAATATGAATAAATTGAATAAATAAAATGATCTATTTATTCAATAGGTATCAACATGTAGTGAATCATTCCAGAACCAATTTCTTTTTTATTATTGAGTAAATTATCATATTGCAGTTTTGAATCAGAAGAGAATTGGAGTATATTCCCCTTGAGGTTTCATCAACAGTTGAGTAAGTAGATATAAACAATTTAAATTAATCTTATTCATAGTTTATCTAAACCTACTTTTGCTGTTTCACAGGTAAGAGAAAATTGCAGATCTTTAGCAGAATATTTTAGGAGACAGATCCTAAAATATCAAGGTAAAATATGTTATGAAATCCCTAGTGCTAAACCCTTTAGTTGATGCTTATTGCAGGTGAATAAATATAACAGAGAAAGTAGAAACTATGGGCTTTATGTCTATAGAGTTAAGAGTGAGTGCTCCAGATCGAGTGTGTGCTTTCATGTCTTGATGGAAGAAGGAAGATCAGAGTAAAGCAAGAACAATAAGAAAAACTTATCAATAGAGGGCAAGAATCATTGGATTGTTCAACTCTCGGGGGGCTTATATTTTGCTATAATGATAATGACTATAATTTTCCTTTTATTTTGCTCATTTTGTGATGTAGAAGTCACTTCAGATTATTACTATTTTGTAATGTTTCCCTAGTCTCAATGTTTAAAAAATATCTTAATATATATCAAGAATCATCTTTTATTTTACTGGGGGTGACAAGTGGGGAAGTCAGTTACAGGATGAAATTGTGGTATTACAAGAGGCAGGGTAAAATGGTGAAAGTGCATGCCCTATGAGGGGGACGTGGGATTTAATCTTGACTTCGGTACTTAGCTGTGAGAGTTGCTGTAAAGGTGAAATAAAGTAATGTGCTTAAAAGTCCAGTCCTGCTACATGTGCTCAACACATGGCTGTAATTATTTTTCTCCTTTGCAAACAGTGTTTTAATGTTGAGCCAAAGATATTTGGAATTTTCTGCCTTCTATTAAAATTGTATTTTTAGAAGAGGTTTTACATTATTTTAAAAAGTTGATGCTATACTATTAAATACTTCAAGAATCATAGTACTTTTTATACCTCTGAGTCTTGTCAATATATGCTAACATTGACTTCATTATACCCCATATAGGTTTTATCTGGCTTCTAGTAGAAATGTCTCTTTCAAGAGAAATTTAGCAGAAACAGAACATGTAGCCTTTCACTGTCTTATTTACTCAAGTAAATTTAAGCTCACTGTAATGTAACAAATGAAATTGTGGTGATCTGTGAGTATTTTTTGGTATCAACAGATCATACAATTCACAAAACTTCTTTCTTCTCTAAAGCATAGTCCGGAAACATAAAGACTGAATATAGGAAAAAAATCACAATCAAAATATGATTCATTAGGGGCCGGCCAGTGGCGCTGGCGGTTGGGTGCGCGAGCTCCGCTGCGGTGGCCCGGGGTTCGCAGGTTCGGATCCCTGGCGCGCAGCGACGCATCGCTTGTTAAGCCATGCTGTGGCGGCGTCCCATATAAAGTAGAGGAAGATGGCCATGGTTGTTAGCTTAGGACCCATCTTCCTCAAGAAAAAAGGGGAGGATTGGCATCAGATGTTAGCTCAGGGCTAGTCCTCCTCACAAAAAAAAAAAAAAAATATGATTCATTGGATTTAATCCTTATTTAATTCATTGGTTTGGTGTGTATTAATAATTTCAAAACAAATATATTACATGTAGCTAAAGTATGAAATATCTGGGTCAAGGCTCTGGTCACATATGTTTTTCAATGATTAGTTATAATATTAAATTTATGACCGAATATTCGCTCATGTTTTAAAAGTAAGTACATCCAATGACAAAAGTTCAATTATATGACCATCTTAAATTTGTAACTAAAAATGGGCATATTTAAATGAAATCACTTTATACATTTAATTAGTCGATGTGGCTGTATATTATTTTTTCTGCTTGATCATTCAAATATACTGTTAGTTAAAGAGGATTAAACTTTGTAGAGAAAGTCTAACAGCACACATAGATTTTAATCATGAACTTCGCCTATAAACACATACTTTCAGATGCTAAATCCTATGCTATTTTTCTTGAACAAGGCATATCATTGAACTGTTGTCAAGAATTGTATAGGGGCTGACCGTTTTCTTGTGACTCCTGGTCACATTTTAAAAAGATAGATTTCATCATATTCATCAAATTTTGTATTTTATTTTTTTTGTGTCTGCTTTTACCTCATGTCCATGAACAGTTTTGCCCCTGTGTAAACATAGTCTCAACCTCTGTTCAGTTAATATTCATTTCACCCTTCCCATGGCTCTTTAAAATAGGAAAAAACACATATTTGGAGGTTTCCAATCAAATTATTAAAACATTTTTTAATTAAATGGTATATTTAAAAGCATCCTATAGTATTAGGGTCATGCAAATTATTCGGTTGCTTATAGTAGGTGGTTTGAGTGCCCTAATTTGTTTTGTTGTAAATTTATTTCCAATGCATAGGATTCAACCTAAATTCTGCCTTCTCTGATGTTGCATGTGAGTATTTCCTGTGTTCTCTGCCTTTTTTCTTTCCAATAATTCTATGAAAATATTTTCTTCTGATATTGACAATTCTTCTAGGGAATCTTGACGTTGTCTTTCCCAGAAGATTGTTGGCCTGAGTTTTCTTCTTCTCCTTCCACCATTATTTCTAATCCAAATGGCTCTTTCTCTTACTGATGGGATCCATGTCAATGTATTGAAGTTGGAGCCTGACGTCTATTATGAATTTCAATAATATACACAATATTATTTGCAGGAGATTTTGTGCCCTGAAGATTGACTTAAATTTCCTGTGATGGTTATATAAAATAATAATAATAATACTAACTTGAATAAAATCTAGTCTTCACCTTGTGCTATATTACGGGCTAATAATTAAGAATTTGGATTCAAGCATAAGTTTGACTCCTAATTTGTTCAATGATGAGATTATCCAGGAAATATTTCTGCTATTTCTTCTTCTATTTCTTTCTACATTTTTGCTCTTAAATATTGTTTTATGTCTTGATGTAAGCACTGCTCACTTTTGTTGTTATATTTTAATTACCGTTTTTATGAATGACTTTAATTGTGACTCAAATAATAATTATTTATGTATTTCACTGAATCCATAATAAAAAGTACCTAAAGTGTAATGCCTTGAAAAAATCATATATTTTTCAGAATAATTTTTCCCTTTTTAACCACAGGTTTTTAGGGAGTTGAAAAGCATATAGAATTTAGATATCCAAAAGTAATTAATATGACCAATTATTTAGTCAACAAAAGGATAGTGTAATTCTTAGTATTTGAGAAATAAATTTGAATGAAATATAAGTTGTCATATAATTGCTTAACTCAATCATGGCCCATCGTCCTGAAAAAATCTTGATTAGTTCTTTCAGATACACCCAAGAAGACCTATCAGAGTTAGAAAATGTTTAGAGATTAGCTCATAAAATATTACAATCCAAGATGCTGCTGCTCTGTAGAACCAACTTAATTCAGAACATTTTATATTTAACATATTCGTAAAGATTCAATTTAATTAGAACATTTTGTCTTTTAGGATTTATTCCAATATTGTGCAATAAATATTAATGTTCAAATTCTACAGGTAAGGAGATTATCACAAATCATTTTACACAATTACTGAGAGGTCTAGACTGCTGATAGTCTATTCCAATGCTCTGTACACTGATATACTATCTCAAACGTTTGAATGTCAGAAGGAAATTATTTTTTAGCCAATCAGTTGGTGTTTTAATGTGATTTAATATGAAAACAGCTAATAGAATAGAGTGGTAAATTAACCAGTTGACTTGATGGTTTTAAAAATTACATGAATTCAGCCAGGGAGTGAACACCCATATTTTTCTTTTGATTCTACAGTGAGTGGCATGAACACTTAACCCACTGTCTTGTCACTGTTTCCTGATCTGCAACTGGGAAATTACACATTGCTGTAAAATAAATATGAAGACATAGCTCACCATCCCTTGAGTCACAATATTGTTTATTCCTTTTGTAGGAAATGCATTTTAATTTATGAATATTTTCAATTTGTCCCGTGAGGTGTCAACATGAAGAATGGCACTGAAGTTACTATATTTGTACTGAAGGGCTTCACAGACAATCTTGAACTGCAGATCATCTTATTCTTCCTGTTTCTAGCCATCTACCTGTTTACTCTGATAGGAAATTTGGGGCTGATTGTATTAATTATTGGGGATTCCCGGCTCCACAACCCCATGTACTATTTTCTGACCGTGTTATCATCTGTGGATGCCTGCTTTTCCTCAGTAGTTACTCCGAATATGTTAGTAGATTTTATGTCAAAGAGTAAAGTCATTTCATTCCTTGGATGTGCAACACAGATGTTTCTTGCTATTACTTTTGGGACCACAGAATGCTTTCTCCTGGCTGCAATGGCGTATGATCGCTATGTAGCAATCTACAACCCTCTCCTGTATTTGCTTAGCATGTCACCCAGGGTCTTTGTGCCACTCATCGTCGCTTCCTATGTTGGTGGCATCTTGCATGCTACTTTGCACACAGTGGCTACGTTTAGTCTATCCTTCTGTGCATCCAATGAAATTAAACACGTCTTTTGTGACACTCCTCCGCTCCTCGCTATTTCCTGTTCTGACACTCACACTAACCAGATTCTACTCTTTTACTCTGCGGGCTTTATTGAGATAGTCACTATCCTGAGCGTCCTCATCTCCTACGGCTTCATTCTGTTGGTGGCTCTGAGGATGCATTCTGCTGAAGGGAGAGGAAAAGCCTTTTCTACCTGTGGCTCTCACCTAACTGGAGTGTCAATGTTTCATGGTACACTTCTCTTCATGTATGTGAGACCAAGTTCCAGCTACGCTTTTGATCATGACATGATAGTGTCAATATTTTACACCATTGTGATTCCCATGTTGAATCCCATCATCTATAGTTTGAGGAACAAAGATGTAAAAGAGGCAATGCAAAATATGTTTAGGAAAAAATGGTTTATCAATAAAGTAAATGTTCATAGTAAAAATTGAATTTAAAAAATTGAGTGATATTCTGTGTCTCAATATTATGAGGATGTGATGAAAATATCTTGTTTTAGTTTATTGAGGTATTTCTGCTTTCCTGGACATTTTAAAATACAGATCATAGTTAACCTTTTACCTCAGCTCTTTTCATATGCAGAAAAAAACTGTATCATCCATTTGCTTCTTAATACGCTTCTACCAATATATGTATATACACACACATATATATAGATATATGTAAGTAGAAGCTTTATTGATTTAGATAACACAAGTGCACACACAGGCATACATGTATGAAGTCTTTACTTTAGAATGTTGTGTACTGTTTTCTTTCATCTCCAGATAATTCAAATGTATAGGCTCTAACAGTTGCCATTATAAATAGTATTATAATTATATCTGACTAGCTTGATCAAATACCACCTAATATCAAAACCACAGCTCACACAATCTCAGACCACTTTCCATGGAGTCATAGGTATCTGACTCCAGTTCAAAGCACTCTGCCTGCATCCTTAGATTTATTCTTTGGCACCAATCTAACCACAGACAGTGGTTCAGGGATCACAGAGAGAGCGTTCAAATTCCTGGTATCATTACCATGCTGATTTTAAAGGGTGTATTTCTCCGGATTTTGTTATTTCACCCAGAGCATGGACACTAAACCCATCTTTAATTTCTCACAGAAAACAAAGTCTAGGCATTAGCATTTATGAAGATCCCACTTAAACTCAAGAATAACAAGAGTAAAGCACAATTCAGAGAAAAAGGCATACTTGTCAGGCAGATTGAGCTCTTCCTACAACTAAGACCTGGCCCATCCTTATGGGGTTCCTTAAAACCTGGCCCTGACTCAGCTTTTAGCTATCTTTTTCTTTCATCCCTACCCATCTCTGATGCCCTTGCAGATCCCGCACTCCTCGGTGCCCCAGCCCAGGAACCAAGGTACAGAAGAGAGTCTCTCCCATGTGCATGTTTTAGCCCTGCATCCAGTGGACCTCACGTTCGTTGAAAAAATGTCTCCTTCAAAGAAAATTTTAAGTTGTAGTGTTTGACCTTTCTTCCTTCTTTTTTATCTCTTTTTAATTATTACTTTGTGAAAATTCATTCTCTTCCTCAAGGGGTGTCATTGTTTAATTCTAATGAGACATTCTCCTTAGAATTAGAGTCCAACCTAAGGACATTACCCTAATTAGGGATTATTAAAATTAAATAACAACTCAAGAGTTATTATGTAGAACATCTCTTACCATCATATATTCCTACCACAATTTCTCTGCCTTCATTTTCTCCAGTTTGAAAGGTTCTTCCCACTGCTGTTCAAATGACTCCTTCCTTCAAATATCAAAACCAAACCCTGGTCACAGATTCACTATCCTTGCATACCAAACCATGCAAATGAGGACTGACCCTGTGTGTGTGTGTGTGTGTGTGTGTGTGTGTGTGTGAGATTCAGCATTGAAGAGATCCATAAACACAACTTAAAATCTCAAAGATAAATTTTATGCTTTAAAATTTTAAAGGTCTGAATGAAAAAAATAATTACAAATATAGTAAAAGAAATAACCATAGACTCAAGAAAATAGAATAATTACACATCTGTTGAATTAATAAATAATACAATAAAATTGTATAGAACTATGGACAAAGAATAGACACAGATTATTCATAAAAGAGGAAATCTCTTTAGGCCAATGTTTGAGATAAGCAGGAAGCTATATATGAGCTGGGAGCAAGATCACTCCTAATTACGCGGCAGCGGCTCTTCCAACATGCAACACTCTCCTCTACCCTGACCCAGAGGAGCCCCAAGCCCCATTATACCTTCATTTGTGTTGTGATTTTGACCCCCCACTTGTGGGGGATCACCCCCCTGACAGTTCTGGCGATGCCTATGTAAGGAAAAAATTTCCCCCTCCAGCCATGGGGGTGGAGACAATGCCCCTATTGGTCCACATTGCAATACCCTTGCCCGCCGCTGGGACCCCCACATTCCAAAGCCACTGACCAACACAACTTTGGTGCAATTGTTCATCTCCAGCGTGCCCGCCCCTCCCCTTGGGGGTGTACTTTCACTTTGCTAATAAATCCTCCTCTGTCAAAACTTCTGCTGTGTGTCCACTCTCAAATTCATTTGTGTCTGTGGACCCAGAACCCAGGATCCCACTGCACCAATCTGACTGGTGCCGGTGACTCATGCACTTTGTTTTAATAAGTGTCTGGAAAATGTGAACGTAAAATGACATAAAACACTCTTTCATACTCCTAACATTGACAAAAGTGGAAAAGTATGAGACTACCAAGTGATGATGACGAGATGGAGTAAAGGGAATACTCCTAATACGCTGTGGGAGGACAAAAGTTACAACCACATTGGGAAACGATTTTTAAACGTCTAATAAGTTTACATCCCCAGCAAAATCAGGGAACAATGCCTAGCTAAATGAATTAACATGGACAAGACCAAAATCATGCATCTGAGTAAAACAAACTTCACAGAATAAGACATTCAGTATATCATGTAGATTAATTTAAATATCTGCAAAATTATAGTGTTTTATTAATGATTACATGAGTTTGTAGTTAACTCATTACAACTTACGTATGAATGACAAATTGTGATAGGGTTTGTCTCTGGTAAAAAAGATAACTTGATGGGATCAGGACCAGGATTAATCGGAAGAGGAAGGAGTGTACAAGAGTTTTCAACTTTATAAGAAAAGAAATTTTTATGACAAAAATAAATTGAAGACTGACTAATATGAACGCCTAAAGTCAGTTTTATTCCTACTTAATATTCATTATGAAAAACAAGTGTGTTTTAATTTAGGAAAATGCATAGTTACATTCTTAATATTAAAGTTAATAGTTTCCCCTTAGGTTTTTTTTTTAATTTTTTTGTTTATTGCAGTAACATTGGTTTATAACATTGTATAAATTTCAGGTGTACACCATTATACTTCTATTTCTGCGTGGATTACATCATGTTCTCATGTTCACCACCCGAATACTATTTCCAATCCGTCACCACACACATGTGCCTAATCATCCCTTTTGCCCTCTTCCCTCCCCGCTTCCCCTCTGGTAACTGCCAATCCAATCTCTGTCTCTAGGTGTTTGTTTGTTGTTGTTATTATCTACTACTTAATGAGTGAGATCATATGGTATTTGACCTTCTCCCTCTGACTTATTTCACTTTACATAATACCCTCAATGTCCATCCATGTTGTCACAAATGGCTGGATTTCATCATTTTTTATGGCTGGATAGTATTC
The DNA here is from genome assembly GCA_028646465.1 of Rhinoceros unicornis. NCBI lineage: Eukaryota > Metazoa > Chordata > Mammalia > Perissodactyla > Rhinocerotidae > Rhinoceros > Rhinoceros unicornis. The sequence goes on along the minus strand of CM053540.1, from coordinate 12,592,256 downwards.
CATTGTGTATATATATACCACATTTTCTTTATCCATTTGTCCCTTGATGGGTACTTAGGTTGCTTCCAAGTCTTGGCTATTGAGAATAATACTGCAATGAACACAGTGGTGCAAGTATCTTTACACATTGGTGTTTTCAAGTTCTTCAGGTAAATACCTAGCAGTGGAATAGCTGGATCGTATGGTAGTTCTATCCTTAATTTTTTGAGGAATCTCCATACTGTTTTCCATAGTGGCTGCACCAGTTTGCACTCCCACCAGCAGTGTATGAGAGTTCCCTTCTCTCCACATCCTCTCCAACACTTGTTGTTTCTTGTCTTGTTAATTATAGCCATTCTGATGGGTGTGAGGTGATATCTCATTGTAGTTTTTTTTCTTTTTTTTTTTTTTTGTGAGGAGGACCAGCCCTGAGCTAACATCTGCCAATCCTCCCCTTTTTTGCTGAGGAAGACTGGCCCTGGGCTAACA
>CM053540.1:12543219-12591288 GCA_028646465.1 Rhinoceros unicornis | reverse complement strand
TAAGACCTGTAGATGTCACTGTAGGATTTTACCAATTATGAGTATGGGCGAGAGACTGAGAATATGGGCTTTTCTAGAGATTTGGGCAATTACAGTGCTGGAATGTCAAAACTGGAGATGTGAGGAATCTCAAACAAATGGCAGGTTTCCTATTTTAGGCACTTTTTAAATTCAAAGCTTCAGCATGCAATAGATGAAAAGCACTAAAAATCTTGGAAAAGCGAAGTGGAATATCCCCCAATTTCTTAGCACTTAGGATACAGAGACCTGCTATGAATTGCGTTCTGAGAAGGAAAAAGTGTAAAACCCTGGAGGGATTTGTCATATGATACTGACAATCATAAACCACAATTCTCTGAGAATCTGGGCACACATAGCATCTAAGAATACAGGAAGTGGGCTTCAGCTGGGCTCAGGAAAACCTGCAGAACTTTTGGTAACTGCACAGGATTAGAGTGCCAAAATGGAGACTTGCGTGGCCTCAAACACACAGTGATCTTCTTTTCACAACATTTGCCAAATTCTATATTTGCTTGGGGTGGGCGATTAAAGATATAAGCCAGAAACTGATGCAATACAAGAGGAGAAATTCTTGCATTCTCTTGTTGCTGAAGAGACAAAGGGAGCTCAAGCAATTAAGTGGAAGCCCTGGGTTGCCATGGCCCTAGAAATAGGGGTGCACTGGAGGTACACTGCATCTTGCTGAAGCCATAAGGAAGATCCAGCCCACATCAGTTTCTGATTGGATTGAGTTTATCAGCCTTAACTTCATCAGAAAAATGAATGAGCCCTCTTTGGTGAGAGAAATCATCTAGAACATCTTCCTTTATGTATTACGGCAAACATGAGAACAGGCAAGACCTTATGACCAATACGCAAGTGAAAAAAATGCTAAAAGCAAATTGGAGCTGGCAAGCAAAGACTTTAAAATAACTATAATATCTTTAAAAATTATTTTAAAAAATTTGAAAATGACGAGGGAAGAAACTCACCAAGGAATTGGAATCTACAGAAAATAATCAAATTGAATTGAAAAATAAAATATCAAGAATGAGCAAATTATTGAATAGATTTAATGTCATACTGAATATTAGAAAACAGGGAATCGAGCAGAAAGTAACAAGAGTCAGGAGGGTTTAATGTGAGTATCTTTTGCTTGGAACTTGCAACTAATGTGGTATAGAAAGTCATCAGAAAATATGTGCTGCTGTTACCCAAACACGTACAATGTCCACCTTGAACCAAGCTTAAATCAGACTTTCCAGCAAATGCTCCTTCACATTGGGATTGCATGAGAATGAATGGATTCAGAGTGTTTTCCTTTACCAGGGAACCTGCAGAGTGCTTACGTCTTCCACACACTAGATGGCACCAGATACAATTATGTAACCACCTAAATAATAAGTAAGTCTCTAAATCCTGGAGAATTCTGTAATCTTTCAGTATTCCTAAGATCTTTGGTGCAATCAGTATCTCTCATTTGGTTGACAGTATCCAGTTTCTTGCCCTATATATATGTTTCCCAGATTTGTTTATTTTCTTTCAAGAAACTCTTCTGTTACTTTAGTAAGCTGGTATCACTCCTGTCTGCACATGATACACTGACGCTCAGGTTCCAGTAAATCAGCAGCAAAGAGCTCCAACTCTGTACTTCCCCACTTCTGGTAGCAATACTCCAGTAGATTGCATTAATTTTAGCAAAGTGGAATTTACCACAATTTCTTAGTGCTTAGGATACAAAGACCTGATATGAATTTGGGTGGCATATCAGATAAAATACAGTTGAATTAAAATTGAACTCGTGTTCTAGAACAAGTACCAAATTAGCAAAGGCTAATGGTAATTTATCCGTAAAGCAGTCCTGGAGAAACTTGCAAAGCCAAGGGAAAAAGTAGTTTACATGAACTAGCAAATATCTTGTAAAGGTAAGACTCTTCTTTTGGGAATAGGCTGAGATATTCAGAACAACTCTCTTACTAGAAACAAAGAAGATGTTGAATGAATCTATTTTAAATCTACACAAATGCATCAAAGGACAAATTCCATTTTTACCAGACCAATCACTGGAAAAGAACAAATCTTCATGCCTTTACTATGTATAAATAATAGAAATATTTAGAGTTAATGGGGAAATGAATTTAATTAAAGCTGCAACAAAGCCTAGACCAAGCTCAACCGCAGATTTAATTAACTCAGCCCCGCATCCTAGTAGCTCATCAGAGGAAAGTTAATGATTCTGAGGGCAAATATTATCAACCTGAATTTCTGCTGTTCTTTTATGCAAAATTTCCAGGGTAAAATGAAAAAAAAAAAATCTGAGACATATGTGGAGGCAGGAAAATGTGACACCTAACAAAGAAAAAAACAGTCAATACTATAAAAACACAGAAAAATTTCAACCACACTCACATGTAGAATTTTCAGTGAACATAAAGCATAATGAATACAATGTGAATCACTTCTAGGCATATAATAGTTCAATAAAAGAAAATGACACAAAAAACAACTATAAAACAGACAAAACAGCCCAACAACAATCAAATGACACAAACATAAAAACGACAGTTTATTTGTGATCAGAAATAGTGGATTTCAAAAGACATTAGAATGACAACTTCAAAAAGATGAAATTTAAAATGTCAAACTATTAATCTGTATTCAGAAAAAATTAAAAACTTTTTTACAAAAAAATGTCACCAGCCCAAAGTGCTTCCTTGGTGAATTCTAAGTATTTTAACAAGAAACAATTTCAAATTTTGCAAAATATTTAGGAAATAGACAAACAGCATAGTTTCATACTTTTTGTATGAAACCAAAATAACCCTAAAATCCAAACCTAAGAAGAACTTTTAAAAAATAAGAACATTAAAAGCTAATATGACTTTTGGAAATAGACATAAAAATTCCTTCACTAAGTATTAGTAAATCAAATCCAATGCTACAAAAAACAGATAATATAACATGTTCAAGAAGAATTTATTTTGGAAATTCAATGTTGATGAACATTTGAAAATTAATTGATTTATTTAACCATATTAACAGATTAAATGAGAAAAGCCATAAGATTATCTCAATAGATGCAGAAAAAATGATGTGACAATTCAATACACATTCAAATTCAAATATTTTAGTGAATTCAAAAAGAAAGGGCACTTTCTCAAGCTGATAAAGGATATCTATATTAGTTATATATTGCTGCATAACAAATGACCAAAAACTTAAGAGATTAAAACAATACATATTTATCATCTCACAGTCTCTGTGGAGCAGGGGTGTGAGCATAGCTTAGCTGAGTCCTCCACAAGTCTGCAATCAAAGGCTTGGCTGGGGCTGAGGTATCATCTGGATGCTTGACTGGGAAAGGGTCCATTTCCATGATTACTCAATTGGTTGGCAAAACTAATTTGTTTGCTGTTATAAGAATAAAGGCTTCATTTGCTTGCTGGCTGTTGGCTAGAGGCTGTGGCCCTTAGCTCCTAGAGGCTGTCTTCGGTCCTTTGCCACGTTAGCTTCCAATATTCCTGCCTGCTTCATCAAGCCCAGCAAGAGAAAGAGGATGTCTTAGTAAGACATGTCAAAATGGAAGAAGCAAAGAAGTCACTGGTCCATAGCAATTGTGAGATACAACCAGGCAAATCTCCAGCTCTCAAGAGCTGAGAGTAACTTTCTGTGGCTCTCAGCTCCACTCTGTGGGGTTTTTGTCCCATCGTCCTCTGAGTCATCCTGCTGGGGGAATATGTCCACAGAGTAAGAATGGACATCCCATTACGTAAATTTTGTTTCAGGTGTTGAGACTGTTGACATCACACATACCAAGAAGGCATGAAATGGTTGAGTACATTCTGGGGAGAGCAGGGTGACTCCCAAGGAAGCCCAAAAATGGTTTCCGAGAGCAAAGAAGAGACTGGCTTGGAGTTTTCATAGTGGTTAGGCGGGAGAGCTGGAAAGAGGGTTCCCACGTGCATTAGTCTTCCATGGTTCCTGTAACAAATTACCACAAGTTTAAAGGCTTAAGACAACACACATATTTATTCTCTTACAGGTCTTGAGGCTGGAAGTGGGAAACCAGTTTTACTGGGCTAAAGTCAAGGTGTTGACAGGGCTGTGTTGCTTTCAGAGGCTCTAGGGGGAAATTTGATCATTGCTTCCTCCAGCTTCTGGTGACTACTGGCATTCCTTGGCTTGTGTCTTCATCATTTCCATCTCTGCCTCCATGATCACATCCATTCTTCTCCTCCGTGTTGTGTTAAATCTCCGTCTACTTCTCTCCTATGAAGATATTTATGACTGCATTTTGTACCACGGAGCAAATCCATGATAATCTTCCCATCTCAAGATTTTAATATCTGAACTTAGCAAAAGTTTATTAACATATGCAAAATATCTTTTCCTTATAAGACAGTATCTATCTGTTCCAGGAATTACGACTTGATATCTTTGGTGGCCGTTATTCAATTCACTACACTGTGCAAGTGGGCTAGGCCTTTCAAGCTTTGAACTTCCCACCACTGCCAAAAAGAGAGCACATTTTCTCGTTTGTTTTTGTTTTCCTTTTTCTTTTTATCAGCTTGACCAGATGTGGGACAGAAGTGGAAGAGAGTGAGGTGGAGCTGTCATCAGTCAAACATCAAAAATGGAGTCAGACCCTTTACTACCATGTCCTTAGTATAAACTCCCTTTCCTGTTCATTCAACTGCTTCCAAGAGCTCCTCAGTTATCCAAAGGGTCCAGGAGAAAAGTAACCCACCGAGCACCATGGTCTCTAGCAAGAGACTGATGACGCGGGAGGCCACACACTTCTGCAAGTGGGATACACCAGAGACCTCAGGTTTGGCTCTATCCTGTAGCAGAGAGGCCTCGGTAGCAGCACTAAGCTTGTGGGGATGCTGCTTCCATGGCCCAAGGCATAATGGGCAGCTAAGGACAGAGGCCTATGAGAGCCACTATATTCAGGAGAGCCCAGCATGCACCTTGCAACTTCCCCTCTAATGGTGTGTAGCATGGAGCTGAGGAGGGCAGTTTCTTATACCAGAAGTCCTTGGCAACTTTTGGCCATCTTGAGTGATCCAGAGACTCTAGGACCATGAGGAGGTTGCTAAAGTATCCAGAATGAAGGAGCCTCTGGGAGACACTAACAGGAAATCCAGTTGTATCGTAGTTTGGCCAGCCTCTAGAAGCTCTTTTTAGGAGGCTCTGTTAAAGTTGGGCCAATTTGTAACAGCATAAATTGGCTTAAGTAAAATTTTGAATTAAGTATATAACATCATAGTAAAGCTTTTCTTTCTCAAAACTATTTTACAATTTATTTGTAATTTATGTACAGTAAATTTTAAATTTACATACAAAGTAAAATATACTGTTTTGGTGTACGTTCTATGAGATTTGACAAATCCATAGAGTTGTGTCACTACAAATACAATCAAGATACAGAGCAGTTCCATCACTCTCCAAAATTCTCACTTGTTGTCTCTTTATGGTTAACAATGTCCACCAACTTTATCACCAGAGAACCTATCCTATTGTCTTGGCTCTTCCAGAATGTTATATTAATGGAATCGTACACAGTAAAGCCTTTCAAGTCTGGCTTTTGACTTGACATAAAGCATTTGGCATTCACCAAGTCGTTGCGTGTATCAACATAGTCTGTTCATTTATATTGCTGAGTAGAAATACAATTATTATGATGTTATATATAGCCATTCTCTCGATCCTGTCTAAAAAGTACATTTTATGCTCATTTAACAACCAATCACCCTTGGCAACTCCATTTAAGAAACTATCTTCCAGGATATGCCTGCATATTTAGAAATTGTCTCGGTTAGATATTGGTAGGAGGTCTTTGTTGCTCCCCAGAGGTCACTTTTGTTTGTCATAGACATTCTCATGCACTGGGTCAATACAGACCCAGACACATTCAGCGCGCCACACACAGTGGCGAATGATAGAATAAAATACATGTAGTTCGTCATGTCGCAAATATTACTGAGATATTTGCACAATATTGCTAAAATGTCTTGTATTTCAAGTACAACAAACTGAAATCTCTGAAAGCAAGAGGACAACTCATTCTTCCTCCTGAGGCCATTTGTAAGTATTTGGCAGACTTTATTTCAATGATGAAATGACAGTTATAAGAACTTATTATCATGATTGTTTGAATGTTCAAAGAAAGATGGATTGAAGTATAACCACAAATCAGTACTGATTCAGGTACTATTAATCATAAACTCTTAAAATAGTTTTTCCTACTTTGCAATATTATCTCTAATATTAGTAAAGTGATCATATTCATTGTAAGCCAAGTTATAAAGAAAATCTATAAAATCTGCAGATTTAACAATGCTTTCTAATATCAAAATCATATAGGAGCAGCAACAAAGTTGATGATGAAGTAAAATATCTTTTAAAATGTAAGAGATTTGCACAGAAACTGCTTTCAAATCATCAAATATCTGGCTGTAGAATATCATAACTGTGAAAGCCTCACCTATAGAAACATGCAATTCTTTTCTTTGAAATATAGATAGAGCATTCTAAGTCTTTTCTTGCTACTCCCCCATTGATACTCGGAGTTTATTAAATTCTTGAAAAGTACTATTGAAACGTGTTTGCACCCACAGCTGTTGACATACACAAAAGTTCATACATCAGATGAAGCTGTGTTAAATATACGCATCACAAAGAAAAGCGCCAAAGTGTCCAGTCATACCGCACTCATTAAAAGTACCAAAACCTGCATTCCTGAGAAATATTTCCTACCATAAAGGACTTCTGCACCAGCTGAAAAGACACTAATGAGGTGCCATCCCACCAAACATAGTGAAACATTAATGTTGTAGATATTTTCTCCTTTAGAATCACATTCAGGCCTGTACAAAAAAATATCTTTATTTACTTTACACAGTAAAGTTTCTGGGGGGATGGTGTAACTAGCCAGTGTTTTTAAAATAATGACATCAGAGGACCAAGTTTCTTACATCTTCCTGCTTTCCCATTCTCAGATGTGTCTTCCTCAACCTTCCAGGACTGAAAGGAAGTGGAAGCAGAAGACACAGCACTCGCTGACGTCTCCAGTCCTCTCGTGAGCAAGACCTGGGTCATCACCTCACACTTAGCTGGAAAGGAGGCTGGGAAGCTGAATATGTCAAATCCCCAAACCCTACAGTTAAATTGGTTATGGGATAGTCAATATTTAGGTTGGTATGTCTTGAGCCAGTCTACAACATCTCCTACATCATTGTTGTAAATCTGTGTATTAGTTTTCTATTGCTGTTATAATAAATTATCACAAATTGAATGGCTTAAAACAACACAAATTTATTATCTTACAGCTCTGTAGATCATAGGTCCAAAATGGGTCTCACTGAGCAAAAATTAAAGTGTCAACAATGCTGCATTTCTTTCTGTATGATAAAGTGGGGATTCCATTATTTTAGCTAGATTAGATTATTGGCAGAATTCAGTTCCTTGGGGTTGTAGGACTGAAGACCCTGTTTCCTGGCTGACTGTCAGGTCACCAGGAGATCACCACATTCCTTGGCTCATGGTCTCATCAGTCTTTAAAGCCAGCAATGACAAATTGAGTCCCCCTTTTCTCTGCTTTTTCTGTCATAACATATCTTTGCACCACCCTTCTTTCTTTCTCTTCCTCTTTTAAGGGATCATGTGATTAGATTGGGCCTACTACATCCCATCTCTGTATTTATAACTTGAATCATATCTGAAAAGTCTATTTTGTCATGTAATGCAGCATATTTACAGTTCCAGAGATTAGGACTTGGTCATCTCCAGGGGACGATTATTCTATCACAATCTCCCAATGAAATAAGATGGTTAGCTTATGTGGTCTTCATTGATTGGATCACTAACTGCCATAAATAATTCGCTTATGCATTATAACACTGTATTCCAGGATAAAGCTGGTTAAGTTATTTAGAAGTCAAACTCCACTGTGTTCATGTCAATTGGTGGGTTTTACATATTAAGTTTAACATTCAAATCTCAGAAGAAGAGCATCAAGAATAGATTCCATCTGACTTCTCCAGGCACTCAAGATATTGACTTTTGTCCAGCTTGTCAAGTCACTAATTTAGATGTGTGCTTAGATTGATATAGCTACTCTGTTTAGATTAGCATCATTCCTCTAACTCATCATTTGCCATCCTCATGGCATAACTCTAGATGCTGCTCTTTATTGTTAACTTCATCTTGCATAATTTGTTGTATACTAAGAAACTATCCTCCTCATATCTAACTCTAAAAAAATTCTCTTTGGCCATCTGGTAAAGACTGTGAAGGTTACAACTCATGAGCCAAAATGCCTTAGCGAGTAACCCCCTTTCTGTCAATAAAGAAAAATCCAATTGAGCTGTAACATCTGACAGTCTCCTCTCTCTCCGAGAGTTAGTCAACCTCATGATACTGATTGTCATGTGGTTTCTCTTGCCAGGTTTCAGATGACACTTGGTCCTTGAGGTTGCACAAAAAGAAATTGTACATCTATAGCAGAGATAATTTTGCTTTTAAATATGAAAACACTCTTGCCTGAATTTATTTCCAAAATGATCATTTTATGTGTTGTTATTGTTTATTGTCCTGATTGTTATCACTATGATTTTATGTCATTGCAAAACTATTGGAGAAAGATTTTGCAAAAGTAAAAGACAAAAGACCAAGGGAACAATGTTTGGATCAGGTACAAAGTTATATATCATATATTCTCATACAGGTCTTGGAGGTAGGGAGTGGGGTAAGCTAAGAGTTTATTGATAGTATTTGCCTTTCAGGTGGGAAACGTACAAAGTTTCATACAGTTGATTTTTTTTCCATGAGCTTAGAGGTTTGAAGAGGTTCACCTTCACCTTCCCTTGTCTAATCCATTGGTCCCTAGTGACGTAATGAACATGTACCTAGTACAGACATGTGAGTTAAAGATCTAATAAACCTATAGTGAAACACTATCAAAGGGGCCCCATTAATCTTAGCGGGTAAGAAGTAAGCAATCATTTATGACAACCAAGGCACATTGACAAATACTCAACTATTTCTTTACACTAGCGAAAAAGCAATTCAAAGTGAACAGGAAAACAGTTTCAAGTGGACTTAGCATTTAAGGGGTGCGATAGTGGGATGGGTCTTGTCGCTAAATGCAAATTCATATTAATGTTAAAATGAGCACTGAGTTATATGTAATGATATATATTGTAGCATTGTGTTATATATCATAAACTGTAGTATGTATACAATTTGATATACTATGTTATATATATAACAATGCAAATTGTATATTTATGTGTAACTATATAACTCTATATAACTCTGCCACTGTCTCTGTCTTTCTGTCTGTCTGTCTGTCTCTCTCTCTATATATTTGTAGGTATGTATATCTGTGCATCTAAAGCAGTAGCTATTCCCAGTTTTTAGTCTAAATCATACTTTTTATCCTCACTTAAGAATCAATCTTCCTTGGGAGGTCCATTTAATTTGACCCTCTTCCAAGGAACCAGAGAGTAAGGAATTTAAAAATAAATGTGAATAGATTTACAACAACTTAAATTCTTATTATTAAAATTTACTACAGCTTTGGCAGAGAGTGATGTATTGAATGAGATGATATAGAAGGTGCTTGGTGTAGTTTAGAGAAAGCAGGCCACATACTATTTTATGGCTTAAAGTCACTATGTTAAAATCTTTTACATACCCTCTAAGAACACATATCTCTCATATGTCATAAAAATCTTTGATGAAATAAGTTTTTGTGAAATATAATCACTACCACATTCTTTCCACATTATGGATAATTATTCTTAGTTTTTGTAAGTATTATCTTTAGAGAGACATTATGCCAAAGCTATTACTATTGTTAAGGAAACAATGTGTAAACGGCCCTTGTGGGGAGGCAATCTTCTACATAGAGCAACACTCATCCAAAATGAATCTAGATAGAAATGTGCATGTTTATTTTTGCATTAAATGTATATTTTTGATCATGTATATATTAATGTTATTATTTTAACATAAAGAGAATCTAAATCTTCAGCAAATGGCTCACCAAGTCATATATTGGATCCCTCATACATTTGGTGGCAAGACCAGTAAACACTACTATCCAGAAAAATGGAGTAATATAAAAATCAGAAAAAAGCAAAAGATATGAGAATAATTTCTTGGTCTTCACTTCAACAAATGTATGGAGCCCTAGCTGGCAATATGGCTAGTCAAAGAACTATACATATAGTCAGAAGTCTGTATTTATAACGTATGTCATAAGTTTCTTTCCAGTCAGCCTCAGTTATATTATCTGGTAATGGATAGCAAATGAATAGTTAAATGTGTCTAGGGAATAATTCCTAGAGGCTGCCTCATTGTGAATTAGATTGGGAAGACAAGGGGCTGAAAAATAACAGAGAAAATACAAAGGTATCAAGGAATTTTGTAAAAGTATTAAGGAAGTCATAATCCTAACTTGTTAATTGGCACTGAGTTCATGATGCTATAAATGATAATATATTTCTTGACTATTGCCAAAGATTTAGCTCTTTTCCATAGTCTCTGTTTAGATGAACAAAGATTTGACCAGCACATTTTTGAATAGCTAAACATAATGCATTAGTGAAAGGAAAATAATTCTAATGTATACACAAGTAAGTTTTCTCCCCTTGGTAATTGATACTGTGGAATGTCTGTTTTTCTCAAAAATAGCACTATAATGATTATCTCTATGAAATGTAAAACACTACAGAGCTAGTGATTCCACCAAGAATTATACCAAAATACAGCCAACCCTTCAATTTTGGTGCTTTAAACTTTTCCAAATGCTTCTCCATGCCAAGTGGATAATAAGCCTTATAATAATCCTGGGAGTTTGTAGAAAAGAGTGCATTTTCCTCATTTTACTAACTATAAATTGTTAAAGACAAGACAATAGACCCGAAATAAAGTTGTTTATGCTAAGTTCCACATCACCAAACTGAAACTGAACTTAGTTCCAGTTTCAACTCTCCCAGAAATGAAATCTTAAAGCAGTCAATCAGGAATTGCCTGATCAGCGTTGGTTAGGTAATCTGCCTGATAAACACCTGCCATTCCCTCTAGGAAAAGTCACTTTGTAATAACCAATCCAATTGTTGCCTAGTATCACTTCCTTGTCTTGTTCCCTTCTGCCTGTGAAATCTATTGCCTTGTATAGCTCTTCAGAGCTTCTTTCTATCTGCTAGATTGGATGTTGTCTGATTCATGAATTATTGAATAAAGCAAATAAGATCTTTAAAATTTACTCAACTGATTTATTTTTTGTTTTTTAACAGAATGTAATGAAAATAGTAGCTAACTGACTTGCTCAAGATTTTAGTAAACAGAAGGTTAAAAATCAGTTATCTGATTTTTAGGGACAGCACTGTCCCCATGACATTGTGATTCCTGCTTTACTAAACTTCAGAAACAAAAACTACTATCACTACTATCTCCATCACAATCATCATCTTTATCATCACTGCTATCATCTTCATTATGGTCTTCATCATGGACCATGGATAACATTCTTATAACATATACAACATTAAATGAGAAGGGGTATATGCATATATACTCCCATGAATAAAATACATAAATAAATAAATGTAGTACATCATGTTATATGTTAGAGGATGTAAATGAGTTGATGAAGTAAAATATAACTATATATAGAAAAGGAGCTAACATTGTCTTATACGTGTGTGTACAATTATAACTAAAACTACAGAATAGCTAATTGTTAAAAGAACTGCTAACAGAAGTTCTCAGAGATAGATGCATTGAATAATCACTTAACGTGAGTTGCTGATTTTAGAATCTGGAATTGGAAGGATAGGCATCAATGGCTCTGTTGACAGATGCTCACTTTCCCGGATAATACCAGTTCAAAGGTTTAATAATTTCAGACACTTTAGAAAGGGTTAAAGACATGGAAGATTAGGCACCAATGTGTATGTCACTGTGTGGACTTTGAGTAATCCTGAAAAGAACTTTTAACACTTTACTTTTAAACTCATAGATATATCCTTTTAAAAATACGAATTGGCATAGGAGTAGCTGTTTGGATTGCAGTCTTGAAGGAGAGGAAAACATTCAAAGTGAACTATTTTGGGGCTATAACTGCTGAGTAGAACATAGAATATGTGCAAAGTGAACTGGTTGAGACAGGTAGGAGTGCTCTGTTATATCATGTATTGTGGCAGGAAGTTGTTAGGAAGGGAACTAAGCGCACGCAAGCTTTTCTTTTGGTATTATGATTTGAGTAATTCCACACACCCGCACAGTAGGTTAAATAAATATGCTCCCTTTATTGATGCTCTAAAATCTATATTTTGCCAGGAGTCTGAGGTAGGGCATAGCAATATTCATTCATCTATTCACTCATTTAATGACGCACTCAACAAACATTCATTATTCAACTGCCATTGCCAGCGTCTGTGCTATAGAATAAAAGAAGGCTAACAAAAACAAGTGTGAAGATTTAGGAAATTAGTCAGGTAAATAATCTTGCATATTTTCAAGTATATTTAAGACAAAAATATTAATAGATTGAATTCTGTTGTCAGTGTTTATGCAAAATATGTGATGCACATTACTATCTTGTTCACTAGGTAGGATGATTCTTTAGGCATAGAGCACTGAAGACAGATTAATTTGCTTAGTATATAACCAAGCACAGCAAACTGTAGTTTAATATTTAAAAGTATCTAAAAGTACATCATAAGCTGGAAGTGATTAACTTCTTCAGGGGAGAATGCAGAGATTAGAAATATTTCTCTGATAACTGTGTGGCAAGCAATTAAAACATTTGCAATTAAACTCATGACACTATTTTTTAAGTAATAATTTTCTCAGTGCTGCAATAACATCCTTGTTCCTTAGGCTGTATATCATGGGATTAAACATCGGAGTCACTATGGTGTAGAAAAGAGAGAGCACTTTGTCAGTTGCTGCAGAATGATGGGATTTTGGTCTCAAGTAGGTAATGGTAGCAGATCCAAAGAATAAAACCACAACGAGCAGATGGGAAGAACATGTGGAGAAGGCTTTGGCCCGTCCTCTGGCTGTTGGCAACCTCAGAATGGTGAAAATGATTTTGCAGTAAGAGGCAAGGATCAACATGAATGGCCCTGCAACAAAAAAGGTAGCTACTACATAGACCGACATCTCATGTGCAGAAGTGTCTCCACAGGCCAGGTTGAGGATGGGGGGTATGTCACAGAAGAAGTGGTTAATTTGGTTCAAATTACAGAAATGCAGAGAAAAAATCTGACATGTTTGCCCTATCTGGACTGGGATTCCACTGATCCAGGAGCCAACAGCCAGTTGGATACACCTCTCTTGGTTCATGACTAGAGGATAGTGCAGAGGGTCACAAATGGCCACATAGCGGTCAGAGGCCATCACAGCCAGGAGGAAACATTCGGTGGCTCCCAGCATATGGAATAAGCACATTTGGGTGGCACAGTCCAGCATAGAAATGCTTCTATCCTGAGTCCAAAGGCTTACTAAAATCCTAGGGAGCGTGACCGACACATAACAGATTTCCAATGAGGAAAAATTTGCCAGGAAAAAATACATGGGTTTCTGTAGTGCAGTGTCAAGCCTGGTTATTATTATTATTATGAGGCTATTTCCAAGTAAGATAATAATGTAAATGATGGAGAACACTCCAAATAGTAAGCCTTGGACGTTTGGAAGGTCAGAAAATCCCAGGAGTACAAATTGAATCACTGTGGAAACATTGTCTTCAGCTTTCATCTCTTGATATTCCATCCGTGGGAATGATTCAATCAGGAGTACAAGTTACTTCATTTCCCTTGGCTTTTGTTTTCTTATGTATAAACAGGATCGTATGCCTTCCAATTTTTCCAATTCTCTGTTAAAACAAAGCCTATAACTGCCAAGTGCTTTGAAAGTGTGGTGAAGGGCATTTTTCCTTATTATTAAATGTATCTGCAAGAAAAAATCCCCTTAGTCTTGTCTTTTCTGCTATGGATTGTTATATTTCTTTGTGTCTGAAGATATGATATGTAACTTTAATTTTGCTATTCATTTGAACACTCAAAATTGCAAAATCTGAATTTATGTTCAATTGTAGCAATGATTCCATTCTTTCAGCTGACATGTTTCCCTCCTCACCTCTCAATTCTGTTTTCCATTATTATCAACTCAAAATTAATTTTATTGCATAAGCAAATATTTTTAAGTCATATAAAATAGTTTTAGGGATGAATATTGTTAGTTTTTAAAAGTGATTTTATTTGTGGTATTTCCCAAGTCTTGTTTAGCCTTGACATTATGCATATTTAGGCTATTTTATTATAAAACGAAATGGATGAGTTGACCACTATAATACAGATATTATTGGGTGTTATTTAATCTTTAAAACTGTATATTTCAATGTAAGATCTATAAATTCAGCAGTCACAAATTTTATTCAGATTTTGCAGTGGAGAGAAAAGGAACTCTAAGATCATCTCCTGTCCAGGAACACTCAAGCAGTAAGAGGCAGGTTCATCTAGCATTTATGTTCAAGAAAGCAATTCTAACTAGTATGTACACCCCTCACGTGCTTATAGTATGAAAGAGACATCAACCACAACTCATCTCTGAAGTCTTCCTAAATTACCCAGATCATCAATAATTGCTATTATTCTGCAGACCTCATCTAGTCCATTCATTCTTTTCCTGGCACACGTGTCTGTGTGTTTCATGCACATGAGTGTTTTATGGTGACATTGCCCATCTTTATTATTTAGTTTTATTATTGTTATAACTAGATTATAGACTTCTTCTGATATTCTATACATTTCTATGCAATGCATAGTATATTTGCTCCACAAAATGTGATTTACTAACTTCTTAAATAAGTCACAAGTAAGTCAAATTGATTGATTCTTTGGAATCAACCAGTTAAGCACAGGTTCCTACCCGAAATGCAGATCTCCCCTCCTTATCCATTCTGGTGTAGATCAAGCATGACTTCTGTGTGTGCGTGTGTGTGTGTATGTAGGAATTATGCTGTTTTCATTCACTCTTGCAGAAGTAGAAAATTACTTCATTATTTTCAGTATGTTCTAGATAACTTCCATATTATGCGTTAACTAATTTGAAGCCAATAGAGACTAACTTACCGCAAAGAAGAGACACACCTATAACCATATTCTAAGGGTGTTAAGGTTGAAATCTTGACAATGGTCAAAATTTAAAAAAAAAAATGTAGACACAAATAGGGCAGGGGAAACAGTCCATGAAAAACTTGGGCCTCCTGAAAATTTTCTGTAATGGAGAAAAGGAAAGTTAAATAATAATTTCTTGCACAATCTACAATATTCCAGACATATTAAAGAAGTACTAAAGGTATTTAAACTTTGCCCCATTATTATACAATTCTCCAATGAAAATTTGATTGTAAGGAATGTAAAAATGCTATAATTAAGTCTCCAAGTTGGTCACAAACTAGTACTGATAGATGACATAAGTAAGATATGATTTCATGTGTATCATACTATACAACCATGCCTTTTTCACTACACCATCTTACACACCTTTAACCATGTTTTATTTACATATTTATTTCAAAGTCTAATACTTGGCCAATATTTAAACTTGTTTATTGACTGAATCACGTCTTTCTAGGCTAGCATGCATCATGCACCCACGTTTGATGAGCTAACCGTTGTCCTCAGAAACTGCCATCCTCTTTATTCTCTTTATTGTATCTGCTCTTTATGTAAACTCTTCTCTCATTCTTCAATCCTCTCTCTAAATTATTCCTTAGTGTTCAAGCAGGGTAGTACATTTGAGAAGTAAATTGAAACTAAGGTGACAAAAAAATTAGCAAGAACAACAGAACTTGCAATCAAGAGTATAGCGCTCTACATATAATGAAATCTTTTTTATTTTGGCCTCAACTTTTTATTTGTCAAAGGGAGCAACAATTTTATGAATATTAAATGGAATTGCCACTGTAAAACCATCAAAATTCTACCTAAATTGTGCTTATCATCTAAACACAAGCTCACCTATAAAAGTTTCCTCAAATCTTGCAACATAGCTACTTATTTATCTGACTTCTGGAAATATTTAGATGTTTCTGTTTATGCAACTTAGAAAGAAAAACACTATATAATTCAGCTAAATGTGGCAACTTTTGTTTTTATTCAAATACTTTATTGTTCCGATCTTCCCACTGAATAATGATTTTCTTTGGTGTGGAGATTGTGATGTCAATTACACCATCTATCATCACAATGTAATAGTGTTTATATTCGGGGCAAGTTTATTAAATCAAATAGAAAATAGGGAATAAAAATCAGAAATTGGTGAATGCCATTCAGAAGGCTTTTTCCCTTAGGAGACGTCTCTAAAGATAAAAATAAAAACATATAATATCTCTTCAGCATTTTCAGATCCATTTATCAAGGAACTTAACTTTTAACAAACAAGGAATCCCAGTGGTACTAGTAAAATCCATTTTAATAAAGTCCATTTACTATCTTGCTCCTTAGTTATGAGTAATTAAATTTTTATGAGATATAATTTCCAGATTTAATACATGTAAACTACTTGAATACATGCTTAGCACATAGTAATCACTTAATTAAGGTTAGAACTTAAGATGATGATAATCATGATTATGATGATGATGATGATAAAGATGTCAGTAATCTTTGGGATATTGACACATTATATTAGAAAGTACTTACTATTTCCTCATTTGATATTATAGTAATGAGAGTCCGAAGAGTAAAAAGACTATCTGAATCATTTTTTTGAAATCAAACAACAACAAAGGATTTCTTTTTAAGTTTCCTGTAAATGAGTGTTCTTTGATGATGCTTAAAAAATACAGATGTATGTAAAACCAAATTTGGTATCGGACAAAAATAATTCATGCTTACCTGTTTGGATTGAGGTTGAATACAATGCTTACCTTTATTGATTGAGTTAAAAGACAGAAAATGAGAAAAAAAATATTTTTGAGAGGTAATTTATTTTTATTTGAAACAGAGCTTAACTACCTTCTAAAACATGCTCTATGGTCATAACCAATAGTGCTCTTTAAGTAGGAAATATTCTCCACCCTCGGGATCCGCTTCTTTCCCACGTCACTTTCTAGTTGAACTGAACCTTTCTGTCTGCCCCTCAAGGGGTTCCGTATAACTACCACAGCGTATCTGGCCACACTACTTCTTTAAAGTCTCTTCCTCTCTTACATTTTTTGTGATTATCAAGAAACATAAGCATTATAAAATCAGAAATTTATGTTTACATATTAATTATGGTATAAACTAAGATGTCCTTATAAAGATGCAAATGTACAGTGTCTTAAATTAATGCTAAGTTTATTTCTCTGTCACTAAAGATTCAGCAGTAAGGAGTCTAGGGCGGTGGGGCCAGTTGTGTGACCGTCAACGCGAATCTTCCGTCTCCGCGTCCGTCAGCCAGGTGGGCTGCCTCAGCCCCTGGACTCAGAGAGGAGGAAGCGGGTGAGGGCAGCGCTCACTTATTCCTTTTTAGACGGAGAAACTGGAAACGGGATGAAGAATTTCCAGGCAAAATCCCTCATGTCAGATTTAGTCACAAGACCACCCCAAAATGGAAGAGAAACAGGAAAACATTTCTAGCTGCACTGCCATGTGACCAGCTGACTCCCTATGTCTATGTCTATCGCTAACTGCCTTCCATTGTCAAAACCTAAAATTCCAAGTAGTTACTGCATCGAGTTCTCAGCCAAGGATGTCCTCAGGTTAATTGCGGCTCCTCTTAGTGTCGCGATTATAAAACGACAGAATAAGTTCCTATGACACCCCCTACAAACAAGCACACAGAGACACACATTCACAAAATACAGTGTATGAGAATATTACATCTGCCTAAAGAGAGCAGGAATAGATTGATACTTATATAAAGATTAATGAATAGAGAGACGGAAAAACAGATTTTAGAAACATCATCGCTCATGCATTGAATGTTCTCACTATTCAAGGGTTAAATATTTATTCACAAATTTTGAGTTACACTATTTTATGATTTATTTTATCTTAATTCTAGTCATTAAAATACATGTGTAGCATAATCTCATTTTGGTTTTAGTTTGTGTTTTAATAATGGCTAATGATGGTGAACATCTTTCATGTGATGATTTGACTTCTGTATATCCCCTTTAATAAAATATCTCTTCACGTTTTACTACACTTGTTAATTAGGTTGTTTCTTCTCTTACTATTACATTTCCTTTTCTGGATACATGATGCACAAATATTTCTCCAATGACTGAACAATAGAAATTGAACAATATCAACCTGAGAGCAAAATATTTTAATTTTGATGAAGTTCATTTTATAAATATTTTCTTTTATGGATTGGATTGTGTTTTTTTAAACATATTTAAGATCTCTTGCCTAATCCCAGGTCATTAAGATTTTCTCATATGTTTTCTTCCAATAATTCTATAGTTTTAACATTCTACCTTTAAATCCATGATCCATTTTGAGTTAGTTTTTGTAGAAGGCATGAATTTTAGTTTTATGCATTTGTGCCTTTGTCAAAAATCAATTGCCCAGACTTTCATTAACTCAAATTCACAAAAATCAAAAGAGAGCATTGGTAAAAGTAATTATACAGCTAATTATAAAACATAGCACAAATATATATTTTTCTATTTTCTCTTTTGAAAGTGTTAAAGACAAATATATAAATAATAGTTTATAAACAATAATCTAAAACCTGTATTTTTGTGCACATCATGACTGATACTAAATAAAAAATGATTATGAAGGATGACGTGAACAATTTGTACCAACCAATTGGACAGCTTAGACAAATGGACACATTTCTAGAAAGACACAATATTCCAATGATACACACAAAAAAGAAAATATAATATTTACACAGATCTATAACAATTAAACTATTGGATTAGTAATTTAAAAATCTCCACACAAATAAGCCAAGGACCAGATGGCTTCACTGATAATTCTACCAAATATTAAAAAAATAAATAAATAATGCCAATTCACAAACTCTTCCAAAAAAATTGAAAAAGAGGTAACATATTTCAAATCATTTTATGAGGAAAGTCTAATCTACCACCAAAATCAGATAAAAACCTAACAAGAATAGAAAACTACAAACTAATATTCCTCATGAATATAAAGAAAAGTTGCACAGTGAAATGTTACAAACCAAATCCAGCACATAAAAAAAAAAAAAAAAGATTATAGGGGCCGGCCCGATGGCGCAAGCGGTTAAGTGCGCGCGCTCTGCTGCAGTGGCCCGGGGTTCGCCGGTTCGGATCCCGGGCGCGCACTGACGCACTGCTTGGCAAGCCATGCTGTGGCGGTGTCCCATATAAAGTAGAGGAAGATGGGCACGGATGATAGCCCAGGGCCAGTCTTCCTCAGCAAAAAAGGGGAGGATTGGCAGATGTTAGCTCAGGGCTGGTCCTCCTCACAAAAAAAAAAAAAAAAAAAAAAAAAGATTATAAGCAACGACCAGTTGGAATTTATCCCAGGACTACGCAGTTGCTTTAACATCTAGAAATCGAGGTAACACGCCATTTTAACGGAATGAAGGACGAAAAGTACATGATTATCTCAACAATGCAGAAAAAACACTTGACCAAATGCAATACTTATTCACGATAAAAATTTTCAACAAATTAGGAAAGAAGGGAATCTTTGAAACTGATAAAAGTCATCTATGAATAATCTATAGCTAATATCATGCTTAATGGTGGAAAACAGAATTATCTACACCTAAATCAGGAATAAGACAAGGAAGTCCACAATAACCTTATATTTAACATTGTAGAAGAGGTTTGGGGCAGTGCAACCAGGCCAGAACAAGATAGAAAAGACGTCTAGATTGGAAAAGAAGAAAGAAGAACTGTACGTATTTTCAGAAGACATGTCTTTTACAATTATATATAATGTTTTATATTATATATTAAATATACATAAACATAAACATAAAATATAAATAAATATAAACATAAATATAAGTATATTATATAATAAATGTAGATATTAAAAACCCTGTCATATCTAAACTATAAATAGACAATTGACCCAACTAAAACGGAACAAGGATTTGAACAGATGTTTCTCCAAAGAGGATGTACAAATAGATGATAAGCAGACGGAAAGTTCTCAATGTTATTAGCCATTAGGAAATTGCAAAGCGAAATCATCATGTGGTACTACTTCATGCCCAATAGAAAAACTATAACCAAAACGATAGATAATATCAAGCGTTGATGAGTATGCACTTAATTAGAACTCTCACATATTCTTTGTCTGGATGTAAAAGGAAGCCACTTTGGAAAATGTTTGGCCATTCCTTAAAATGTTAAACTTAGATTTAACTAATGATCTTGCAACGCCACTCCTAGGTCTATACCCAAAAGAAACAAAAACATATGACCACATAAAACTTGAACGTGAATATTTATAGCAGTACAATTTATAGTAGCCAAAATTTAGAAGCCCCTCAAATACCCTTCAACTGATGAATTGATATACAAAATGTTATATATGCATATGCTACAATGTGGATAAACCTTCAAAACATAATGCTAAGTGATAAAAAATAGTTATAAAAGATCACAATTTTATGATTATCTTTATGTGAAAAGTACAAAATAGACAAACCTATAGAGACAAAAGTAGATTAGTACTTCTAGTCTGGGAGAGGCAGAGAACAAGATGAGGAGTGATGATGGTTGCATAATTCTATGAATGTACTAAAATTACTAAATGGTAAATTTTAAATGAGTTATTTTTTTGCTATGAGAATTGTATCTCAGCAAAGCCATTAAAATGAATTGTAATAAATGCAATTAGGGATGAATAACACAAAGTGAAATTAAATATGTGATTCCATTTATAATAGCATAAATTAATAAAATGCTTAAGAAAAAATTTTATAAAAGAAATGTGATACTTATACCTTGACAACTACAAAATATTGCTGAAGAATTTTTAAAAGTTTAAATAAATGGAGATAAATCCCATGTTCATGGATAGGGATACTTAATATCATTATGTTGGTAATTGTCCCCATGTGACCTTTAGGCTCTATACAATCTGAATCCAAATCTCAGTTGGCATTTTGCAGAAATGATGACCTGTTCATAACTTTCATATGGAAATCTAATAGACTGAGCCTTAAAAAAGAAGACCAATGTTGGATGATTAAACTCCCTGATTCAAAATTTACTACAAAGACATAGTAATTAGGAAAGTATAATATTGACAAATTGACAACATAAGTTAATGCAACCAAATTAAAAGAAGTCCAGGAAAAAAAAGTGCATTAATGTCACCTTATTTTCAACAAAGTTGCCAAGCCAATTCAGTGGAGAAAAAGATGCATTTTTACCAAGTGGTGGTGTGATAATAGAAAATATATATTCAAAGATAAATTTCAGCATTATCTCACACAGTACACCAACTCTTAGGAAGAAGCTGCCTTGAGGCAGAATTTCTTCTTCCTTAGGGAAATCTCAGTTTTGCTTTTAAGGCCTTCTAACTGATTAGATGAGGCCCAAAGTATCAAGGATGACCATCTTTACTTAAAATTAGCATATTTTAGATGTTAACCACATCTACAAAGTATCTTCAGAACAAGGCTTGGATTATTATTTGATTGAATAGCTGGGCACTATAGCCTAAACATGTTAACATAAAACTACCCATCACAGTCCATCTGTTGTCAACTAGCCAAAGATACAAATCTCCTTAAACCAGAAATAATCTCCAAATAAAGACAATGCAAAGACATAATTCCACTTAATGTGATACAAGTATTCTACGTACAACTGAAAACATGCTTCGCATCTTGCCAGAAGAAAGAAGATGCAAAGTCATTGGGTGATATTCACTCTGGTTCTTGATATTTTGATATATTCATAACAAAATGAAGATGAAATACTCACAGCATTCCCGTCCTTTCTGCAACTAATCATTGGTCATAGCTGGTATTTATAACCATCTTCTTCCAACATCCAATCCATATTCCCTGTGCCTTGAGAAAGCACCTCAGGTTGTCATGATTATTTGTTTGGTGGGGTGATCCAAAACTTTCTTCCTGAAGTGTCTGGGCCATTAGTAGTTCTGCTTCAACTGGCCTGTTGTAGGTTTCCATTGTATTTTTTTCCCCCCAAAGTCCCACTAGATAGTTGCATGTCATAGTTGCACATCCTTCTAGTTGCTGTATGTGGGACTCGGCCTCAGCATGGCCGGAGAAGTGGTGCGTCGGTGCGCTCCCGGGATCCGAACCCGGGCCACCAGCAGCGGAGCGCACGCGCTTAACCACTAAGCCATGGGGCCGGCCCGGTTTCCATTGTATTTAACAACAGGATATATATACATACAGATTGTATACATTACTGTCTAGAGTAATGAAAACAATACAGTGTTGGTGGAGGGATAGACGCTAGACCCAAGGAATTTAAGGGAGTTCAAAAATTGCCCTAGATAAATATGACTGACTGATTTTTGACAAAGATTCAAAACCACCCAACTGAGAAATTACATTGTTTCAAAAAAAATGGTGTTGAAAATTGGACAGGCAGAGGCAAAAAAAGAAAAAAAATGGAAATCCACAAAACTGAACCTCTACTTAAACCTCAAACCTTATGCAAATATTAACTCAAAATTGGTCCAGTGACGGATGGAAGTCATGGTCCTATTAGTGAAACAAGATTGCCTATGTTTCAACTGTTTCAAGGGGTTTAACTATATTTTTCCCACCACTTGTGTAAATATTAAAAATTTTACGTATTTTAAAAGGAAAAAGAATGCACTTATGGTCTTTTGTTCTTACAAACATCAATTTTTTAATTCTCTTTTCAGCCATCCACCATGCTCCATTTATAATTCACATTTCCCTGAAATCCTGGTAGTGATATTTCCTTTCACAAATACTCTTGGTTTTATAGGTTCTTCTAGTTATGATCCATCTTTAATTTATTCACATGAACACTTTATATATAAGTAACAAATTAGGGACAATTATAAAGGTCAAGAGAGTACTTGTAAACTATAAATGTCAAGAGAATAACTGCAAATCTGTAATGTAATATTACACATTTATTAAAACCTCAACAGAATATCTAAGTAGTTAAATACATTGGATTATTTACTGGAGATAGCTAAAAAGAAAAAGAACAAAACGCAAGAGAGACAAAGTGCCTGACAGAATGGTCGAGAAAGACATCATGGAAAAAGATTGTTAGGGCCATAAACATGTTTTGGATGCTTTCCAAAATATTTGAATGGCAAGAGTAATGACTTAGTACAATTAAAAAGTGACATAGGACAGTACAAATTCCAACAAAACAGAAAGAAATAGTTTTTTATTTAAAGAGCACTATTTTCTTGCAAGAAAAAATGGTTTAGAAAGATATTTGCAACTCCTAATATTCAAAGTCTAAAACTAAATTTCAATAGAACAGCAACACTGTGTATCACAGAAAGAAATAATTTCATTTTCAATCATAAAGGTAAGTGTGAACTTTTTCATCAAAGGTCCTATTTACATTTTAGGTTGACTTTCTGAGCTAATTGTATCTTAAGAATCAAAGTTCAGAAGATCCAAATATTTACAGAATATTAAGGGAATCATATAATGACCTTGATGAGTTCAAACTGTATTTCAGGCAACATCTATACTTCCCTGTTTTTCTGTTAGAAGGTCAGTGAGATAAATGACTAAAAGCATTTTAAAATGTACTTTTTTGAAACGTATTGTTAATTATAACGTAACAAAACATTATTATAATTGGGGAAGTTTTCAAAAATTTTCTAATATAAGAAAACTTACTGAACAAGGCAGGAGGTGGATATTTTAATTAAGTTATCACCCCTCCATCAATGAAATAAATCATTATTTTAAAGAAATTCTTTCTTGAAAAGGAATCTGAAACTTTTAGGGCATTTCAAAAAAATTCTTTGACATTATACTTAGCTATTCCATTGCTGGGTATATATCCAAATAATGTGGAAACACCAATGTGTAAAGATACATGCTCCCCTCTGTTCATTGCAGCGTCATTCACAATAGCCAAGACGTGGAAGAAACCTAAGTGCCCGTCAAGGGAAGAATGGATAAAGAAGATGTGGTATTCATACACAATGGAATACTACTCAGCCATAAGAAACGATGAAATCCAGCCATTTGTGACAATATGGATGGACATTTGAGGGTATTACGCAAAGTGAAATAAGTCAGAAGGAGAAGGTCGAAGGTCAAATACCGTGTGATCTCACTAATAAGTACAAGATGAAAACAACAACAAACAAACACATAGAGACAGAGATTGGATTGGTGGTTACCAGAGGGGAAGAGGGGAGGGAGGAGGGTAAAGGGATAATTAGGCACATGTGTGTGCAGTGATGGGTTGTAATTCGTATTTAGGTGGTGAACATGAGAATATAATGTAATCCATGCAGAAACAGAAGTATAATGATGTACACCTGAAATTTATACAATGTTATAAACCAATGTTACTGCAATAAACAAAATAATAATAATAATAATCTATTATATAAAAGAAATACTACAAAACCCTACATACAATTATAACCGACTGTCTTTGTCCTCATCCAAGGAGATTTATTTCCCCATGTTCATTAGCTGGATAAAACAAGAATTTTCCTGTGTCCCTGAGAATAAAATACAACTGCAACACAAAGTCTCAATGAAGAGGACAAAGAATCCAGTCTCCCTTTACCTTTCACTGCGAAGCACTTCTGAGGAGAAGGACTGTGAGTGGTGTTAATTGCAGAGTCAGGCGACATTTCTTTCCCTTCCTCTGTGTATAATAAAGGAAATCATATAAGCAATCAGATTACACTTATAGTACAAATCTCATCTCCAATGTTAGGCGTGAATTTAAAACACTGGAAACCATATTTTACTAATTATTAAGGGGAAGATTTTGTTATGAAAAGACTTAGAAGATTTCTTACATTGTGGCTTTCCCATTCCTCACTCCCTCCACCCCCCCACCCTCCCTTTCTCCCTCCCTCCTTTTTCCTTCTTCCCTTCCTTCCCTCCCTCCCACCTTCCTTCTTTCCCTTCCTTCCTTCCTTTCTTTCTTACTTTGTCTTTCTTTCTTTTCCTTCCTTCCTTCCTTCCTTTCTTTATTTCTTTCTCTCTTTCGTCTTTCTTTCTCTTTCTCTCTCTCTCCCTTTCTTCCTTTCCTTCTTTCTCTCTTTCTCTTGCTTGAATTTCATCTGATTCCTATTCTTTCATTGCTTCAGTGTCATCTGAGAAAATAAAATGTGCACAGCTTATGGTAGATGTGGATAATACCACTATCTCTGTGCTGCATAGCATTGTAATTTCATTGGAAAATTTTTGGAAATTAAATATAAAATCATCTAACACAATTAGAAATTGTCAATCAGATTCTGAAATACATAGTGGAATTAGAATAGGGTTTGTAGTCAAAGACTATTGGGTCTGTGGATTCATTTTCTGTAACTCAGTTCTCTCAAATTTTTGCATCATTAAAGGTTTAAGATTAATTTATTAACCCAACACAATGTGTAATCAATATATAACATCTTTCAATATAATAATAAATCTGTTTATGAGTGGCATGACTGGAATAAACTGAAAGTTTTCCAAATTCATAGAGAAAATGCTTAATATTGTTGTATTAGAGAAAGATTTTATGATACTGCAATATTTAAGGAGGGGGTTAGAAATTGCTTAATGATTCTACTTCCTACATTTCTAAAGGCTTTACCATGCAATAATTCATTTGATATTCACAATGTATGTGGAAAATTTAATAAATACTCATTATTTCTTCTTATTCAGACCTTAAATCTCATTTGAACAAATTTGTGACTCAGTCAATTGTAGATTATTAGTTTCTAATGTTTTTTTCCCAATTACTTGTTAATTTTGCTTTGTTCTGTTTTCTTTTTCCAAAATACTCACCTGTTAGAATATTGGAGAAGAATTAAAACAGGACCTCCGTGTAAGGGGGGAGAGAGAGGTGAACACAAGACACAATAATGATAATAGCATATCCCACATCAACCATTGCTGGAGTGTATAATAAATGCAAGTTAGTAATGGAAATTTTTATCCATTCATAAATCAGATGTGTATTGAGTGATTTATATGCATCAGATGCCCAGGAAGTGTATAGTGTATGAACATTATACTCTAGGGTCCCCTGGTTTTACCCGTTATAGTAAAAGTAACTTGGATTTTGAGTTGTACAAGACTGAATTCAAATCTCAACAATGCCATGTGTTTGCTGTGACTTTGATTGATTTATATAACATTTTGAAGTTTACTACTAAGTACAATGGTGACAGAACGCCCTCAGCACCATTGTGAGGATTGAATAAGATGGTGTCCGCACGCACACCTGATACCTGGTGAACCATTGCAGGTGCTCTTTAGCTCCCCACTTTCACCACCTGCACTGACAGTGTGCAAGCTGATTTCAAACAGTCTTTCCTGTCTTCTTGCACGTAAGCCTGTTTTCAAGAAGCTACATGCTTAAATACAATCCTCAGATACTGAAATAAGTGCACGTCCTTCATTCAGTACCTTAGGAATGATACCATCAAAACCACCAGTTTGAAAAACTTTCAATTATACAAGCACTCCTGGAATCAAACACTGATGGAGTTCCACTATGCGCTGTTGGTGACACAGAAAGATTTGTAAGATGTACTTTAGGAGCTCATTAGAGAGAAAGTGGGTTGGGAGACAATAGCACTCAGGAAACACTTGGATGTTTTAGGAGAACCCAACAAAGAAACTGGGACTTATGTGCAATTTATAGAATACTTTGTAAAAATGGATGGGCATAGGCAAAAAGAACATATGACCAGAGTTGGAAGGACAGCCTTCTGCTTGGACCAGAAGATCCTTTTAGTTTTCTCTTCTTTTGACTTAAGTCCTCAGTGAAAATTATGGCTATTAACCTCAGGAATTAGCACTCAAATGTAAAACCAATATTTGAGATTTGATAAATATATTTTTTGCCTTTTGATAGTCAATTCTTTATGACTTCTTTCAGATGAAATATACTGACTATAACAACTATTAGAATATAAAAAAAATCACAAAGATCCCCCAGGAAAATCACTTTATCTTGTTTTTTTGAATATAATTACATGATGTCTCAAGAAATATTTGAGACAGCTTAAATCAAAATGTGAATAAATACAATTATTTTAAAACAAATAAGATGAGAAAGAATCAAGGGGACAGGCCATTTCAAACAAAAGTGTCCAATTGCTTGCTACAATTAATATTTTTATTTTTGACTTATTTTTATAATTCCAGCTAGACTCTGATATTCCTCAAAGCTGAATAATAAAACACAGTATTACATATCTCATTATCAATAACAAGAACATATATCAGTCTCTCAGCATACCTAATTCCTGTTAGGAGTGTTTTCTGAAGGATAATTTTGAGTGAAATAATGAACATTTTTTTACCACAGTTCAACATCAAGTACAGATGTTTTTATAGGACTGAATCTTAGTGACTGTGATTTTTGAAAGCACGACGTACATAATTATATTTCCGAAAACTGCAACTCAGGCAGATAAAATGACTTTATATATTGAATTCTTTATTTTCACAGATGTTACCCAGAGACCAAATAGCAGAAGGCAATTTATCTTCAGTCGTGGCATGTGTTCTCCTGGGATTTTCTGATCTTCCAAACCTCCAGGGGTTCCTATTTGGAATTTTCTTTCTTGTTGATATATTCGTATTAACAGGAAATGGTCTTATCATAATAATTATAAAGGTAGACTGTTCTCCAGACACCCATGTATTTTTTCTTGCATATTTTTCCTCACTGGAAATCTGTTACATGTCTGTAACTTTCCCCAGGATTCTAGTGAACCTTTGGACTCAGGTCAGAAGCATTTCTTTGCTGGGTTGTGCCACTCAAATATGCTTCTTCCTTGTTCTGGGAGCCACAGAGGCATTTCTTCTGGCAGTGATGGCCTATGACTGCTACATGTCCATTTGTAACCCTCTGCATTGTCCTCTTGTCATGAACCACAAGATGTGCATCCAGTTGGCTGTTGGTGCCTGGTTCAGTGGAATTCCCGTCCAGATAGGACAAACTTGTCTGGTGTTCTTGCTGCCTTCCTGTGGTTCTAACCGAATCAACCACTTCTGTGACATCCCCCCATTGATCAAGCTGGCCTGGGGGAACACCTCACTTAATGAGATGTGCGTCTATGTAGTTGCTGTATTATTTGCCACGATTCCTTTTCTACTGATATTTGGTTCATATGTCAAAATCATTTCTGCCATCCTAAAGTTGTCCTCAGCCATAGGTCGGTCCAAAGCCTTCTCCACCTGTTCTTCCCATCTCATAGTAGTGGTTTTATTCTTGGGCTCTCTTACTATCACCCATTTAAGGCCCAAATCAAATCATTCTGCAGGAACTGACAAAACACTCGCTCTTTTCTACACCATCTTGACTCCAATGTTTAATCCCATGATATACAGTCTAAGGAACAAGGATGTGATTGCAGCTCTGAAAAAATTACTACTCAAGAGAACAATGTGAGGATCTTAAAGGACACTCTTCATTACATTTGTCTCAGTGACCACAGCAATGTAATTTAATTTCACTCTACCTATGTTTATTGATAATGTAATCATTCACAATTATTATGTAATCATTTGCAATTATGATTTGTTTTAGGTTCCCTGCTGGAAGTCACTTCTGACTGCATCTTTAATAAGCAAATTAATTACTTTTCAAATGCTCTATTCTTTAGGATAAATCCTCTTTTTCACAGCACATTATAAATTTACTCACCTTTAAAATTTTCAGATAATTTAAACTGCTAGAACTTTGTTTAAAAAATTTTTAGAAGAAATAGAGTTTACCTTTACAATTGGTCAACTATTTACAAATATTATGCAGGCATTCCCACATATTATCCAGGAATATTTATGATACATTAATTTTTATGGTAGGTTCACACTATATGTGTGTTGAGGGAGTGAACATAAAATTATAAATCATATGTTTAATTATGAAAATAATTAAGAAACAGAATGCAGGGCTCTAATTGCACGCACTTTCTCAGTATGAATAAAGAAAATGTTGCCGTGTGTATCCAGAGGGAGCTGAACGTCTGTCTCTCCCCTCCCAGTTCTTCCCAGAGTGTATGGCAGTTGAATATCAAACATCTGACACGACTTTGTCGTCTTGCTTTAAATACATTTCATTATCGTGTTTCATACCAGTTTCCAAAATGCATTTCCTACTTTCTAGAATCATTTGCCAGCTATAGTTTACTTGATTTCTCACAGTTGCAATGAAAAAAAAATCTGACTTTTTTTACACTTAATTTAAAAGAACACATTTGAAACTTAGAAAGGGAGAAAGAAAAGCTATAGGAAGCTAAAGAGATTCCCATACAATTAATTAATATCACAAATAAGGATAGACACAGAGCCAACCCTGGTAGTCTAGAGGTTACAATCTCTCATTGCGGTGACCTGGGTTTGTTTCCCCTATCAGGGAACCCTAGGAGTCAGAATCCATTCCACGGCACTAACAACAACAACAAAATATATACACACTAAAGATGCCTAGCATCACCTGCCTACAAGTTATGTTTAAATTAGTATAACTGTAACTAATCTTGCCCATTTTATCCTTCTCTTATTTATATGAAATTTACCTGAGAGTACAAATAAAATCGGGAACTGATCAATCATAGATATCCTAACAGGCAAAAAGACATGAGATTTATCAACACTGTACCTAACACTCACTTTTCTGTTTTGAATGTGCAACTCAGGGAACAGTCAGTCTCTAATTCTAAAAATTTTTGTTACTACTTGTGGGCTGTATCATTTATATAACAATTATGTCACTTTATAGATTTCATTTTCCTTGTGCATATTTGCCACTTCAGATTAGTTTCTCTTTATAAGAGCTTTAATTTTAATATTAACATTTGTTTCATAAGTCTGAATTTTAATTTTCAAAGGCTTATATTTTAACATTACACTGGTCAACATGATGCTTATATCATCTTTGATTTTTATGTATATGTGAAGGCAAATATCTTAATCCACTTCATGTATTTTCTTGCATGCGTCAAGGATTAAATAAGTTCTACGTGGTGATAATGATGTTGGTGTTGAAGATTATTACGGTAGTTGTGGGAATGCTCTTCCTTCCCGTAACTCTTCGAAAAGCACACAACAATGTAATGAAACAGTATTAATCTAGGAATTAAAATAACTGATTTTTATTTCTAATTTTATTACAAACTGTGCATTCTTTAGTAACTAAGCACTACTTTGTATCGATTTATCTCTATAAAATTATACTAATGCTTACTACCATTAATTATGTCACAGCAATATTATGAACATATTATCATGATCTAGGATCCAAGGACTATTATTGGAAAATACAAGAATGTTGGAAAAGGAGGCATTTGACAAAATCTAGTTTTCCATAGAATGAAGACTACCCATTTAAACAATGAAATTATTTTCATTTAAACAGTGTTAATGCAAATCTTTCTATAACAACTTTCAAATATCCTTGCCTTCCAAACATTTGGGTAGAGTGCACTCTGCCTTGGGTTCTCAAGATATGCATGAACAAATATCCGCTACTATCCTTGGCTTCCAGAGCCTACTGTTGTTTATAGACATGGGACATAATTTAGCGTTACACCTAATCTCCACAGATCACTTACTTTCTTGTAATTATTTTCTCTTCTCGCTTCTTATCAATTGATTTTCAAATCTGTAGAAATGTTTTCTAATTTTTTCCAATATGTTTTTGTCTATTATTATTCTTATCACACTGAAAGACAGCAGATAGTTTGTTAAATTAGTCATATTATTTTACTCACAATTCTAAATGTGACCCCACTTAAAAGAGAAAAGGACAAAGATTTCCTCAAGGCTCTTTTCCTTTGACTTGATTTAGGATATAAACCATCTTTTTACTATCTATGTATACTTCCAATATGGAAACCAAGTATATGGAACAGCTATTAGTTAATTAATAGACTCACTGTTTTGTCAAATATTTTGGCTGTCACAGAATAATGGCCCTCAAAGACACATCATATATATATTTAGGTGTATGCATGGTAACCTTAATCATATCATCCATCACATAATTAGTTGAATGAAACTATCTAGAAATAAAAGTCCACGAATGTGTTGTCACACACACACACACAAATTCTATTTATCTATGTATCTATTATCATATATCTAAATGCCTTACATACAAACTATAAACATACATACATAAATATGTATACTTTTTGTGTGTAAGGCTTATTATGGCAAAGTTTAACAATCCTTTCCTTTGAATTTTCAGCATCATCTTTCTACAAAGTTCAATTGTTTCATAATTTATATTTTTTCCAATACTACTTTTACTTCAAATGCTCATCTTCCCTTTATCTTCCAATTCTATTATTCTATTTCCATATAGGTTCTCTCTACTAATTATCTGACTTAGTAAAACAAGCTTAATTTGAATGTTTTAATATCACAACTAAAGGAATGTTTTATCAACATGAGAGTTACATATAGCACAATATTATTCCAAGGGACAACTGTGTATATGATACACACATATCATATATACATACACATACAATACATATGTAAATGTAAATATATGGGTACTCTTTAAAAAGGAAAGAGGAGAGAGAAGATTGTCTACCATGATACTCTACATATTCTTTTCCAGCAAATAATCCATAGCTACAAATCCAGATTCAAATTGAGGGTAATTCACTTTTTACTTTCCCCAAATCAAGCTGGTGATCTTGCAAAGGTTTCATCCATGCTATTGACCTCATCCTCCCCTGTGATCAATTGACTTCAGTCCAGAGAAGCAACATTGTCCTCCTGAAGTACACACACACACATACAAACAGGAATACCTACGGAAATAAATGTCTGTTTTTGTGTTTCTAAAGAAGAAAAGTCGTTTCTTAGCACTGCAAATGAATGGTTCTGGGAATAGCACACAACTCAAAATAATCAGAAACAAAAGATTATCTTGTTAATAAAGATATTTATAATTGACAAAGCATTGGTAGTAGCTGCACGTATTCATCATGTTTAAAAAACTAGTGGTGCATGTACGTTTTTGGCACATTATTACTATTAAATGGGGTAACTACTTTACATATTATTTGTAAGTCGCCAAATTTAGTGAGAAAATGGTTTTGGAAAGTGTCCGCTGATTTCTTCGTCTGTGGAACCTCCTTATCTACCCCTCCCAAATAATCATGAGGCTCCAAGACCAGAGCTCTTGTTTGTCCATCTCTGTGAAAAGAAGTAGATTCATTCACATCTATTAGTGACATTAACATTTTTTAATGTTTTCTTCTTATTAATTATCTCTTCTCTGTAACACATTTTTTCTTTCCATATTAGGCAAGAGGGAGAGGGAGAATGAAAGGACTTCTCAAGTTCTGTCTCAGTCGTGTCCACATATAAGAGCTTCAGGGGTGATCCAAAGTCGGCCTGGAAATTTTCCTGGAATTTTTGTGTTATTATATCTCTTTCTTTTATTCTTTGCCTGTATTCAATCATTTCCACTAGATTGTTATAGTTTCCGTTAGCTGTAGTATCTGAGAATCTTGGTGACTCATTAATTGCTTTCAGCCAGGATCACTTTTCCTTCTTAGGTTTATTATTAGTGTTGTTTCACATCATCTGGCTATTTTCCATCAGGGAGAAAGTGATACTGCACTTCCTTACCCACTTGGACTTAGGTAGATCCACATAAATGTGAGCAGAACTGACTTTCTATGGGGAAAAACTTGAAAAGTGGGGCTAAGCTTCACCACATTCTTACTTTAACCTTGAGTACTGGTAACAGGTCATGGTTCCTCAGAGATCTGTTTCCTGTCTATATGAAGGATTCATTAGATAAGCATGAAATTTGGAAAATTATATAAACAAAAATAGCACATGCAACTAACCATTATGATTTTCTTTATCCACAATGAATACAGATTTACTGTTTGCCTTTTATGATTACATGAATAACGCAGGTTTATTGTAATAAACTGCAAAATTTTAGTAAAACAAAATAAAAAATAATTGAATGATCGATTCTGAGATTTTCATAATTAACATTCATTATCACATTTGTATTAATCGTTTCTAATGTGTGTGTATATATGATATGCAAGATATATGTGTGATATCTGTGTTTTCATTCCATATATTTTTTTTAAAATGTATTTTTTCCCTAATTTTCCTATTCTTTCTGTCATACCTAGGAAAAAATGTTAAAAAAGCAATAACTTATGATTATTCCCATGACTTTTTCCAAACTCTTCTTATTATGTGCAAATATTTTAATAATAATGGTTGTTTTATCAAATCAATGGATTATATTATACAGAAATATTTAATCATGACAAATATTCACTAGTGTTGTTGTATCAACATCATTTATAAAACCACATTCCCCGTGAAAGATGTGTTTTTTCCTCTAAGAAATGATTTCTCTGTAGAGTCATTGCTTGGCCAAAATGTATATAAAATTTTAATTAATTTTATTTTCCAACATGGGAAATTTCCAACATGGTTTTAAAAATGCCTCTGACAGCTCTATGGCAATGAATGATATAATTTCCAATAAGTGATATAACAGAGTCTATATTACAATTAAGTCTATGACATCAATCCTTGTCAAAAGTTCTTAGTGACAGGGAAATGTTTCACAATAAAGTTACAGAATTCCCGATAGAATTATTTGCTATTCATTAACACATACATAACTTGTATACCTGGAGACATAAAAATCTCTCAATGTTACAAGTAATTTTTAATTCAGAAATAATTACCACTATATACACAGAAAAATTGAGTTTAAGATAAATATATGTTGAAATTTTATTACAAATACATAAGAAATCAATTCCAATAAATGTAACATTTTTTAAAAGAAGTAAATTATTTACATAGCAAATGTCTCAGTGCCTTTATGACATCCTTGTTCCTTAGACTGTATATCATGGGATTAAACAAGGGAGTTACAATAGTGTAGAAAAGAGAAAGCACTTTGTCAGTTCCTCTTGAGTCTTGCATCTTGGGTCTCAAATATGTGATAATGGCTGATCCAAAGAACAGTGCCACAACCATAAGATGACATGAGCAGGTTGAGAAGGCTCTGGCTCGACTTGTGGCAGATGGCAATTTAAGGATCGTGGAGATGATTTTGCCGTAGGAGACAAGTATCAACAGAAATGGAACTGTGACAAACAACACAGCAACTATGTAGACCATCATTTCATTCAGAAAGGTGTCCCCACAGGCCAACTTGAGTATTGGAAGGATGTCACAGAAGAAGTGGTTGATGAAGTTAGAACCACAAAATGGCAGAGAGAAAATCTGGAACGTCTGCCCTATTAGGACTGGAACTCCACTGATCCAGGAGGCAGTCACCAGCTGCACACAGACCTTGTAGTTCATGACTAGAGGATAGTGGAGAGATTTACAAATGGCCATGTAGTGGTCACAGGCCATCACAGCCAGAAGGAAACACTCGGTGGCTCCCAACACAAGAGAGCAGCACATTTGTGCAGCACAGGCAATTAAAGAAATTGTTCTTCTCTGGGTCCAAAGATTCGTGAGCATTCTGGGGAGAGTAACTGATACATAGCAGATTTCCACAAAAGAAAAATTGCCAAGGAAAAAATACATGGGGGTCTGGAGAGCAGGGTCCAGTTTTATTATTAGAAATATGATGCCATTTCCCATCAGGATAATGATATAGATGATTAAGAACAATGCAAATAGGAACCACTGGAGATGGGGAACATCAGCAAAGCCCAAGAGAACAAATTCTATCAACTCATTTAGATTTTCTCCTGGTGGTTTTTCTTGGTGTTTCATCTGTGGAAAAGCAAATTCAGCATCTGCTTTTCATTTTACCTTCATGGATCAGTGTCTGCTCTCTAAATTGTATTGGGATATTGGGGTTGGGCTTCTTGATCACTGCAACTGTTTCTAATTTAATAATGTTACTATTTATGTTTTTCTCACTTTCTCAGTTTAGATCCTGTGGATTAACACTGTATACTCTTCAGTATTACAAATTTCTCAAAGGAGATTTCCTTTGAAGTCATTCCATATATTTTCTGAATGCAGCCCAGGCTAAACCAAACTATGCCCTTCTCAGCACAGACAATGGAAAAATTGGCAACTGTGGAGATAGACTCACAGCTTTGCCATATGATCCCACTTTTAATTACTTACATTTCTCGACAATCCTATTGTATTTCTCTATGGTTTTTCTCTATCACACTTCAGTAGAACTATATCAAAAATTGTCTTCCTCATACATTTTCAATTACCTGTTTCAACCCTTCATTTCCCTTCCAGCACTTGATGATCTTGAGCATACATGGCCTTGTTATACGGTTCAGATTATGAGGCAGTTACCAAAAAATGAGAGAAAATCTTATTTTATTGCAGATAGGGGAATAAAACAAATATGTTTGGTAGGACACTAAGTGGAGAATATAAAAAGGTTTTATTCAGGAGAAGTTTCCTGGGAACACAGATACTGGTAGAAACAATAAAGAAGGTAACCATGGGGAAACAAGAATGGCCTGGAGTGTCTTCATTACCCGTGTGCAGGTGTATGGGCAGGAGGAGGGAAGATATTGGCTGTTATGTTTTACCTTGTGTGCTGTGTGCACTTCCACTAACTTTGTCATTCCTCAAAAGACAACACCTCAGATAACCATTTCTAATCTCATTTTTCTTAGAGATAGAGATATTGAGACTTACTAATGATGGATAATCTGATTACTTGCATACAGGTTTTGTGATTGCAAGTCAGTGCCTTTATAGTTCACTCATCTATAAAATTGGCTAACAATTATACCAACATAGGATTGTTGTATGAATTAATTCACTTAATACAGTCATGTGTGGCTTAATGACAGGGATACATTCTGACAAATGCATCATTAGATGATTTCATTGTTGTGCAAACATCGTAGAGTTTACTTACACAAATCCAGATGGTACAGCTTACTACACCTAGGCTACATGGTACTAATATGTGGTGCAATATGGTACTAATCTTATGGGACCACTGTAACAAATGAGGTCCATTGTTGATTGAGATGTTATTATGAGGCACATGACTGTATCTGTAAAACAACTTGAAGAAGTCCTGGCATTTACAAAATCCTCTATAAAGGCAGCTATTATTTTTATTATTAAAAACTAATTTTACTCTCTGTTCACAGCAGCATGAAAAAATTCTCTAATTTACTTTTTCTTTGTATCATATGGTTAATATGGGAATGGAATGAGATCTCAAAGCAATCATCAGTGTTATAAAAATATCAAAATCTTAAGATGTGAATCCTCCATGAATTCTCTGCCAATATTGTTATTTATGTTATTATCTCTGCTGTATGGACCGTAAAGCAAGAATACACATCACTGTTTGGCCTATCATGTAGCAGTTTGGCTCGTTCTTTTTGTATGCCTTTTCTTTCACTAACAGTAAACAATCTGAGAGGTAAGAACTGTGACTATTTTCCTACTTGGGAACAATATAGATCTTAGAAAATGCTTGAACACCTAACATGGTGCTCAGTATTTGATTCTGAAATTAGATGAAGCAGCAGACACCTTTCAAAGGAAATCTTCCCTCTCAAAAGTGTTAATACAAAAGAGAATGAAATTCCAATCTTTTTGTATCACTTTTATGAATGGCAGCATTTAATATAAATAATTTCACTTGTTACTTAAATAAAATTACTTCTAGTGCTAAATAAAATATAGTTTACAATTGTGCAAACCCAATTTTTTGGTGATGAAACAAATCATAAATGTATAATATGAAATATGTACAATTTGTGTATATTTTTCTTAAGAAGGAAACAAGTAGAAAGAGATTTTTATTCTGCGTGCTCTCTTAAAATTATCCATATTACTCTTCTTTCTTGTAAATGTTTACATTCTTATTAATCAAGGGAAATAAAACAATGTTCTAACAATTTTTTTTTTTAAATTCATGCCTCCATTCTTTGAATAAATCCAAATGATTAAGGGAATATGTAACAATATTCTAAATTCAGTTAGATATGGGAAGCCACCCTAGCTTCAGCTATATTTGTATATTTGATATAAATTAGCAACTTAATCCTTGAAATTAATTCAAAAGATAATATTGAACTTAAAATTTTTCATTATACTACAAAATCCTTAATTCTATTTTTTTCTTTAAAATAAATGCTTTTTGATTCCCCAGTGTTTGTAAATTTATTTCATGTGTTATTTTACTTTAAATCTCCTTTTACAATACCAAGCTAAAGCAAAATAAATCAGAGGAAAATAGTCAAATACTGTATGATCTCACTCACAAGTAGAAGATAAAAACAACAACAATCACACAGAGACAGAGACTGGATTGGTGGTTACCAGAGGGGAACCGAGAAGGAAGGAGGGTGAAAGGAAGGATTAGGCACAAGTGTGTCATGATGGATTGATAATTAGTCTGTGGGTGGTGAACATGATGTAATCTATGCAGAAATAGAAGTATAATGAGGTACACCTGAATTTTATATAATGTTATAAACAAATGTTAATTCAATAAAAAATAAACAAATTTCTGAATAAAAAACAATATCAAGCTAAATACATAAATATAACACTTATTTGTTACAGAATGTTGGCTCAAAGTGACATTTTCTTGTAGTATTATCTATACCTAGACAAAACGCTTCAGTTATTAGTTTTCAGTATTTCAAATTTAATATTCTAATTTATTACTATTATTTCATTGTAAATTATAGAATCAGAATTATATAGACTAGAATCAGAAATATACAAGAGCTGCTTTAATAAAATGACACTTTTGCTACTATATGTTAAATATTAACTTTAAGTTTAAAATAGTATGAACTAAAGCTTAATATCAGTATAAAGTAGTTCTTATTTACCTTTCTTATTTGAAGTGTTCCTGATTTTTCTCACTATAAAGGGTTTAAATTTTTAAATTGCTGTAGGTGAAAACACTTGTTTGATCAGAGATAGTCAAGCCAACTTGAAAATATTCTGTCCCTTCTAAGCATAAAATGCTCTTTAAATAACAGTAGTTATCTCCACCCCAGGGATCTCTTACACCTGACACATTTAAATTTCTAATCAAAGGCATCTCTTTGGCACTCTCTGATTTGGTATTTATGTTATTTTTTCCAGAGAGCTCTCACTCTACGCGGAGTACTTTCTCTTCAGCCTCTCCATGGGATACATTGCACACCACATTTTATTTCTTAGACATGAATAGGGTGCTGAGCAATACTATTTGAGAGTATCCAAAACTGACACACATCCAATTCTTACCTTATCTATTATGAATGCTCCATATGGAGCCTCTGTTCCTATTAGACTGAGTTCTTGAACACGTCTTTCTTATATTCTCCTTTATAATATTTCCTTCATCCCTAGTTAGAGGGCTGGCCTGTGTAATAGTTGTAATAAATGTTCTGATGATAAATACTTTTATGTACAAAATTAATGTGCTTTTGGTTTCTTCGTGATCACTTGAGCAACCAGAGATTTAGCTGTTGAATGTATTGAACATAGTTCAAAAAGTTAAAATTTTAACCAAAGATTCATCTTAACAGGGGAAAAATTTTCCTTTCTTTTCCAGCATGTCACCATCTTTTCCTAATTTCATTTTACATCTTTACGGCATGAATACTTTCAAACTTTTCTTATGATAAAACGAGAATCTGGAACAAGTCCAACTGACATAATGGGGAAGATGTCAAGCAAATAGTTTATGCATTCTAGACTTCAATTCTGGGAAAGACAATTATTTCCAACATCTAGATTTTTTTAAGATTCTTGGCTTGGAGCCAATTTCTCTTGACAGAAATAGGATTTGTTTCCTATTATTTAGTAAATAATGAACTCTAAGGATTTATGATTACAAAGAAAAAATATTTACGAGATTGGGAAGTCCCATAGTAATTTGATAGCAGGGAGTGATTGGGAAAGTTAAATACAAAGTCTCAAGAGCCATGAGCCAGAGATCATGGAAGGCCAGTGAGGAGTGGATGGTGAGAGGCTTCACAGGGCACCAGATAGGATAAAGCACAGCAAGGGAGTGAGAGACCAGCCAGGCCTGTGCTATAGCATAGCACATCCACGAAGTAGCTATGCTGAAGAGGAGTTCTAAAACATCATATTTAGCACAGTGTAGTAGTATGTGTGGATAAAGAGATCTTCTGATGCCATAGAACAGATAAGGGCTCAAAGACAAATGAGGATTTGTCATTTAAAAAGATAGCCTACCAAATTGGTGAAATATGGATATTAAAATAAATTCTCTTGGGACAACTGGGCAAATAAAAAATGGTAAAATTTCTTAATACCTTATACAACAGAAGGAAAAACTCCTAACGAGACACAAGTTTAAATATTTTAGAGAGTGAAATGATGAAGCATTCTAAAAAAAAAGGTTTTGTAATTTTGGAATACAGGAAGGTTAATGTTGATTCCAAATATAAAACACAGGACACAAAAATTACAAATGATATCTCGAATAAAGTGTTCTTAGCTTGTTCTTAAATACTGAGGAAAAGTCCAAAATATAAATAGAAAAATAGACTAAACAGATGAGGTAACATTTTACAGAAAAGAGGAGAAAATAATCTCTTTAACGTAGAGACAGATACTCAACTTCATTCACACACACAAAAAAATTAAATTTTAATCTGGACAATGATCTAGCTTTAAAAAAATCTGAAACATTTTCCTATGCATTATATTTAGAGAGAGGAAGCAGGCACCACTGATCAATATCACAATTATGTTTACTCTTTGAATCAATCAATAAACTGGCACATATTTGAAGTTATGCTGTAATATGATACTGCAACAAGTTTGTACTTGCAAAAGATTGTAAGCCAAATATGTCAATAATCATGTGGGTTGTCTTTCTCTGACTTAGTGAGCCTTAATAGATTGTCATCTATTCTTCTTTCTCCCACAGCTATATGATGTCTCCAAAATATGAATTTTGTAATTTATCCAAATTTTTCTAGTGCTTGCAATAAGACTGGCTTGCTTTGACCCAGTGCATCTTAACCAGAAATGGAAGTTATTTATTTATTTGTTTTAAATGTTGGAAATTATACATGGCTTGGTTTTAAGTATGTCCATTTATAGAAGTTTTGATTCATTTCTTCAAAATGATTCAGTAGTATCACCAGTCTTGAATCATATTTTTGTTATCAATTATTATTTTTTGAGATAAAAGGCAATTTATTTTTCTGAATTAGTTTCAGGAAAAATATAGAAGCATGGCATAAAAATGATAAAGAGTGTTAAGTTTCTCTTTCCATTACAAACATGATATGTTCATTAATGAAAATTTAGGAAATAGAGGGAAAAATGAAAGATATATGTATATATAATTAATGGGCATTCCAAACACTATCTTTTAATCTTAACTGAAAGGATATGTACTGATATGTGCAGTGTGATTATGGCTTGTTTTGCTCAACAATATGCTCCATCCATGTTGTATGTAGTTGTGTTTTGTTCATTTTTATCACTCTCTTGATTTTCTTCTGTGTGAAGTTATCACAATCATTTCCATTCTAATTTGATAAGGATTTGACATTATGAATGATGTGAAGATGAACATTCTTGGACGTGTCCCCGGGCAGACATATGAATGGATTTCTGGTACATGCCTAGGGGTGAGGTCCTCTAGGTATAGGCAGGCTGTCTGCTAGGGTGGGGCACCAATTCCAACACCCGCCTGGGGCAGGAGCTGCCATCATTCGACATCCTTTACACATGTGGGATGGTTATTACTATTATTATTTTTTAAAATTTTTGTCTATCTGATGAGTGTGTCATAGACCTCATTTGGTTTTAATTTGCATTTTACTGGTTACTAGTGAGTTATTTTCTTTCTCTCCTGGCCATCCAGATTATCCTCTTTTTTGAAATCTCTGTTTAAGTTTCTTGTCCATTTTTCTCCTAGTTTTCTGTGTTTTTGATTTGGAGTTTCTTTGTATATGGTGTGTTGAAACACTTGCTGTTGAAAACTTTCACTCTGAATGGCTTCTTTGGATGAAAGATACTTCTTAGTCAAGGAGGTTCAACTTATCAATGTTTTCTACTATGGCTAATAATTTTATTAAAAATATTTTTCTCACACTAAGGTCATGAACTTAATAGACATTACCTTTGAAAAGATTAATTATGTTGCATTTCACATTTAGGTTTACACATTACCTGGAATTATTTTTATATAATTTATATGAAGTAAGCATCAGGTTATTCTTTTTTAAACATTTAAATCCATATAATTTATTAAAAGACCATCTTTTATATACTATTCTTCAGTACAATCTTTTATATATTCTCTAAAGTCTTTCCATATACAGTAATCTTTACTAGCTTAAATTTTTTTTTTTGTAAGTAACTGATAAGAATGAAGGGGAGAGGAACTAGAATATACACTACCAATTTTGTGGAAAAAATATTGGGACATGAATTACAGGATAAAAGAGTCTCTATTTTTCAGTAAACAGTCTCAAACAGGCAGCGAATTTGGGCTGACAGACTAGTTCACTAAATATGTGATTTGCTAAAAAAAATGTTTCTTATTGTAAATACCACTTGGGATATGACTCTGATATCAGAAAGTCCAACATAAAATGGCAAGTTCAAGAATGAGTAAGGATAATCAATCCATATTAAGGTAGGAAGATAATTTCTGATTAGACAACAGCAGAATTAAGTGAGAAAACAGGTGACAAGTTCAAATCAGAGATGAGTACATTAAACATTGAGGTAAGCATTTTCTCAAGGCCATCATGACATTCGTTTGCTTCAGAGTGTATATCATGGGGTGAAACATCAGGGTGACAATGGTATAGAAAAGAGATAGAAATTTGTCTGTTCTGGAAGAATGTTTGGATTTGGGTCATAAATATGTAATGATCCTGGATCCACAGAATAAAGTCACAGCTATCATGTGAGATGAGCAGGTGGAGAAAGCTTTGGGTCTTCCTGTTGCTGACGGCAACTTCAAGATGGTGGAGATGATTTTACTGCAGAAGCCAAGTATCAATGGAAAGGGGATAATGATACACAGCACAGAAATTGTAAAGACCAACATCTCATTCAGAAAGGCACTCCCACAGGCCAACTTGAGAATTGAGGGCATGTCACAGAAGAAGTGACAGATTTGGTTAGATCCACAAAATGACAGACAGAAAATCTGGCATATCTGCCCTATGTCCACTGGAACTCTGCTGATCCCAGAGCTAGTCACCATCAGCTGGATACGGAGCTTGTGTTCACAACGAGAGGATATTGCAGAACGTGAAAAATGGCCGTGTAGAGGTCATATGCCATCATTGTCAGGAGAAAGCATTCTATGTTTCCAAGCATGAAGGGAAAATACATTTTTGTGGCACAGGCAAAAGAATATTTATTTATTTTCTGGGTCCAATGGTTTATGAGTATTCTAGGAAGAGTGATAGGTAAACAACAAATTTCCAAGAAGGAAAACTTACTGAGGAAAAAATATCTGGGAAATTGGAGAGCCTGGTCAACTCTGGTTATGAGAATAATGATGCCACTTCCCAGGAGGATTATCATATAGACAAGAAAAATATCACAAGAAGAAATATCCAGAGATTGAGAATACAAGAAAATCCCCAAAGAACAAATTCCGTCACTGAAGTGAGATTTGCTTCTATTTTGGTTTTTTGTGTTCCATCTGTAAAAATAGTGAAATTAGTCATTTATCCTTTTGGTTTGCTTTCTATTTACTAGAGGAGTTTGAAGAATTAGTAATATAAAATTTCTTATCTCCTTTCAAATTCCAGCATTTTATATCCTAAACATCAAAGACCAAAACTGAATCCAATGGTGAATGTATGCTAAATTCTAAACATATCAACGTATTTGATGTATAATAGTAGGCTTGCATTTAAATGGAATTGACGGGTTCTAGAAATATGCATTTTTGTTTTTCATTTGTGAACAGAGCAAAGTGAGTCTTTTTACTCCATATATTAACAGATAGAATACTACAGCAGAAACTTTTATATCTGTCACAGTTCCCAGTGGAATGCTCACCATAAAATTTTGAATGGTATTTTTCAGTAATGCAACTCTTCAATGGAGATTTTTGCAAGTACAGCATGTGTCTTTCTTTACCTATAGTACTGATTCTGCACTTTGCTGAACTTTGCT
Organism: Rhinoceros unicornis; assembly: GCA_028646465.1. NCBI lineage: Eukaryota > Metazoa > Chordata > Mammalia > Perissodactyla > Rhinocerotidae > Rhinoceros > Rhinoceros unicornis. The sequence goes on along the minus strand of CM053540.1, from coordinate 12,547,980 downwards.
TTAAAATTGTATTCCTGTTTCATTTGTCTATGAAAATCAAATAAACATCATTATCACCAGGCATTATATTTCAAGATCTTTCACTTAGCATATCCCATTATGCAGCAGATATCCAATAAACCTATTTTGACCTATTGGTTGGTTTAATAATAATGGAATAAATTGCATAGACGATATGATTTCAGGAACTCTGCCTAGTCTGTGTAACCTGAAGTCTCTCGCTATCTGCCATTAATTAGTTGTTCTCATTAAAAATTTCTTATATTAACAATATATCTGAGATGAAGCATATGGAAATCCAAATTGAACAGTATTAACTATTATAACATATAATTATTAGACAGTTACCCAAAAGATCAAATACTGATCTGTTGGTTTAAAGTTTTTAGTTCTCCTTTTAAGATATAATAAACCATCCTATGAGGGAAAAAAAAAATCAAAAGATGACTAAGAAATGAGAAGTCCCACATTTGTAAATTATTATTTTAATTCTACCCTTATTAATAAGAAAAATCACTTCTACAAAATTATATTTGATAAAAAAAAATGTAGGTTTAATCTCCCTTAATATAGTATACATCTTCTTCTGTAGTGAAGAAGCATATATAAATAAAGATAGACCTGTATTTTGCTTATTAAAAGGGATTTGGTCCAAATAAGTTTCAGTTATCTCCCTGATGGAGTAACATAAACATGCTGGACTTACATAGGGTTCTGTAACCACCAAAGTGTTTTAGTATCAATTTTGTTTTCTTTTTTTGGGGGGGGAAGATCAGCCCTGAGCTAACATCCATACCAATCCACCTCTTTTTGCTGAGGAAGACCCTCCCTGAGCTAACATCTATTGCCAATCCTCCTCCTTTTTCTCCCCAAAGCCCCAGGAGATAGTTGTATGTCATAGTTTCACATCCTTCTAGTTGCTGTATGTGGGACGCCAGCTCAGCATGGCCAGACAAGCAGTGCATCGGTGGGCGCCCAGGATCTGAACCCGGGCCACCAGCAGCAGAGCACGTGCACCTAACTGCTAAGCCATGGGTCCGGCCCCATCAATTTTGTTTTCAATTTCCCCTATTATAATGAAAGTGAGAAATCCAAATTTTCAGCTTTGATTTGAGTACAAATTTTGAGCATAAAAACTTTTCATGCTGAGTATCTGTTGAATTTTGCTTCTCAGTGTCTTGCAGTGTTCTAAAATAAATATAGAATATCAATACAAAAATCGTATTGACATAAAGTGTTGTATTTTTTCTTCTAGATTTAGGTATAGTTGCTTTTTTCCCCTCAGTAGAACAGTTTAAGTACATATGCTTATATCTATCGATGTATCTGTCTATCTATTATCTATCTATCTATCTATCCATCTCTCCATCTATCTATCTACATACATGTAAGAAACTTTTGTTTTAATAAGCAATTGCTATTTTTTCCTCATAACAAACTCATATCTATTTTAGACTATCTGTGCTTTCAAAATACCAAGTTCTCTTTAAATAAAAACATTCCTCTTATTCTACTGGTTTTATTTATTTCCCATGTATCACCTTAATATTTAACTCTCTACTTCTGTTTATCACTCATTCTAATTAGTTTTTCTAGACATTCTGGCCAAAGCCGTCCTTGTGGACAGTCACCCGATGGAATTCAGGTCCCCTGACCATCCACCCCACCACCCATACCAGATCTTGGCAGGGAGCAAGAATGCCCTTGAGAAGCAGTATCACATGATTGTCCACTAATATTCACTGGAGAATATTCAAACTTAAAATTGTGCATGTGAGACTCTGTCTTACCTCCACTTCTTTTAACGTTTCTCCCTTGATTCTTCCACTTGGGCCCTGGAATAGAGCAACACTAGACTTCTCGACCATTACATGTGCATGCTTCATTTACTGTGATCTATTTCTTTCACTGACTAATACAATCCTGGTTGGAAAATTGTTATTATTTTTTTTGTCATCAACAACAGGGTTCTATTTCAAGGTGTATATCGAGTCTGTGTTAAATATAAGTATTTTAAATCTGAAATCTATCAAAGGAAAAAAAACCTACAGTGCCTGCTGTTATATCCAATCTACTACCTTAATCTGTGTGAAATTGTTTGTTCAATATAACTGAGATGAATGTACTTACTCCCACATCACATGTTCATTTCCAATGAGATGTTTGATCCATGTTCTTTTTTTTTCTCTCTCTCTCTCTCTATTTGGTTCTAAGACCAAACTCCCCCTGATGGCCTCGATTTCTAAATTTTTAAATGAAAGTAAGTTAAATTTTCAAGTTACTTGCATTATTTTCAAGAAATTTTTTTGCCTTCTTCTTTGAATCGTTATTGTGATAAATTATATCAAGCCCCTAAAATGACATCTAGCTTATAGTGAGCACTGAGTACAGTATTCTTAAAATCAAGTGAATTGAATGATTTTAAAAGTGTTAAGCAGTGCTAAACTTTGATTGGTCATGGTTGCAATTGTGGTTTTACTAGAATTATGAATGTATATGTGTATGTATGTATGTACCTATGTACATATTTGTGGAATTCATGTTTTCTTGGAATTCTATGCATTTTTTTCTGTTATTTGTAGTTTCAGCAATGCTATATACAAAAGACTGTCTTACATTTTAAACAAATAAGATCACTTCCTGGGATCATATTTTCTCTCATATTCCTAGTAGCGACGATGTTTGCTTTGTCTTCCTTCAATACAACTTATCAGATTACTTGGCCCTGTTTTTCAAAGAACTCCTCCATCAAATTTAGCTAATTCCATTTTTCAATATTTTATTTAATTTTTGCTTTTATATATGCTTATAATTTCTTCTCATGTTGGCATTTGTTCATTTTGTAACTGTGGGAGGTACAATTCTAAGATGGCCAAAGATTTCTGCTCCCTTGATACACACACCTCTTCCTTGCTGTTCAATCACACGCTGATATAGGCATTATTGTAAAGGCATTTTGCAGATGTCATTAAGGTACAATATCAGTTGACCTTAAATTTGGGAGGTTATCCAGGTGGCCTGACCTAATGACATAAGTCCTTTAAATCTAGATATAGCAGCCAGAGACAGAAAAAAATCAGAGATTCAAGGTGAGGGAAATGGAAAAAGGCAGGAGACATAGAATGCCATTGGCATCTAGGAGCTGATAGTTGTGCCTAGCTCACACCCAGCAAGTAAAATGGGCTTCAGTCTCTCAACTTCAAGGAACTGGATCCTTCCAAGAACCTAGAATCAAATATTCGCCCGCAGAGCCTCCAGACAAGAATTCGGCTCAGCCAGCACCTTGATTTCAGCCTCAAAGACACTAACCAGAGAAACAAGCCACACCACGCCAGGCTTCTGACCTATAGAAACTGTGAGACAAATTTGTGTTGTTTTAAGTTGCTAAGTTTGTTGTCATTAGGGAACTAATGCAATAATTTAACAGGCATTGAATTTAATCGTTATCATTGTGGAGATAAAGTTGATATACACCTGGCTTGGAAAAGTTCTATCTTTTTCTCCAGGAGTGTCTGGGTGCCTCCTATTTCACTCTTGGCTAAGATAAGGCCAGTGGACTTGATGACGTGCTGTGTAATGTCTCATACTACTCTGGAGACCCTAGTCAGTTTCTTTATTGATGGTTTGCAACTGTCCTAAAGGGTTTGACAATCCTGGCTTGATTACATGACAGAGAGAAATCATAACCCCAGCCCAACTCCCCTTGTTCTCTGAACTCTCTAGAAACTTAGATTCCTTACACAGCTCATCCAATCTCAAGTAAAGGTGCACGTGCAAAACTCTTGCATATGGGGGAAAAAGGGGCCTGGAATGTTCCTGTCGCCGAGGGTCTCTCAGATCCCTAGTGCTTCCCTGTATTAGAGGGAAGGGCGCGTGCGCAGTGGTGCGTGGAAGATTCATGGGACTCCAGAAGTGCTCCTTTGTGCGTGCGCTGTGGTTACTCAGTGCTGGAGTGGGCCCGAGCCCTGCACCATATTCTTTGCCTTTAAATACAACTCTTGTGTGAGTACAGTCTGTGGAGTCTGATGAATCCTTTCAAATAATCAAACTGGAGAAAACAGTGCAAATGTGTTTGTTTTCTTTTAGGTTCAATAGCATTTTTGTTTGGAATTATTTGTTTAATTATTTGGCATATTCAGAGGTATATATTTTCTTATTTGGACTGATATGGCAAAATCTCAAAAAAATTAACATATCTATTTTATTGTCATTAAGTATAAATAGATTTATGTTATCTTAATTTGTTATTTCATATAAACCTAATTTATTAAGTGCTTTAATTTCCAACATTTTTAGTGTTTTTTAAGTATGTAAATATTTGGTTCTTTTTATTTTTGAATTTGTTTATTGTTGTCAGCAGGTACATGCAAACATTTTTATACATTTTTTTGATGCTGAAAAAGAGACATATGCCCAATTTATAAATTTACCACTTACATAATCTCTGATAATCACACACATTCAATTTTTTTGTCAATTACCAAAATAAATCATATTTGTCAATATTTGTGTAATTTTTTATATTGTTTATTATCTTTCTGATTTGTCAAATACTGAAAATCCCTTCATTGAGTCAATGCTTTTGACATTTTCTCTTTCTTTTTTCGATATGAGGATTGTATCGTTATCATCATTCAGTGCTTACTGACAGTCATTTATTTTCAACTATGTCCATTTTTATAATCTTAAATTTATCCATCTCTGTATCTGTTGTTAGAGGCCTTTTAGTTATTTTTTAAAGAAATCATTCTAAATGTTATA
>CM053540.1:12492241-12524774 GCA_028646465.1 Rhinoceros unicornis | reverse complement strand
ATGCCCAACAGAATTAGAAAAAGAGGAACAAACTAAGCCTAAAGTCAGCAGAAGGAGGGAAATAATAAAAATCAGAACAGAAATAAATGAGGTTGAAATAAAAAAAAAACAGTAGAAAGGATCAATGAAACAAAGAGTTGGTTCTTTGAGAAGATAAACAAAATTGACAAACCCTTAGCCAGACTCACCAAGAGAAAAAAAGCGAAAGTTCAAGTAAATAAAATTAGAAATGCAAAAGGAGAAATTACAACAGTTAGCACAGAAATACAAAAGATTATAAGAGAATACTATGAAAAACTATATTCCAACAAATTGGACAATCTAGAAGAAATGGATAGATTGCTAGACTCGTACAACTTCCCAAAACTGAATCAAGAAGAAATAGAGAACTTGAATAGACCAATTACAAGTAAAGAGATTGAAACAGTAATCCAAAACCTCCCAAAAAATAAAAGTCCAGGACCAGATGGCTTCTCTGGAGAATTTTACCAAACATTCAAAGAAGACTTAAAACCTAGCCTTCTCAAACTATTCCAAAAAATAGAGGCAGATGGAACATTTCCCAACACATTCTACGAGGCCAACATCACCCTGATACCAAAGCCAGGCAAAGATAATACTAAGAAGCAAAACTACAGACCAATATCCCCGATGAACATAGATGCAAAAGTCTTCGACAAAACATTGGCAAACCGAATACAGCAATACATTAAAAAGATCATACACCATGATCAAGTGGGATTGGTACCAGGGACATAGGGATGGTTCAACATCCACAAATCAACAAATGTGATACACCACATTAACAAAATGAGGAATAAAAACCATATGATCATCTCAATAGATGCGGAGAAGGCTTTAGACAAGATCCAACATCCATTTATCATAAAAACTCTCAATAAAATGGGTATAGAAGGAATGTACCTTAACATAATAAAGGCCATATATGACAAACCCACAGCCAACATCATACTTAATGGGGAGAAACTGAAAGCCATCCCTCTGGAAACAGGGACAAGATGAGTGTGCCCACTCTTGCCACTCTTAATCAACACAGTACTGGTGGTTCTGGGCAGAGCAATTAGGTAAGTAAAAGGAATAAAAGGAATCCAAATAGGCAACGAGGAAATGAAACTCTCGCTGTTTGCGGATGACATGAACTTATATATAGAAAACCCTAAAGAATCCATTGGAAAACTATTAGAAATAACCAACACCTACAGCCAAGTGGCAGGGTACAAAATCAACTCACAGAAATCAGTTGCTTTTCTATATACCAACAACAAACTAACAGAAAGAGAACTCAAGAAGACAATCCCATTTACAATTGTAACAAAAAGAATAAAATATCTAGGAGTAAATTTAACCAAGGAAGTGAAAGACCTATATAATGAAAACTATAAGATACTATTGAGTGAAATCAATGATGACATAAAGAAATGGAAAAATATTCCATGCACTTGGATTGGAAGATTGAACATAGTTAAAATGTCCATACTACCTAAAGCAATCTACAGATTCAATGCAATCCCAATCAGAATCCCAATGACATTCTTCAGAGAAATAGAACAAAGAATACTAACATTCATATGGGGCAACAAAAGACCCCATATAGCTAAAACAATCTTGAAAAAGAAGAACAAGTCTGGAGGCATCACAATCCCTGACTTCAAAACGTACTACAAAGCGATAGCAATTAAAACAGCATGGTACTGGTACAAAAACAGACACACAGATCAATGAAACAGAATTGAAACTCCAGAAATAAAACCTCATATCCATGGGCAGCTAATCTTTGACAAAGGAGCTAAGGACGTACAGTGGAGAAAGGAATGTCTCTTCAATAAATGGTGCTAGAAAAACTGGACAGCCACTTGCAAAAGAATGAAAGTAGACTGTCTTCTTTCACCATATACAAAAATTAACTCAAAATGGATCAAAGACCTAAAGGTGAGACCTGAAACTATAAAATTCCTGGAGGAAAATATAGGTAGTACACTACTCACCATCAGCCTTAAAGGGATCTTCTTGAATCCCATGTCTACTCAGACAAAGGAAATAAAAGAAAAAATAAACAAGTGGGAATTCATCAGATTAAAGAGCTTCTGCAAGGCAAAGGAAACCAGGATCAAAATCAATAGGGAACCCACCAGCTGGAAAAAAATACTGCAAACCGTATATCTGACAAGGGATTAATCTCCATAATATATAAAGAACACACAACTGAATAACAAAAAAAGTGGAGTAGTGGATTTATGATGTTTACATTATTTTGTGATTGGTATATATATATTTTTTTCCTCAAACATAAGATTTGGAGATTTAATTATCTTGATTACTATGGATTGAGTTCATACATTTAAACTAGACGGCCATTATGATTGCTTCTGAGTCTTCTCTGTTAAGAAAAACTAATGCAGTTCACATAGTTTTATTCCTCATTTTGCTCACATACAATAATGCATCTGGTCTATATACTTGGATGATACTTAAAAATTATTAGGTCATATGATATAAACATTTTCAAATCTACTAGACATGTAGCCAGAAACACCTGGGACCTTGTCACCGTAGCTGAATCAATGAACACAATGACAAGGGATCGAGGACAAGATAAATGGTTTAATTTTGCCAGCAAAATGATGCTGCGGGTGGGCTCGTGCCCCAAGACCCACAGTCTTCTCAAGGCATTAGGAGTTGGGGTTTTTAAATGAAAATCTGTAGGAAAGAATGTACTCTTCATGACTGTGATTGTTTGCTGGGGGGGAATATTGTGGGGGTCCCAGACATTCTGGCACCAGGCCAGCTGTTATCTCTACAGCAGGAAGTTTAGGGTTCCATTGATCAATCTTCCCACGCCATCAGAAACTGGGCCCTGGGGAGAGGAAGGAAACTGCTGCCAGTTAACGATTCCAAAGTTTACAAGGTTTGAGATGGGGAGGGAGCTGTGGCTTTGCAGTTTCGGGTCCTCCCATCAGCTTGCATTTGGCCTGGATAAGGGAAGCTGCAGATGTCCTCCGTTTGTCTGTCTCCGTGATGAATGGTGAGTATGGTGCCAGGAAGCCAAGGAGTTGGTGAGCTTCAGCTTCTCGATAATTTCTGGATATCAGTTTCCCTATAAAAACCTCAAGAACTGGTAATTAGCCAGAGCTTCAGAGCAATTTTTTACTTCCATTTGCCTTATGGGATTCAGTGATACAAATGTTAAAACAACCAATATCTACATGTGAATGTACCTTAGAGAAGCAGCAAAAGGGAATGAGTGCTTTTTGGTTTTTAACTCCATATATACTAGGTTCATCATAGGGGAACTGATGTCAGGGCCAGCATCAATGACTGGTTAATTTCCAAAATATGTAAAGAAATCCTACAACTCAATAGGAAAATAAACCTAGTAACCCTGTTTAAGAATGAGTTAAAGACTTAAATACACATTTTTCCAAAAAAGACATATAATCGACCAACAAGTGTATGAGAATGTGTTCAAAATCACTAATCATCAGGGAGAGGCAAGTCAAAATCACAATGAGATATCACCTCATACCTGTTAAGATGGCTAGTATAAAAAACAAAAGATGGACAAGTATTGATGAGGTTGTGAAGAAACTGAAACCTTTCTACACTGTTGGTGGGAATACCAAACGATGCAGCTGCTGTGAAAAACAGTATGGATATTCCTCAAAAAAGTAAAAATAGAATTACCTTATAAGCCAGCAATCCCACTTCTGGGTATTTATACAAAATAATTGAAATCAGGATCTCGAAGAGCTATTTGCACTCCCATGTTCATTGCAACAGTATTGACAATAGCCAAGATGTGGAAAGAACCTAGAGATCCATCAGTGGATGAATGGATAAAGATAATGTGGTATATACATACAATGGAATAATATTTGCGTTAAAAAAGAAGGAAATCCTGCTACATGCTACAACATGGACAAACTTTGAGAATATTATGCTAAATAAAACAAGCCAGTCCCAGGACAAATAATACAAATTTCACTTAAATGACTTACCTAAAATAGTCAAACCCTTATAATCAGAAAATAGAATGATGGTTGCCAGAAACTGGGGGGAGAGGGGAAATTAGGAGTTGCTAATGAATGGGCATAAAGTCAAGATAAATTAGTTCTAGAGATCTGTTGTACAAGATTGTGCCTACAGTTAACAACACTCTATTGTATACTTAAATATTCGTGAAGACGGTAAATCTAATGTTAAGTGTTCTTAACACAATAAAATGAAATAATAAACTAAACTAAATGAAAATAAAATACAATAAAATAAAAAGTATGAAGTACTGATACATGCTACAACAGATGTGAATCTTGAAAAGATTATGCTAAGTGCAAGAATCCAGGCACAAGAGGTTGCATTTAGTATGATATCATTTACATGAAATATCCAGAATAGATAAATTCATAGAGATAAAGTGCAGATTGGTGGTAGCCGGGGCCTGGAGAGCAGGGAAGAATAGGGAGAACTGTTTGGAACTAGATAGAGGTGCGGTTGCACAGCACTACGAATGCAATAATTGCTACTGAATTGTTCCTTTTTCTAATTTATTTTTTCAATTATTTTATTGAGATCGTAATGGTTTATAACATTGCATAATTATTACACAGGTGTACATTATTTGTCAATTTCTGTGTAGACTGCATTGGGTTCACCATCAGCAGTCTAATTTTTCTCCATCACCATACGTATATGCCCTTTTATCGGTCAATATTATGGTATGTGCATTTTACTTCAATAAATTATTTAAAAATAAATTTAGGTATAATTTCAAATGTTTTTCAGTTGCGTGTTTTTTTTAGTGAAGTCCTTGATTTTATATTTTTCCATAAAATTTGTATGTCTTCTTGATAATAAATTTGGTCTATTATATGCAATATAATAGTTGTCTTTTCAATTGTTTATGGTATCTTTTGTTTTGTTGAAGTTTCAGATTTGGTGTAGTCACATTAGTTTGCATTTGAAAATTACTCAACTTTAAAAAAAACTTTAATTAAGGGGAATCTATTAACTTTAATATTAACAATGTAACTATGCATTTTCCTAAGTTAAAACATACTTGTTTTTCATAATGAGTATTAAGTAGGAATAAAATTGACTTTAAGTATTCACATTAGTCAGTCTTCCATTTATTTTTGTCATAAAAATTTCTTTTCTTATGAAGTTGAAACCCTTTGTACACTCCTCCCTCTTCCTACTAATCTTGGTTCTGATCTTATTAAGTTTTCTTTTTTACCAGAGATAAACCCTATCATAATTTGTCATTCATACTTAAGTTGTAATTGATTAACTATATACTGATGTACTCATTAATAAAACACTATAATTTTGCCGATATTTTAATTAATCTATATGATTTACTGAATGTCTTATTCTGTAAAGTTTTTTTTACTCAGATGTATGATTTTGGTCGTGTCCATGTTAATTCATTTGTCTATACATTGTTCCCTGGTTTTGCTGGGGATGTAAACTTATTAGACATTTAAAAATTGTTTCCCAATGGTTGTAACTTTTATACTCCCACCAGCAGATTAGGAGTATTTCCGCTACTTCGTCTATTCATCATCACTTGGTTGTCCCAGACTTTTCAATTTTTGTCAGTGTTATGAGTGTGAAAGAGTGTTTTATATAATTTTACATTCCCTTTTTCCAGATCGTTATTAAAGCAGAGTGTATGCATTGGCGTAAAGAGGTTTCTCTTTTGCGAATATTCTGTGTGTATTTTTGTCCATAGTTCTGTACAGTTTTACTGTATTTATCAATTCAACAGATGTATAATTATACCTATTTTCTTGAGTCTATGCCTATTTTTTTTAATATATTTGTGATTATTTTTTATTCAGAACTTTAAAATTTTAAAGCATAATATTTATCTATTTTCATGATTTTAAGTTGTGTTTGAGGATCTCTTCAATGCTGAATCATACACACACACACACACACACACACACACACAGGGTCAGTCCTCATCTGCAAGGGTTGGTATGCAAGGAGAGTGAATCAGTGATCAGGGTTTGATTTTGACATTTGAAGGACGGAATTATTTGAACAGCAGTGGGATGAACCTTTCAAACTGGAGAAAATAAAGGCTGAGAAGCTGTGGTAGGAATATATGGTGGTAAGAGCTGTTCTACATAAGAACTCTTGAATTGTTATTTAAATTTAATAATCCCAAATTAGGGAAATATCCTCAGGTTGGACTCTAATTCTAAGGAGAATGTCACATTGGAATTAAACAATGATACCCCTTGAGAAACAGAACAATTTTCACAAAGTAATAATTAAAAAGTAAAAAATAAAAATGAAAGAAGGAAGGGCAATGACTACAACTTAAAATTATCTTTGAAAGAGATATACCTTGCAATGAACATGCAGTCTACTGGATGCAGGGCTAAACATGCACATGGGAGAGACTCCTCTGTACCTTGGTTCTCTGCTGGGGCACTGAGGCATGTGGGATCTGCAAGGGCATCAGAGAGGGGTAGGAATCAAAGGAAAAGAGAACTAGAAGTTGAGTCAGAGCCAAGTCTTCAGGAACCCCTAAAAATGGGGCAGGGCTTAGTGGTGGGAAGAGCTCAATCTGCCTGACAGGTATACCTTATTCTCTGAATTGTGGTTTGTTTTTGTTATTCTGGAGTTCAAGCATGATCTTCATAAGTGCTAATGCCTAGACTTTGTTTTCTGTGAGAAATGAGAGATGGATTTAATACCCATGATCTGGATAAAATAACAAAATAAAGAGAAATGCACCTTCACAAATCAGCATGGTAATGACGCCAGGAATTTGAACACATTTTCTGTGGTCCTCGAACCACAATTGATGATTAGATTGGTGCCAATACATAGGTCTAAGGATGGAGGCAGAGTGCTTTGAACTGGAGTCAGAGAGCAATGACTCCATGGAAAGTGGTCTGAGATTATGTGAACTGTGCTTTGCTATTGATTAGGGGGTATTTGATCAATCTAGTCAGATATAATGTTATTTATAATTGCAATTATTGGAACCTACATATTTGAGTCATATGTAGATGAGAGAAAATATACAATATTCTAAAAATTAAATACACATATGCCTGTGATTGTGCATTTCTGTTACACCAATCAGTAGAGCTTCTACATGCATATATATATGTGTGTGTGTATACATATATCAGTAGGACCGTATTAAGAAGCAAATGGATGATACTGCTTTTTTCTGCATATAAATATAGTGTACATAAACGGTTGACTATAATCTTTATTTTAAAGAATCCAGGAAAACAAAAATATATTAATAAACTAAACATTTTCATCATATCTTCTTGATATTGAGGCACAGAACATCGCTCTCAATTTTTTAAATTTAATTTTTATTGGGAACATATACTTTAGTGATGAACCATTTTTTCCTAAACATTTTTTGCATTGCCTCTTTTACATCTTTGTTCCTCAAACTATAGATAATAGGATTCAGCATGGGAATCACAATGCTGTAAAATATTGATACTATCATGTCATGATCCAAAGCATAGCTAGAACTTGGTCTCACATACATGAAAAGAACTGTACCATGAAAAATTGACACTCCAGTTAGGTGAGAGCCACATGTAGAAAAGACTTTTCGTCTCCCTTCAGCAGAATGAATCTTCAGAATGGCCACCAGAATGAAACCATAAGAGATCAAGACAATCAGGATAGTGACCATCTCAATAGAGCCCACAAAGTAAAAGAGTAGAAGCTGGTTTGTGTGAGTGTCAGAACAAGAAATGGCGAGGAGAGGAGGGACATCACAAAAGACGTGTCTGATTTCATTGGACGCACAAAAGGATAGGCTAAAAGTAGCCACTGTGTGTAAAGTAGCATGTAAGAGTCCACCAACATAGGAAGCTATGATGAGTGGCACATAGACCCTGGCTGACATGTTAACTGAATACAGCAGAGGGTTGTAGATTGCTACATAGCGATCATAAGCCATTGCAGCCAAGAGAAAGCATTCTGTGGTCCCAAAAGTAACAAAGAGAAACATCTGTGTTGCACATCCAAGATATGAAATGATTTTATTCTTTGACACAAAATCTGCTAACATATTGGGGGTAATTACTGAAGAATAGCAGGCATCCACAGATGATAACACACTCAGAAAATAGTACATGGGGTTGTGGAGCTGGGAATCCCCAGCGACCAATGAAACCAGTCCCAAATTTCCCATCAGAGTAAACAGGTAGATTGCTAGAAACAAGAAGAATAAGATGATTTGCAGCTCAAGATTGTCTGTGAAGCCCTTTAGTACAAATACAGTAACTTCAGTGACATTCTTCATGTTGACACCACATGGGACAATGTTGGAAATATTCACAAAACTGTAATACATTTACTACAAAGAGAAGAAACAATATCGTGACTGAATATTGTGACTCAAGGGAAGGTGAGCTATGTGCTCATATTTACTTTTTGGCAATGTATAATTTCCCAGTTGTGGATCAGGAAACAGTGACAAGACAGACAGTCAACTGTTCATGCCACTCCCTGCAGAATCAAATGGAAAATATGGGTATTCACACATTGGCTGAATTCACGTAATTTTTAAGACCATCAAGTCAACTGGTTAATTTGCCCCTGTATTCTATTAGCTGTTTTCATATTAAAATGACAAATGATTGGCTAAAAAATAATTTCCTTCTGTCATCCAAACTGGTGAGATAGATATCAGTGTACAATGCATTGGAATAAAATATCAGCCTTCTAGACCTTTCAGAAATTGTGTAAAATGATTTGTGATCATCTACTCACCTGTAGAATGAGAACATAAATTTTATTTTATAATATCGGAGTAAATATTGGAAGACAAAATGTGTTAATAAAATTGAATCTTTACAATTATGTTAAATACAGAATGTGCTTAATTAGGTTGATTGTACAGAATAGCAATCTCCTGGATTGGAATATTTTTTGAGCTAATCTCTAAATATTTTCTAACTCTATTAGATCTTTTTGGGTATATCTTCAAGAACTAATCAAGATTTTTTTCAGGATGATGAGCCATGATTGAATTAGACAATTATATGACAACTTATGTTTCATTCAAATTTATTTCTCAAATGCTAAGAATTACATTGTCCATTTTTGACAATTGATCATGTTTATTACTTTTGGATATCTAAATTCTATATGGTTTTCAACTCCATCAAAAACAGTGGTAAAAAAGGGAGGAACTATTCTGAAAAAATATATGATTTTTTTCAAGTTATTATACATGTTTAGGTATTGTTTACTGTGGATCCAGTTAAATAACAACTAGATTATTATTTAAGTCACAATTAAAGTTGTTCATAAAAAACTGTAATTAAAACGTAACAACAACAATAAGCAATGCTCACACGTAAGACATAAAAGTTAGTATTTAAGAGCAAAAACGTAGAACAAAATGAAAGAAGAAAGAGCAAAAATCTTTTCCAGATAATCCCATTGTTAAACACATTAGGAATCAAACCTACACTTGAATCCGAAGTTTCACTTATTAGCACATAATATAGCACAGGGTGAAGGATAGATTTTTTTCGGGTTACTTATTGTTATTATTATTTTAGTTTTTTTATATACGCACCCACAGGAAATTTGAATCAGTCTTGAGGGCACATAATCTGCTGCAAAAAATATTCTGTACGTTATTTAAACTCATAATAGAAGTCAGGCTCCTGCTTCAATACTTTGACATGGATCCCATCAGTAAGAGAAAGAGCCATTTGGACTAGAAATAGTGAGGGAAGCAGAAGAAATCACAGACCAACAATCTTCTGGGAAAGACAAAGTCAGGATTCCCTAGAAGAACTGTCGATATCAGGAGAAAATGTTTTCATAGAATTATTAGAAAGAAAAAGGCAGAGAAAACAAGAAATACTCGTATGAGACATCAGAGAAGGCAGAATTTAGGTTGAATCCTTAATTCTGGATTTTATCTATTGGATATAAATTTACAACAAAACAAATTAGGGCAGTTAAACCACTTACCCTAATTAGCTGAATATTTCTGAAGGATTCTAAAACTATAAGAGGCTTTTAAATATACCATTTGATTTAAAATGTGTTAGTAATTTGATTGGAAAACCCCCAAATATGTTTTCTGTTCTTGTTTTAAAGAGTCATGGGAAGGGTGACATGAATATTAACTGAACAGAGGTTAAGTGTTTATACGTGTAAAAGAGTTTATGTACATGAGGTGAAAGGAGAATCAAAAGAAATAAAATACGAATTTTGAGGAATGTGACAAAATCTTTTTTTCTTATTTTTGTTTTTGAGGGAGACTGGCCCTGAGCTAACATCTGTTGCCAATCTTCCTCTTTTTTTCCTTTTTTCTCCCCAAAACCCCAGTAGATAGTTGTATGTCATAGTTGTACATCCATCTACTTGCTTTATGTGGGACACTACCTTAGCATGGCTTGATGAGCGGTGAGTAGGTCCGCGCCCAGGATCCAAATCGGTGAACCCCAGGCCACCAAAGCAGAGCGCATGAACTTAATTGCTACACCACCAGGCTGGCCCTGACAAAATCTATTTTTTAAAATATGACAGGGGTCACAAGAAAAAGATCAGCCCCAATACAATTTTTGACATCAGTTCAATGATATGCCTTGTTCAAAACAAATAACATAAGATTTAGAATCTTATGTGTTCATCAGCTAAGTTTGTGATTAAAATCCGTATGTGATGTTAGACACTCTCTCCAAAGTTTACTCCTCTTTAAATAGTAGTATATTTGAATGAGCAAGCAGAAAAAATAATATACAGCCAGGTAGACTCATTAAATGTATAAAGCTATAAACATATAAAGCAATTTCCTTTAACAATTTTTAGTTACAATTTAAGGATGACCATATAATTGAACTTTTGTCATCAGATGTACTTTTTTGTTGTTGTTGTTGAAGAATATTGGCCCTGAGCTAACATTTACTGCCAATCTTCCTCTTTTAGCTTGAGGAAGAATGTCCTTGAGCTAACATCTGTGCCAACCTTCCTCTATTTTTTGTATGTGAGACATCACCACAGCATGGCTTGATGAGCAGTGTGTAGGTCCATGCCCAGGTTCCAAACCCGTGAACCCCGGGCCGCTAAAGCAGAGTATGCAAACTTAACCACCACACCACGAGGCCTCTCCCCCATGTACTTATTTTATAATGTTACCAAATATTGGGTCACAAAATTAATATTATAACTAATCATTGAAAAATATATGTGACCAGAGCCTTGAGCCAAATATTTAATTCTTTAGCTACATGCAATATATTTGTTTTGTGATTATTGATGCACACCCAATCCAAAGAATTAAATAAAGATTAAATTCAATGAATCACATTTTGATTACAATTTTTTCCTCTACTCACTTTATGTCTCTGGACTATTCTTTAGAGAATAAAGAAGTTTTGTGAATTGTATGATCTGTTAATACCAAAAATACACACAGATCACCACTATTCCATTTGCTACATTACAGTCAACTTAAGTGTACTTGGGTAAATAAGATAGTGAGAGACTACAATGTTAAGTATTTCTGCTAAATTTCTCTTGAAACAGGCATTTCTATTAGAAGCCAAATAAAACTTATACTGGGTATAACTAAGTCAATATTAGAATATATTGAAAGGATTCAGAGTTATAAAGAGAAAATGACTATTATTCTTGAAGTATTGAATAGTATGGAACCAACTTTTTAAATTAATATGAAGCCACTTCTAAAAAAACAATTTTAATAGAAGGAAGAAAATTCCAAATATCTTTGGCTCAATATTCAAACACTGTTTGCGAAGGAGGAGAAAAATAATAACAGGAGTGTATTGAGCACTTGCAGTGAGAATAGACATTTATGCACATTAATTTATTTCACCTTTATAGCAACTCTCACAGCTAATAAGTACCAGAGCCAAGATCCAATCCCAGGTCTCCCTCACAGAGCATGCACTTTCACCAATTTACCCTGCCTCTTATAATACCATGAATTCATTCTGTAACTGACTTCCCACTTGTCACCCTAGTAAAACAAAACATGATTCTTGATATATATATAGATATTTTTTTAAACATTGAGATTAGAGAAACATTATGAAACAGTAGTAATATGAAGTGGCTTCTACATCACAAAACAAACAACAGAAAAGGATAGTTATAGCAATTATCATTGCAGCAAAATATAAGCCTCCAGATAGTTGAATAGTCAAATGTTTCTTGCCCTCCACTGATAAATTTTTCTCATTTTTCTTGCTTTAATGTGATCTGTCTGCTTCCATCAGGAAAAGAAAGCATACACTCAATTTGGAGCACTCTCACTTAACTCTACAAACATAAAGTCCATAGTTTCTGTTTTCTCTGTTATATTTATTCACCTGCAGTAAGCATCAACTAAAGGGTTTAGTACTGGGCATGTCACAACATATTTGACCTTGACATTTTAGGTTCTATCTCCTAAAATATTTTGCCACTGATCTGAAATTTTCTCTTACCTGTGAAACGACAAAAGCAGATTTAGATAAACTATGAACATGATTAATTTAAATTGTTTATATCTACTTACTCAACTGTTGATGAAACCCACAGGAGATGCCCCAAGGGGAATATGCCCCAATTGTCTTCTGGTTCAAAATAGCAACATGATAATTTACTCAATAATAAAAAAGAAAATGGTTCTAGAATAACTCACTACATGTTGATACTTATTGAAAAAATACAGCCTTTTTTTTTATTCAATTTATTCATATTTTATGTGCTCTGATTTATAATGATGGTTCAGATTTGGATTTTCCTAATGATTCGTGATATTAAGTGTTTTTTCATATTGGCACTTTGGCCATTTGTTTGTCTTCTTTGAAGAAATGTCTATCCAAGTGGTTTGGATTTTCTTCCACTTCATTGGTTTCATTTTCACATGGTTGATTGTTTTTTTTGCTGTGCAGATTATTAGCTTGATGTGTTCTCACTTATCTAATTTTGCTTTTGTTGCCTGTGCTTATGGTGTCATTGCCAAAACATCATAAAGCTTTTCCCTTATGTCTTCTTCTAGGAGTTTCACAGTTTCAGGTGTTACATTTAAGTCTTTAAGTTGACTTTTGTACATGGTGTAAAATAAGAATCGAATTTCATTCTGTTGCATGTCAATATCCAGTTATCCAAACACAATTTGTTGAAGTGACTATCCCCTCCCCACTGTGCATTACTGATACCCTTGTTGAAGACTAATCGACCGTATATGTGTGGGTTTATTTCTGGGCTATTTGTGTTGTTCCGTTGGTGTGTGTGTCTGTTTTTATTCCAATACCATACTATTCAATACTATAGTTTTGTAATATATTTTGAAATTAGGAAGTGTGATGACTCCAGCTTTGTTCTTCTTGCTCAAGATTTGTTTGGACATTTGAGGTGTTTTGTGGTATCACATGAATTTTCTATTTCTGTAAAAAAATACCATTGGCTTTTGATAAGGATTGCATTTGATCCTTTGGGTAGTATGGACATTTTAACAAATACAAATTAAAACCACAATTGGATATAATCTCACATCTGCTAGGATGGCTATTATTTAAAAAAATAAGATCACAAGTGTTGGTGAGTATATGGAGAAGTTGGAACCCTCTTGCATTGTTGGCGGGAATGAAAAATGGTGTATTAATTATTGAAAACAGTATAGAGATTCCTTAAAAAGTTTAAAATTTAATTACCATATAATCCAGCAATCCCACTTCTGGGTATATTTCCAAAAGAACTGAAATCTGGATCTCAAAGAAATATATGCACTCCCATGACTGTTGCAGCATTATTCACAATAATCAAGATATGGAAACAACCTAAATGTCCTTTGAAAGATGAATAGATAAAGAAAAATGTTGTGTATATATATATATATATTTATGTATATATAATATTTATATATAAATATTATTCAGCCTTAAAAAGAAGAAAATTTTGCTATATGCTACAACATGGATGAACCTGTAGAACATTGTGCTAAATGAAATAAGCCAATCACAGAAGGTATCTGAAAGGTAGTGAATTAAAACATAAACTCAAGGAATACAAATGGTTCACAGGAACATTACAAAGGCACCACAGATTTAACAGACTGAAAAAAACTATGTCTTTATTTTGAAGCCTGATACATCAAATATATTTTAAATTGAATGTCTTTTTTCAGCATAATAAAAGAAGGTATTTTGCAAATTTCACATCCTATGATCACATCTGGGACACAGTCACAAATACTATGGAGCTGATCATCTGGATTGGTCAAAGGAAAGAGTTCTGGGAGAGTCCGCTATAAAGAATGACAGAAGAAAAGGCAAAGATATGCATGGCCCATTCTGGAAAGATGTGTATCATAGGGTCTAGAGGGAAGTTACAGAAAGATCAGCTAGAAGAGAGAATGATGGAAGGTATACCAGGGGCAAATATGAAAAGCATATTTAAAAATATATATGGACATTTACTCATAACTTTGAACAAATAAAATATATTATTACTGCCTATAGTGAGTAAAAAAAGTGTGGCATGTTTTTACTTCTAGAAAGAGACCAGCAAGAAAGTGTTAATAACCTAAAAAGAACAATAAGATAAGTAATTTTATTAATACTAAATAAATATTGTCTTGAAATTATCTATAGAAGAATACATATTCAATGCAAGTTAAAATAAAAAATAATACATACAATTAGGACCAGGCTAAATAAAAATAAGGTGCAAAGGTCATGATATTTCACACAATTATTAAAAAAAATGAGCATTGTTTTTAGAATACATGAATAAAAATCCTTGGTAGAAAAAGACAAAAAGGAAATATAATCAGTTTAATAGTTCTCGATAATAATGAGAAATCTTCAGAACAACCAATGTGATTCAGACACTGTGCTTAGAAGGAAAAATATCTCATGAAGGCTTAGTAAGAGGGAATGAGTGGTGAGATAGACAATAGTCTCAATATGTCCCTAAAATAATGCATAGTGTATTTCAAAAGTTCTCATTGATAATAGTTCATAATGTTAAATATTACATAGTAAAATGTAGTTTGCAGGAGCCAGACCCCAGTAATACAGATCAGAGAAGAAAATTAAAAATCCCAAAATCAAATATGCACATAAGTACATGCTGATCTCTTCACATGAGTTACCTTCAGTCACTCCCAAGACTGAAGACTGGTTTTCTTTATAGGAGGTGTGTGTGTGATGGGTGATATATGAGAATGCCTAACCATGTGAGTCCAATTATTTAAAACCATATATACAACGTATAATTCTGTGTATACTTATTACCATATTCTAACCATTCAGGAAAAAATCACGTGTAAGGAATATATCTGTTAATTACCATGCCATTTCCAACACATAAGTAAGAAAAGATTTTGAAAGAATTCTAGAAATAGAATTTTCAACTAAACTCATATTTTTGAATGCCAATACTCACACAATTGTCCAAACACCAAAGAAAGATACAAACGTGAGTAATATAGAATCCTTGCCCTTAATGAGGTCATCACTGTCCTTTCACAAGAAACAAAAAGCAAAGAAAATATTGACACATATTTTGCCTGTAACACAATTGCTAGACATTGTGGAGAGCACAAATATGAACAAGTAAACTCCTCTCAAAGAGCTTACAATCTTGTTGGAGAAAGAGAAATATTATAAACTCCTCTGATGTCTGTTCAATGATTCATGCACAGTAATGACAGAACTGAGAGTTACATCTTTTCCAGTGGTCATTTTGTAACAATGACTGGGAGAGTTCTCTAAATAGTATTTATGTTCAAGTTTCTTTTCAAGGAAAGATAAAACAAAAACCCTGTTTCTCCTTTAAATACTATAGACTTAACAAAGTCTTTCTACCTGATTTGGAGAAGTGAGAATCTCTATATACACCTCCAGAATGTCAGGAATTATAGTACAGCTAGTGCTTCATTTATCTACACACATACAGGCACATACATTTGAAAGTTTATGAGATCTTTGAATTTACTGAGGCACATTATGATTCCGTAGAAATTAAACTGCTGTTTTGATGGAAAACATACTCCATAAACACACCACTTTTCTATGTAATCAAAGGTCCTGTTTCCTAGATAAATGATCAAAGTTTTAACTGTTTTGGCAAAATGAATCCACATTATCCAGAGATTTCTCTATTTTCCCTGATGTCGGTTGTCCTCATTAGTGTTTGCCCCTCACTGAAATGACCTCAATCCCCACCCCTCCCTCTGTGGCTTACATTTGCTTTTGTTACTTCTGTCCTCTTCCCTTGGCTCTCAGGCTAGCAGCTATCATTTCTTGTTAATAACATTTCAGAGTCATAATCTCTTAATCTACTAATGTTCTCCTTTCAATTGTTTGATGGCTGAGAAAACAGAATGTCAAACCATATGAAAAATCCATTTAATAATTGTTTAATATGTTTCAGTGGGATGGCATGATCATGCAAAGATGTTCAGGGTTGGATTTCGTCACTGGTCACATGCCTCTTTACTTACTTGTGTGTGTCAATGTCTGAATAATTTATGTGCTGAACTGAACTCCTAATACGATGACTCAGCTGCAGTGATGACGATGGCTGCAAATATGTAAAAATCAGGGACCCATAGAAGACAGTCACACCCGTGAGGTGGGATGCACAGGTGGAAAAGGCCTTCTGTCTGCCTGCTGCAGACGGGATCCTCAGGATGGCTGAGATGATGGCAATGTAAGTGACTGTGATGATGAGGAGAGAACTAAGAAGAGTGAACCCAGCGAAAACAAAGATCACCAGTTCTGTGCTGAATGCATCTGTGCAGGACAGGGCCAAAAGAGCTGTGGTGTCACAGAAAAAGTGATTGATGCTGGAAGCAGAGAATGACCAACTGCTTATCACACAGGTGGATATCAGAGAATTGGTGAAGCCTATCATATACGGCATTACACCCAGCCAGTTACACACTTTCTGGGACATAACCATCGAATACAATAAGGGACTGCAGATTGCTACATAGCGGTCATAGGCCATTGATCCCAGAAGAAAACACTCGCTACACACCAAACCGACAAAAAAGTACATTTGAACAAAGCAGCCAATAAAGGAGATGGTTTTCTGATCAGATTGGAAATTTACCAGTACCTTGGGTGTTACAGTAGAGGAATAAAATATGTCAATGGGTGCTAAATTGCTAAGAAAAAAATACATGGGTGTATGAAGGTGAGAGTCAATTCTGATTAACATGATTAGTCCAAGGTTCCCCCAAAACAGTGAACAGATAAATAAAGAGAAACATCAAGAAAAGGCTCACTTGTATCTCAGGGCAATTTGTGAATCCGGAGAGGATGAAGAGAGTCACCTCAGTGAAATTGTTCTCAGCCATTTTATCAGCTCAGGCCCTTGACTTACCTGCTGGATAACAACAACAAAAGTTAGAGAAGGATTCAAGTCTAAAGACCTAATAATCAAAGTTGACTTAGACTCCAATCATGAGAGAGCAACAGATGGAAAGCAATACTTAATGACTTCAAGTTAATTGAGAATTTATATACAATTTTCTTTTTTTTAATAGAACTGACAGACACTAATAAAAAAATTCAGAATTCACAATTGTGTGGAATTGGTAGCAATCCAAAAGATATCTGGAATGATTTTTGTGGAGATTCCTCCTGAAATATACTATCTTCTCCCCCAGTCTATTACTGGGCCCAAAATCATATACTTAGAAACTTCTCTAGAGTTATAGAGTTACTCTTAGAAAATATAAAGTTGGTTTAGGAAAGGAAGTTCTATAATTTGTAAATTTAATGATATCTTCGTGGTACAGTCTTAATTTTTCAAACATTACTTTATAGGGTTGTTTTAGGAGCTTAATAAGAACTTATATGGACACATCTAAAAGTTCCTTGGACTCAATAAAGCTTTGCTAAATTATGTAGAAAAAATATATAAATATGTGTATATATATATATACATATAGTATATATATGTATATATATATATACAGAGAGAGAGCGAGAGAGAGAAACACACTGCTTACTTTACACGTTAATGCTAAAATTCTCTATGTATTTTTTTCTATCACAAGAAAAATAGAAATTTCTTTCCATTGGTGAGCTAAGACCAAATGAGGAATTTAATCTATGACACAGTCAAATTGTTTTGTGTGTGGTTAGTGAACATGTTTGTTTCCAATAAAAAGTACATGATTTTATATGACATCAGGTGACAGTCAATTCATTGCCAAACAGCAGTTTTCAAGTGAATGATAAAAAGGCTACAAAGAGTAAAATAAATGTGATTTCTTTCATTTAAAATAAAGAATTAAAATATAAGGTGATCTCACTAGAAATTAGAGAACTTATTTGCTTAATTCAATTGACATAAGAATGTGATTAATAATAACTGAAACTAACGTGATATTAATCTAAGTTTGTTTCAGACATTTGACACTCTACTTGAGTAACCCAGAGACTTGATGTTATATTGAGTGTACTTAATCACTCACTGTCTCCTGTGATCACGTGTTTATATTTATTTACTCATTCATTTATTTAACATATATTTAGTCACTGAAGGCATTTTATCTTGCCTGTCATTAAAGGCACTTTTCTTAAGGCTAACTGGAAGATGCAGGCATGTAAAAAGTTAAAGTTTCTCAGTGTGAGAAACACCCACACACACAGCGTTAGGGAAAGGGGATGATAAAACTAGACTTACCAGGGATTTAGTCATCCAGAGGAAAGCCCCTTTCTCTTTCAGCTATCTTCCACCTATTTCCAGGTTGATGACCAGACAATCAGAAGAGAAAACGTTGTGCAATATTCACCAAGTTCACCATTAATTTTTGGCATATAATTATATTTGCCTCATCTGCAATTCTGAATCCCATGAATTGTCAATATAATGACTTGAATCTGTTATTGTTGTTGTTGCTGCTGTTGCTGTTAGCACAGAGCTCTGTTTCCTGTATAATGGACCCCTATTAATATCGTGAAGTTGATGAAAATGAATTTGAAGTTTTGATGACAATTCTGGGTATTGTGTATATTGCATTCCATTGATAGAATAAAAACAAGAACCAAATTAACAAAGTAATTGTTTACGTGCCTCCTTCAGAATTAAAATTTTTCCAATCAATATGGAGGGAGGTATGGCCAACAATTCTCAAGTTTAAAACTACAAACAGGAGTATGACTTTTGCTTGATTCTTATTCAAACAGTTGCAAGAAATGGTTCTGGTTGAACCATTTGGTAGAACATCCGTTGTTGAACCAATTAACTGTGGCCAGGTGTGTGCATTCATGTGGTATATAACAATCATGTGAAATGTAAGGGGTGAGAGTGAGGAAAGTTCTTAGATAATTTATGCAGGTGGGAGTAAAAAAGCAATGTATCTGTACTAATTAGATTAAACTAAGATGAAGAACAGGAAACTTCTATGGTTCTAAGATCTGAGGGGCTTAAAGAAGAATAATCTAGGGCCAGCCCTGTGGCTTAGCGGTTAAGTGCGTGCGCTCCGCTGCTGGTGGCCCGGGTTCGGATCCCGGGCTCGCACCGACACACCGCTTCTCTGGCCATGCTGAGGCCACATCCCACATACAGCAACTAGAAGGATGTGCAGCTATGACATACAACTATCTACTGGGGCTTTGGGGGAAAAAATAAATAAATAAAATTAAAAAAAAAAAAGAAGAGGAATCTAGGACAGGATCCCAGGTTTAGTGTGAGGCTCAACTCTACACAACTATTCAGGGACAATTGACTTTGACATTCTCCACTGGTGTCTTCCATAGTTGCTGTGATAATTCCCTGGCCAGCTAGCCAAAGTGGGGGAAGTGGAATTTCAGGAGATGTTCTTTTAAGCAAGTGAGTAAGTCTGCACACATTGTTTCCCCTCCTATTTCATTGCCAAGAACTAAGTCACATGGTCATGTAAGCTACTAGAGAGACTGGAAACCCATCCCCGCTACTATGGGGGAAAAAAAAGAAATGAAGGAGAATTGAATTTGGTAGATGCATATCAATCTCTAGCATCATGAACAGTACAGCCGTGAGGACCAAGGAGAGCCAGTGAAGGGAATTAAGGAGAAAGACGGCACAATTTGATTTACTCTGTAGACAAATATTATCATTGAATTAAGAAAGAGAAGATTGATGAAAGAGACATAGTACTAAAAACAAAGAATTTTTATTTATTTATTTATTTATTTATTTATTTATTTATTTTTTGGTGAAGAAGATTGGCCCTGAGCTAACATCTGTTGCCAATCCTCCTCGTTTTCTTTGCTCAGGTAGATTGGCCCTGGGCTAACATCCATGCCCATCTTCTTCTACTTTATATGGGATGCCGCCATAGCACGGCTTGATGAGTTGTGCATAGGTCAGCACCCAGGATCTGAACCTGTGAACCCTGGGCTGTTGAAACGGAGGGTGCAAACTTAACCACTATGCCACTGGGCCGATCCTGCCAAGAATAATTTTTAAAAAGTATTTCAGTTTAAAAAGTTTACAAAGATATGAACTAAGGAAGTCACCCTGAAAATAGAGGGAAATGAGTGGAATTAATTGATAATTAGAAGATAGAACCAGTATAATTTGATGACTGACTAGAAAATGTGGGTAAAAGTGATAGAGAATGGTAAATACATCATATTTTCTAATAAGGTTGATTTTATGTATGGTAAAATTGAGAATCAAAACAGAAGAAAATGTTTAGGCATAACCTCTACGTAAATCCTGTGACCACTTCTCATAATATACTTCATAACACTACCACCCTGATCCTGCTCACTGTCATCTCCCACATAGATTATTGGAATCACCTCCTAAACTGGCCTCCCTGCTTACATTCTTGTTCACACTAAAGTATATTGTGTTCTTATTTCACACCACCTTTCAGACATTTTACCCACTGCTAAGAATGGAAGTTAACGCATTATATCTGATTAGTGATTTTGAAAGATTAAATGATACAAGTGTAAATTATTGAGTCCCTAAAAAGCTCTGGAATGTTCTACATAGATGGCTGCATACTTGGAAATGCCCTGGAATTAAGCAGTTTATGAGAGGACTGAAAGTCAAATTATCCAATAAAAATTAAAACATAATATAGTATGGGTCAAAAGATAAGTTATATTGGAGGGATATGAGTTATATTGGAGGATTATGTTAGAAATATTTAATTTGATCTGCAGGAATAAAGGGTCATTTTTCATAGGATGTGATACACCAGCTAAGTCTAAAAGATGAACAGGACCTTGGTAGTCGGAAAATGTGACTAATCTACAGGGTACAAACTTTTCTGTGGCTCCTGAAGTGTATAAGACATCAACTTATAAAGTTAGATATTTATCGAATACTTCAACAAATAGAGAAAAGCTGAATGCATGAATTGATTATTTTACATAGCTTACCAAAGATTCATAGCAACAATAACAATTCACTCTATCTTCTCTCTCCTATGAGTTTCAAGCCCTTATAATGCCATTTTCCCATCCTCACTTTCTTGACATAGAACATTTTGAGACTCAGTGTACTATACCCTCTTGTCAAAATTCATTTTTTTTTCTTAAGTAAGTACCCATAACTGAAAAGAAATTCTATCCACTGCATGAACAGAAGGACTTAACACATAAAAATTCTAGATGATACGTGAACTCTAGATAATTTCCAAGTTACATTCTTTGAGGTTAAGCAATAGTGTTTTAATAACTTCAAATTTAGTAACCTTAGATTTCAATCATAGATATAGACCAACTTTAAGACTGTGAATATGTTACACAGCCTTTCCCAGTAGGGGAATTGCTCTACTCTCCAAACGTGGAGAGGATGGGGAGACGGGTGGGGAGGAGTGGCCAGGAGGCTAGTGCTCCTCAGACTGTATTCCACAGAGAGAGAGATTTCAGTGCAGCACTAATCCAACCAGAGACGGCCTTGGTTATTTTCTATGCTACCGCTTAATAAACATATTATTGAGTTTAAAAATGCAATGTGTCATGGGGAGAAGGCGCTCCCATCATAAATAAATAAGGGTCTATTTCCTACTAAAGAATAACAATTGATTTAAGTGAAGTATGAGCTTCAAGGAAAAATAAGAACGACTGAATTTGTTAGTTCAATGATTCAAACCAGAAATTTATGTTATATAAGACTATATTCTTTATAAAAGAGCAACACATAGTGATTTCTCCATAATGTAAAAAGGTAAGAAGTAATTATTTTCCCTGCTCATTTTATTGTAGTGTGTTTTTTTAAACTCAATCAAAACTCATCAAAGAAAATACTTTCTTCCAATCAGATTCCCTTATGAGATAAATCTTTTCAACTTGAAATATAGACTGTAACTATAAGTAATCAGTCCATTTTTATAACAGTAAATGAGATATAAAATGGATGTGAAATCACCTTGCTGTTGTGAAGTTTTATATTTCTTATTTTTATGGATATTATTTGGAATATTTATTCCAAGTAATATTTCTTATTGAATGTTTTATGAAGCCCACTGAGTTTTGATTGAGAATATGGACGCTGGCCTTACACTGCTGAGTTTGAAGTCAGCAAGATTGCACAGAAGCTTCTTGATATTGGGCAAATTCCTTAACCTCTCTATGCCTTGGCTCTTTATGAAAATGTGAATAACAGTACTTACTTAATTCAGAATGCAATAAATGAGATAATACAGGTAAAGTCATTAACAGGGTGGTTAGCACATAATAAAGTTTCAAAAATTATCAACAATAGCAAAATAGTTTCAAGTAATCAGGCATCTCTACTCTCCAAAGCTAGGCTAGCTCCTGCTAATAGAAAAAGGGAAGAGGAAGAGCTCAAGTTTCACGTTAGAGCCTCCAAAGGACCGTTAATTGTTAATAAGAGAGTGGAGCAAGTTCAGAAAGAGAATAATCCAAGCTATCTCCGGGATGCTTCCACATCTTACGTAAAATTTGACTTAGACATTTCCATTTAACCTTGCTTATATTTCTTTAATAAAGTCTACTTCTCTTATGTGCTCAAAATATAGGGGACTGGCACAGATGAGAGAAAAACTAAAAATAAAAGCCCACTAAAGACCACCCACTAGAGTGTTTTTTCCTTAGGTATCGCTGCTGGTTTGTATCCACCCAGCACAGAACAGTGCACTCATATTTAGCTCAATATTTCTGCCAAAACACTACCCCGTACATTCTCTCTTCTCCTAGATTGAGAAGAGACTACTCCAGTGCAGGATAAAAGATGAGCAAAGTTCAAGAAGAAAGAAAAAAGGCATAATGATAAATAATAATGATAAATACAATAAGTATGATAATGATCATAATAACAATGCCTAATAGAACTTCAACTACCTATTTTAAGTCAAGCTAACATAGATTATGCTACTTACTCCTGAAAACAACTCCCTTACTTACATATTATTGCCATGTATATTTTCAAACAAGGAAAATTAAGCTCTGATAATTTAAATAAGGATGTATTACTCAAATGTATCTAATTTCCATTTTAAGCCACTCAGTGTCAAGTTCTTTGGTCAGTGAGTACTTAAATCTAGTTAAATCAAGCAAAACTATTGAGATTACTGGGACATCATTCATGCAATTACCCATCTGGATATATTTATAGATCTCTCATTCATATATGCATTGGACTATCTATTGGAACACAAGACCGAATAAGGACATGAAAGCATTTTTTTCCTGGAATATGTTTTATTCTCTTTTCTTAAAAGTAAGAATAATAGAATGATTCTGTCATACCTTAAGATTTGACAAAGTCTCAGAGTAGTTGTCACTTCCTTAAGAAATTGTCTGGTGCTCCCGTAACACCTTGCAATTCTTTCTACATATTCTCTGCACGTTGTAGGGTAACAGCTGACTTACCTGTCCGACTTTCCCACTAGTCCATAAACTCTGTAAAAACAGAAACTGAGCTCATAGATATTTACCAATAGTATCCTTAGTATTTAACCCACTTTGTATTTAACAAACACTTAGTGTTTATTCATAATAAACTTCAATATATACTAGAAAATATATACTGATGACAGCCTGATACATTCATCAAACATATATGGGTCATTGAAAATTCAATTTTGTTTTTGCTTCAGTTGTTTTTCATAAAGTATAACTTCTGAAGAAAAAAATGTAGGGAAGGTGATATACAATCTAGAAAGTTTTGAGAAGGTGTAAAATGGGGACATAACTATCTAAATGTGAAAAGAGGAGAAAAAAAAAAGAGAAACCAGAAAAACAAAGACAGAGGGACAGGAGAAGATTTTGGGGAGTGCATTTGGTCTCAGTTTATAGAGAGTCATATTATTTGAATCTGAAACATCCTAGGTCCTTGGTCCCTCCTCTTGATGTTTCTGAGCCATAAGCAGAGGTGAGCCAGGATGAGCATTTATCATTAGGGTATGCTGTGAAAAATTAACGTCGGAATAGCGGATTCACTGAACTAAGAAGACAGGAGTTCAGGATTAGTGAGAAGTGAGAAACAAAAAGTAGAAATTCTTAAGTTGTTTTAGACCTTTGGAATTTGTGAGAAGGAAGGGGAACTGGGGGTCTTACAAGAAAAAAGGGAGGTTGTATTCTGCAAGAAGCAAAGATGAATTTAGAGTCTGGGAAATTGAGGAGAAACTTACAGTCTCATGACAGTGTGGATTTTGGAGTGCATGACAATCTGAAAAAGGTCACAGTTTAGCATTAGAGAAGGCTGGATGGAAATCACAAAAAGTGCTGTCTCGGATCCAGTCCAGTGGAGGAGAGACTAAACTTTTTTGGTATAAAAATGCTTAATTTTTGAAGAAGCTGATTAGGCTAAGTCTATACATTTAGCACTGTGCTTTCTGATAGTTGTTCAGATATAGATATTTAGAATATGTATTATATATGTTACGTTTGTAATATATACTTAGAATTTAATAATAATATTATTATTAATAATAACGCAGATTTTACATTTTGTCTGGTGTGAGGTGTGTGAACCCTCTGATCAAATTCTCTTGTACTTTTTATTTTCTCTTTTCCTTGTTTAATTACCCCTTAAAGACCCTAAACTTATCTAACTACTCCTAAAGGCATAGAATTTGGAAAACAAGCAGAATTAAGATTATTGGGTGCCAAGATAGGGTTGAGGACATATTAGAACACAATCTGATTTACTCTATTTCACATTCTAAACTTCAAGCGAACGTGTGACTTGCTATGATGCATTATTTCTAGTACAATTTGTATGATATATTAAACGAAATATTTGTCTATGATGGAGGCATATATATGCAATATATGGCATATATTGGAGGCAATATTCCTTTAATTTTCTGACCGGTGTCTAAGTCTCTTTCCCAGACAGTGGTGGCCCAGGCTGGCCTGAACCGGGCCTGGCATTGGAGTCTTACTGAGCACCTTGCCCTTTGCTTATCTGAGATGCAGTTCACAGGGGGAAAATTAAACTAAACATGAAAGAATCATAAAAACAGATTGTAAATTACAAGGTGCTAGACAGAAAAAATACAAATAAAAAGCAATATAGACCAGACTGATCAGGAAGGAGAAAGCCTTCTCATTAGAGAATGTCACATGTTCCCTAGAGCGGTTCTTACCCTGAGACTAGGCTACCTGACACCGTTTGCTCTTATTTTATTGGTGTCTGTTTTGCTGTGTTGTTCATTTCTCCATATTCTTAATATGAGCAGGAAGAATAGAAATTAAGTTTACTTTCTGTTTTTACATACTGGAATTTTGTGATATTGGATTTGAAATATCTTACCAAATTATTACCAAATATGTTACCAATATTACCAAAAATACAAAACAAAGAAACGAACCAAAAAAACCTGTATATCTGTCCTGTATCAGTGGATTTGAAATCATCTATTTAATATGTCTCATTTGCAGCTGGGCTCAGCAGGTTGAAGTGACTTCTAAACCTTGAAATCATTCTGTTCACAGATGGGATCCACAGGACAAAAACCCGCATAGGGGAACCTCACTGCATTGATGGGATTCATCCTGCTTGGCTTTTCTGATGTACCTGACCTCCAGGGATTTCTTTTTGGGGTGTTTCTGATCATCTATGTGATTATCCTGGTGAGCAATAGCCTCATTATCATAATAAGCAAGGTTGATCCTTCCCTCCAGACCCCAATGTATTTTTTTCTTAGGAACTTTTCTTCTTTGGAAATATGTTATGTGTCAGTCACTATCCCCAGATTATTAATAGATCTTTGTAGACAAAATAGAGATACTTCCTTTCTGGCCTGTGCGATTCAAATGTATTTCTTTCTGGTCTTGGGAGCCACTGAGTGCTCCATTCTGACTGCAATGGCTGATGACAGGTATGTTGCCATTTGCAACCCATTACTCTACCCTCTCATCATGAACAATAGGCTGCGTATCCAATTGACAGCTGGCTGTTGGATCAGTGGAATTCCAGTCCACATAGCGTTCACCTACCAGATCTTCTCTCTACCCTTCTGTGGATCTAACCAGTTGAATCACTTTCTGTGACATACCTCCAGTACTTAAGCTTGCCTGTGGGGACACTTTTATGATTAAGATGTTGATTTATGTGGTTACTGTTCTAGTTGTCACTATTCTTCTTACATTGGTACTTGGATCTTATGTGAAAATAATCTCAACCATCCTGAAGCTACCAGTAGCAACTAGGCGAGACAAGGCCTTCTCCACCTGTTCTTCTCATCTCATGGTTGTGGCTTTATTCTTTGCATCAGGCATCATTACATATTTGAGACCAAAGTCCAGTCATTTAACAGGAATGGACAAATTCCTTTCTCTTTTTTACACCATCGTGACACCAATGTTTAACCCTATAATATATTGTCTGAGAAACAAAGATGTTGTGGTGGCACTGAGAAAATTCCTACCAAAATGGATTGTGCTATGACTCAAAAAATTCATATCTTATTTATCACAGTCTTCATACATTAATTTTGATTTTTGTCCAATTTGGCTAGGAATCTTAAATATTCTGCATGAGTGACCTCCTATTTTTATCACACGTGAAATAAACTGCTGCTATTTTTAAATAGTAAATTAATCTCAAACTAAATTCAAAGTATTGTAATATTTGAAATAGCACATTGGAGCCATTGAAGGTTATTGTTGCTGCTGTAGTTTTTAAGATTTCAGAATATTCCCTAAATTTTCTGTTTCACAAAAAGATGACTCATCTTTATATCTCCAATCCCAGCAGATTGTCTGAAAAATAATACACATCTAGTTGACTTTGTTAGATTGAAAAGATAACTAATAGCAAAAGTTTAACTATCGGCGTTTTATATGCTCATGATCAATAATTGCATTATAATCAGGAGAGGTAACACAAGGAAAGGAAGGATTTGAACCCAACAACAGTAAGTACAATTGATGTGTTAAAGAAAGTTGACATTCCTTCTGTTTTTATTGGTGATTCATCAGCTAATTCCCTAAAGCTGTATTCACATATGAAAAAGATGGCCACGCTATCTTAGTTTCAGAATTGTCCTCCTCTAGAATACTACTTTATCATCTTCACTTTTATTGTGTTAGTTAGAAAATGATTATAATTTTGATATACAGGTTTCAAATGCAGATGGCTTACAAGTTGTGGGCAGGAGTAGGGGGAAAAAATAAAGGTATTTGAGTAACTGAAACAAGGAGTTTTATATAAAACTACTAAAATGTTAGCTCTGGGCTGTGTGGGAGTCACTTTTCTTATTCCCAACTCCCTTTTTGAGGTAGAAATCAGCAATTCTCCTTCATTATTTCCTTTAACAAACTTTATAGGATCTTAATGACAAAGGAATAACTATATAGGAAGACAGGAAAGGGTAAATTTGAACATTCAAGCAGCAAAATTTGATAAAACCCACATTAGGCATCTCCGTTCTCCCCTATTTCCTCCACATAATCTTTCATTCTCTAAACTTCCTGGCACCAACCTTTCCAGGCTCTTGGGCACTCTCACCAGGCTTCTCACGATGTTCCTTTCACAATACACAACACCCTTCCTCGACTCCACCTTCTCCATCACTCCTGTCACACTTGTCATCAAGGTTCTTTAGAAGGTAATGTGAGGGTGCGTATGAACAAAAAATAGTTTTGTCGGGGCCAGCCTGGTGGCGCAAGCGGTTGGGTGCGCACACTCCGCTGCGGCGGCCTGGGGTTCGCCGGTTCGGATCCCGGGCGTGCACCGACGCACTCCTTGTCGGGCCATGCTGTGGCGACGTCCCATATAAAGTGGAGGAAGATGGGCATGGATGTTAGCCCAGGGCCAGTCTTCCTCAGCAAAAAAGAGGAGGATTGGCAGATGTTAGCTTAGGGCTGGTCCTCCTCACAAAAAAAAAAAAAATTGTTTTGTCCTTTAATCACTATAAAAGAGATTATCAAACATATTATAAATAAATAGATATTATAGATCTTAAATTCTGTGTGAAAGAGCTATCAAAACAAATATTAGAGGAATTCTTCATTTATATATTTTTTAGTAATGTTACCTCTAGAGCTGCCTCTTCCCCCAATGAGATCAGAGCTGTCTATCGTGTTTGGAGTGTGAAAGATCTCTGCAGCGGCAGAAGAAAGGGTGGGTATCGGTGTACACAATGTTTGTATTCCAAATTATACGTTCAGTCAACATACAAACATCAGAATTGTATTTCCTTTTAAAATGTATAACCTTAGAATTTTGTATCAGACATTATATATTGGAAATCCAGTTTGAGGAAACGTAAAGGAATAAGTATAGTCATAGAAGGGCCATGAAAATGGGGAAGCCCTTGTGTGGTCCAAAGGATTGTCCTAGTCATGTTACCACACTGAGAAGGATGGACTTCCTAGGTTCATCTTCTTGGATAAGGAGAGTAAGAATGACACGCATGAATCCCATATGAAGATGAGTGCTTGAGCTGCAAAATACTACGTGGTTTTTAGAGATATGAAACATGTTAACTATTGGCAATTTCACCTTTGCTGACCCCACAGAATAATGGGAAAAGCAGTAATAATTTGTTGCATTTGAACTGAGGAAAGCTTTCCAAATTTTCCTGGCAGAATGTGTTAAAGCAGATCAGGAAGTTGTGGTTATTTACCTTTACAACATCTGTTATGATAGCAACGTTTGAAACAGTCTTCCAGAGTGAAGAAACTAGACATTGTTGGAAGATGACATCCTCTAAAACTATCAGTACAGGTTTGACTGCAGTGATGAGAAGAGGTGATAGCTGTATTACTATCAAATAATTTAGAAAGCATTTTGCCTGTGTTGATAGAAAGCAATGAGTCCTGTGACATGGAGAATGTGTAATGCTCCTACCCATAACCCTGTTCTCTAACAAAAATTAGAGAAGGCAGAATGTGGAGATTCCAACATTTATGCTAGTAAGGCATCCTCAGATATTGGTTTATGAATATAATATTCAACCTGATATGTATTGCCTGCATGAGAATATCTTTTTTTTTAATGGGAAGAACCATTGTTCTGGTAGTGCTTAGTATCAAAGAGGTATTTTCAATCAATGGCCAACTCATTTCTCACCTGGGTACAATATCACTCCTATAGATATTTCTTTGAACATAACATGAAGAGCCAACTTTCCCAAATATGACTTTCTGGTACTGGTCACTTACTCAAGCTCCAGAATCCTATCTGTAACTGGGTGCTTCTCTCTGAATGTGCCTTTAACATTTTGCATATGATTGTTTGTTTTGGGATGTCCTTATCCTTCCTTAAATGTCTAGGTCAACATTTGAAAGTGAAGAGGCCATTTTCCTCTGAGATTAGAGGGAATAGTTAAGTGACATTTTGTAATAATAAACTTGTATGAGAAATATCTTGAATATTAGAATGAAATTTCTTTACAAAACAAAGATAAGATGTCCCACACAGACTACGAGTTGAAGAAGGAATCCAGAGCCTTTGATTAGTGGGTGAATATAGGACAGAGGGTTTAGAGGCAAGGTGAGCAGTTCAGAGTTTGGTTCTTTATCGTAGATTAAAAACAATGAGAAGCCACTAAAGGTCAAGGGCATTGGGAAGGGAGAGGGAAAGTGGAAACAAAGGCATTCCAAAAAGTAGGAAAAGGATCCAACGTTCAGTTTAATTTGGGGATGAAAATGTCATTCTTAGGTGTCTGCCCGGTATTTTTTAAACCCAAATGGGCAGTGTGTATGTTTGTGTGTGTGTGGAGGAATACGATAATTTGGAAGGAAGTTAGTGGGTTCAGTTTGGAACTTGCTGTGAGAATAACTAGATAAGGTCATCCTGAAAGTTTTTCTGTTTTTTTTCCCCCCACATAAGATACATGCTTAATCCACGAGAATGACACAATCACTGTTTTCTATGCATGCGCACACGCATTTCCCTGCTTTGTCTTCTGACCTTTGATGTGACTGAAACTGATAGAGGAGAGAATATATCTTATATCCCAAAGCAACCACTTCCAGCTAGGAAGGAGCCTATGGGGTGGTTTGGAGTAAACCTTTTTCAGAATTGGGGTGCCCTGTTGATCAACTGACCCTATCACATTCTTTTAACCGTCTTTTAACCATGAAAGCGACAGAGAAAAGGCAATGGAAACAAAGAGTAAGTGGCAAAGATCTAGAATCAGAGGAATTAGAGGAGTAAAGAGCAGACAAAGGTCAACAAATAGAAGGTGAGCTTAAGCATCATAGAGCATCATTAAACCTGAAATCTACTAAATTAGAGAGAAATAAACACCTACTTCTGAACAGAAAGAAAATAACTCATTCCCAAATCTGCTGTTGTTTATGGGATTTCTGGCTGTGTTTTGAAATGAACAAAGGTCTAGCTCTCTAAGAGGCCTGCTGAAATGGTTTTCTGTGCTGTCTCACTTTGTGTGTCTCCTGACTGTACAAGTGGAAAGAACTTAGCCAACACAAGAAGGGGTCAAGAGGAAGATACATACACATTCAGATGGAGGAAAAAACGTTGGGTCTACTTCTTCAGGCCTTTCTGATATCTTCTAAGGTCTTTGCATCCCTGCTACTTTCCATCCAGGAAACACATGACTTTATCTTTTCTTGGAAACATTTTCCAGCTACAGTGAAGTTGGGGGGACTCTAAAATATTCTTCTTCCTTTTGTGGCCCAAGAAAATACATTTATATGGGACAGGTGATAGCATGTTAATTATTCTCTCTTTTGTCTGCAGTCTTGGCCCTGAAATAATTTAGACATTCCAAAGTCTTACTTTATCACAGAGGTCGTCTTGGTCATTTCCTGCAATATCTACTGGCTCCTGTGGTTATTCAGTGATAAATCTTATTGATTAATAAATGATAAAATATTAGGCTTCTCAGCTCAGCCCCATCCTTCTCACTTCAGATCTACCTGCAGAGAGGGTTTATCAGGGTTGTTCTTTGCTATGTGTTAAGAAACTTGCCTCTGTGGAGAAAGTTTATAATTGCCCAGAACTTCTAGTAGCTGGATGGAGAAGTCTACCTCACTCAGAGGTGAAAGGCTTCAAACCCACCCGGCTACATAATGAAAGTCTTGTTCTCCAATTTTTATATTTTGAGCAATAATATTGATGTTTTGACGTCGATCAATCTATCTCTTGTGTCACTTTCCAATATGTTCTGAAATCTGGTGAGGAAAGAGTAATTATAAGGATGTGTTAAAACGTTAACATTTGAGAGAATCCAGAATAACTATAGGACATGAGAGAACTGACAAGAAATAAAGAGACATTTTGAATTTGGTTTGTGAATGACTCCACCTTGATTTTTTCTTAAGGAATTCAAACATACTGTTTCAGTTTTTTTCTTTAAAAATTATTTCAGCTATTTAACATGCAATGCATGGAGTCTTAACTGAATTGTTTTATTTATATTCACATTTTATTTAATAAGGTTTAACATATGACTGGATAGTATTTATCGAGTCCCTTACTAAACATCAGGAATTATGACTCACACTGTATAAAACTTAATTTAATTTTCATGGCATGAAAAGAAACAATGAAGCTAAAATAATTTAAGCAATTTTCCAGTCACACATAAGAATTTCTCCAGGTCTAAAGCGTGGGCATATATACTGCATTATACTACGTATATACTATATTTACTACCACGTGTCCAATGAAAACTCACAAGATTTGGTATCTAAGGACACTATTTCAAGTCTAGATCCTATCGTGTTATCTAATCATCCTTCCATAACACAGAGGCAGAAGAGAGCTGCCTAAACAACATTTATCTTTTTACTATTGTGAAAATGCCAATATCCAAGCTAAAAATTATGGAGAGGCATTTAAACAAGAAAGATTTAAGCTCATACTTATGTGTCGGGGGGAAGAATTAATTGTTGAGTAAGTTGGAGAAGGAAAGATAAAGACCAGAAGACTAGGGCACTCTTATTCTTGTCCCCTCATACTCAAACGTCTGTGATTCAGTCTTTATGAGTCCCTAATATTAACTGTAATTTATCCACACCAGTACAAATCCTCATCAATTAATGGGAAGACAGTATCAATGATCTCATTTTACCAATGAGTAAAATGACTCATTAAAAAAGTGACCCACCGGGCCAGCCCCGTGGCTTAGTGGTTAACT
>CM053540.1:12474033-12491741 GCA_028646465.1 Rhinoceros unicornis | reverse complement strand
TTTACTTAACAAATATTTAACATTTTTTTTAATATCAGAAACTGTATTAGTACTCAGGGACCCAGTAGTGAGCGAGATAGATGTAGTCCCTGTCTGATGGAGCTTATAATCTTTTGGGAGAGAGATCTAAAAAGAATAGTTACACAAAGGAGCATATAATCATAAACTGTGATCATTCCTTCCAAGTAGATGTACATGAGGATTAGAGTATATAGAAGAACCCAATATAGTTCAGGTTTCAGCAAAACATCCCTTAGAAAATGATGCTTGGTTTGAATTCTCAAATAAGGATGGCAAACGGCATGGGAGGTAGGGACATCATTTAAAAAATAAGAGATAATATACCAAGTTTTGTTGCAGGAGGAAACATAAGAATAATTGATGTAAAACTAGTGTGGTTAGAACAAAAGTAGATTAGAGAGAGCACAGCAGGGCTAGAGAGGAAAACCTGGGTCAGATCATGTAGAATCCTACAAATTATTGTATGGAATTTGAGAAATAAATTTGAGATTCATTGATTATTGAAGTTGTGGGTGTAAAAAAAGTATCTGGAATAGGGTGAGGAACTGAAAAAAAAATCAGCAGAAAAGGAGAGACTGAAACTGAAATCAGTGAGTTAGGAGAAAAAGAAAGAAAATTTGATCACTCTTAAAATTCTAAAGACAGTTTTTACAATCGTAAAATTCACTAAAAACCCCAAATGGCCAAAACAATCCACATGCAGAAGAATGAAATTAGACCCTTATCTTATACCATACACAGAAATCAACTCAAAATGAATTAAAGATTTAAATGTAAGACCTGAAACTATAAAACTCCTAGAAGAAAACACAGGGAAAAATCTTCATGGCATTGGGTTTGGCAATGATATCTTGGATATGACATCAAAAGAACAAGCAACAAAATCAAAATTAGACTATGTGTCAAACTAAGAAGCTTCTGTGCAGCAAAGAAAATAATCAATAGAGTGAAAAGTGACCAACAGAATGGGAGAATATATTTGAAAACCCTATGTCTGATAAGGGTTAATGTCCAAAACATACCAGAGACTCCTACAACTCAATAGCAATAAAACCACAAGTAACACAATTAAAAAATGGAGTAAGGACTTGAATAGACATTTCTCCAAAGAAGACTACAAATGGCTGGCAGGTATGAAAACACAGCACTAATCATAATGGAAATGCAAATCAAAACCACAATTTGATTATCATCTCACACAAGTTAGGATGGCTATTATATACATACATATACAATATATTTTATATATATGTAATATATATATAAAGTTACGTGCTGGAAATGATGTGGAGAAATTGGAACCCTTGTACATGGTTGGTGGGAATATAAAATGGTGTAGCTGCAATGGAAAACAGTATGGCAGTTCCTCAGCAAATTAAAATAGAACTACCATATGATTCAGCAATCTCACTTCTGGGATATATCCAAAACAATTAAGATCAGGATCTAGAAGAGATATTTGCATTCTTGTGTTCATTGCAGCATTGTTCACAATAACCAAGATATGAAGACAACCTAATGTCAATGAATGGATAAAGAAAATGTGGTGTACACATATAATGGAATATTATTCAGCTTTAAAAAAGAGGGAAATCTTACCATTGGTACAACATGGATGAACTTGGAGGACATTATGCTAAGTGAAATAAGCCAGTCACAGAAGGACAAATCTTGCATGATTTCACTCACATGCAGTATCTAAAATAGTCAAACCCAAAGAAATAGAGTAAAATGGTGGTTTCCAGGGACTTGGAGGAGGGGTGAAAGAAAGTTATTGTTTAGGGGCCGGCCCAGTGGCGCAAGCGGTTAAGTGCGCGCGCTCCACTGCGGCGGCCCGGGGTTCGCCGGTTCGGATGCAGGGCGCGCACCGACGCACTGCTTGTCAGGCCATGCTGTGGCGGCGTCCCATATAAAGTGGAGGAGGATGGGCACGGATGTTGGCCCAGGGACAGTCTTCCTCAGCAAATAAAAAGGAGGATTGGCAGATCAGCACAGGGCTGATCTCCTCACAAAAAAAAAAAAGTTATTGTTTAATGGATAGAAAGGTCAGTTGTATCAGATGAATAAGTTCTAGAGATCTGACGTACAACGTTTAGTTTATAGTTAACAATACCACATTGTGCACTTAAAATTTGAAGAGGATAGATCTCATGATAAGTGTTATTACTACAATTAATAAAAGAAATTAAAAAAAGTGTGATATCACAAGTGACAAGGAGTGAGATGGTGTACATTTTCAAGTTTCAGAGGAAATCCAACTAAAACTTGAAAATTGTGTATTTATCAATAATATGACAGATAAACCAGGAAGGATTGTTTCCCATGGTGGAGGGAAAAGTTGGAATGAAAAAGGCAAAAGATTTTGAAAAATTGGAAGCAGTAGATAACTTTTTCAGGAATTTTGGCTACTGCTATGAGTTGTGTTTTGCACACACACAGGCACATCTACTCTATATATTAGATTTGAAAATGTTTTTTTACTTTGAAATTTATGAAGAAAATGGATTTCACCATTAATAATAACACATTTCTCTTCTTGTATAGATTCACCATGTTAGAATCTGAAACTGTGGTAGAAGCAGTTCTGGTTTTTCAGGTAGTATTTTGGAGTATCTTGATTTTATTTATAGTTCTGACTTGTCTTTCTTTTTAAGCAAGTATCTTTTGGACACTTGCTGCTTACCATAGAGTTTAGTGAGTCCTTTATATACATTAATTCATTCAATATTCACAAAAACTTACAAGATGTACCATTTTTACTTATTTTACAATTGAAAAAATTGAGGCTTAAAAAGAACATGGACATTGACCAAGGTTTCATAAGTAACTCAGAATTAAACTACTGGTCTTATCTTTTCACAAAACTTGAGTTCTTACTCAAACGAACCACGGTTTATGGTCTTTTTATGTTGTTTCCAGTAGTATAGCCTACATTTGCCCTCATGCAAATTGTCTGATTGGTACACTTGAAGTATGGTTCCTTCGGGAATATAGATAATTAAACGATTTTTTTTTAAATCTGCAATATAATTTGTCCAGCTCATCTCACTTTGAGAGAAACACAGAAGGAAAAATTAACAGCTTTGGGATATCTCTAGAGGTTCAAGTCAAGATCCAAAGGGATCCAGAACTAGTATATCACCCAAACGACTTCAGAATGAGCTCCTTGGGAGCCAGGATCTTTGCTAAGCAGGTGAGTCATGTGGGATTTGTATACAGAATGAATCTCCAACCCTCCACCTATAACCTGGCTTCCCATTAGAAACCTCTCTCCTTGGTAAGCTGTGGTATTAAATAGAATCAGTCTGCTATTAGTGATAATGCCTCTAACATCCTGACTGTGTTTCTTAATTTCACACTCTCAACTTTTCAGTACTTTCTAAAGGATATCTATTTGTACTTAAAATTCTACTTCATCAATCTCCAACTCTCTCTCTCGCTGTCTCACACACACACACACACACTCCTTAAATGACCTCATATTGAGTTAACTAGATATTCTCCTAGAATTACCCTCCCTCCTGCAGTGATACCCACAAAAGAGAGTTGGTACCACATGGCTAATGGAGTAGAAATACAAGGGCAGGTGAGATTTTCTGTCTAAAATTCTCTCATGAGGGTGGGTCACCAAGAATGACTTCACACTTAAGTGTTGGTAACAGTGTTTTTTAAAGTCCACCCTTGGCCTTTGGAAACAAACATTAAGTAAAAATTTCCCTCTTAAACAAAGAATGAATACTCACTGTAACTTTTGAACCCTGAAATAAAATAGAAATCTACAATCAGCCCTCTGTATCTGTGGTTCTGCATCCTTGGATTCAACTAACTGTGGATCGAAAGGCCTACGAGGGTTGTGTCTGTACTAAACATGTACAGACTTTTTTTCTAATCATTATTTCCTAAATGATACAGTATAACAACTATCTACATAGCATTTACACTGTAGTAGGTATTATAGGTAATCTAGAGACGATTTAAAGTATACGGGAGAATGTGTGTACGTTATATGCAAATACTACTCCATTTTACTTAAGAGATTTGAGCATCCCTGGATTTTGGTATCTGTGGGGGTCCTGGAACCAATCCCCAGGGGGATACCAAAGGATGCCTGTAATGGTATTTTAATTCTCTAATATTGCTTCTCAGAAAAGATGTTTGGTCTCAAACAGGACTCTAAGGCAATCAGACTCAAACCAGGTCATCCTAAACTTTTTTTCATGTCCTGTCATGTCATTTGTATGTATTTTGGGATACACATACACATTTTGGGAGGGAGCATCTGATGGCTTAAGAAGACACGATGTCTGCACACCTGGAGTACACTGGTGGCACACAGTGTGCCTCTTCAGGCTGGTTGGTAAGATCCGGTGAAGAAACCAACCTTAGTGCAGCCCCGGAGTGAAGGACGCTTGGCTTCAAAAAGCCATACAGACCCTGATAAAGCCCAGGGAGTGACCTGGTTAACAGTGGGCAGAGAGTAAATCAGGAAATACCTTGACTAATAGAGCAGAGGATAGGAGAGAGGAGGTTTCCCAATGACCATTTTCTTGTTTCCTATGATTGAATAATATTCCTGTGCAAAGCATTTCTGTGCAAAAGTAATATACTTTTATTACT
This sequence comes from Rhinoceros unicornis, assembly GCA_028646465.1. NCBI lineage: Eukaryota > Metazoa > Chordata > Mammalia > Perissodactyla > Rhinocerotidae > Rhinoceros > Rhinoceros unicornis. The sequence goes on along the minus strand of CM053540.1, from coordinate 12,487,103 downwards.
GAAACTATTGCTTTGGTTACTTTACCTTCTTACTTTACCTTACTTCTCTAAAACTCAAATACACACACACACACACGCACACACTGATTGGGATTTTATTCTTGTAGACATAAAGTTCTACAGATTCTATATGCTATAATAGTAAAATAGTTCTGTTTGAGTGATAATCACAATTATTCTTAGTATAAAATTTTTAAAGTAACATATATTTCTAATTTTGATGAATAACTGTTAAATATAAATTTGACTTTCCTTTGAAATTTGTCTTATTACTGAGATGACGGTGTCTCTTGATGAAAGGAATTATTTAAATGCCCAAATTGTTCAGAACTCTGTATATTTTTACACCTTGGAGCAAGGAATCATAAGACTCCAGGTGAATGAAAAATATTTTCATTTGTAAAGTGGCAGAAGGGGGGATTTTGGAAAGGGAAGACAAAAAAAAAAACAAAAAACAAGCACACAGGTGCCTTCCCAGGACAATCATTTTCAGGAAGAAACAGATATGGAAATGGAGGAACTGAAAATTAATTTTTTTTTTTTTGACAGGAAGACCAGCCATGAGCTGACGTCCACGCCAATCCTCCTCTTTTTGCCAAGGAAGAGTGGCCCTGAGCTAAGATCTGTGCCCATCTTCCTCCACTTTATGTGGGACACCGCCACAGCATGGCCTGACAAGCAGTGCGTCGATGCGCGCCCGGGGTCAGAACCCTGGCCGCCAGCAGTGGAGCTTGTGCACTTAACCGCTACTCCACAGGGCCAGCCCTCCTGAAAATTAATTTTTTTAAACTACTCTTGTCCTCATAACGCTTGGTGAGTCTTTTCATAAGAACACAAATAGGCATACTCCAATTTGAATTCTACTGGCACAGTGGATCATGTACTCAACTAATTCAGACATAGGTTAGGCAAACAGAACTAAAAAAGAAATAATATAAGTTTGAAAGTATGGCTGAGCTCTGCTTTTCGTTCCAACCATTGAATTTTTCTGTAGACCACTGGTTCTCAAACATCGCTGTACACTGGAACCACCTGGGGAGTTTCAAAAACACTGAAGCCTGGGTGATCCCCAGACCTTCTAATTAAATTGACAGGGGGAACCTGGGCATTAGGACGTTAAAAACTCCATAGATGATTTCGATGTGCAGTAAAATTTGAGGCAAAACTTGTGTTAGGAAAGATGAAGTGAAACAAGAAATAGTGCTTATTAAAGAAATCTTTGGGTAAAATGTGTCAATAGTTTCAAGAATTTCCCCTCAAAATTGGCAGAGGTGAGGAAATGACTGAATAAGTGGTGAAACTTTGTGATGGTGATTGCTTCAAAACAATCTACAGAAACTAGTTAGAGGCTATGAAGAAAAATCACTTTTGAAAAGTTAGAGGAATTGATAAAATAATCTAGAGAGTTATAAGGTAGATGCAAAATCATAAGTGCTGTATTTTATGAGCACTTTAACAGACTTTCATAGGGACTTTTGTTACCATGTGCTTTTTAAGTCTATTGAATTTTGGAATCCAAACTCCACCTCGATATGCAGCTCCACGGTAGACTTTGTTTCTCTACCATTAGTTCAGTGCTTGTACATTCCACTTGATAGTGAAGATCCAGCACAGTTAACGTTCTCACTGAAGCATCTATCTTCTCATACAGTTCCCTCTAGCTTGGTCTGACATGTACTTTGGAACCACCGTACATCTCGAAGTTGTGTAAAAGAAATAACAAAGGAAACTCTAATGCACAGATGGCTTTTGTTATTTTAAGTAAAAAGTTATGATAAATCGTAAATAAACCTCTTCCTCTGACATCATTTTTCAGTGAAGGTGGTCTGCTTTACTCTTACATTGTATGATAGCCTTACAATTATTCTCAATTATATCTTCACATATCTTCACAGCCAGAATTGATATAAAAGACGTTGTGAGAAAAAGTTGAGTATGTTCAAGCCTCATACACAAGTACGAGAACCCTTAATTCTGAATATTCTTGAATGAAACAGTTATTCACCAGGAGGAAAGCAATTACTTTTCATAAACTCAGGCTCCTACAGTTTTACCTTGAGAAAGTACATGGAAAGCTAGGCAATCTTCAATGAACTACAGCTTTCATGTTTGTCATCTCTAAGCTTTAAACATTTAGCTTGATACTATAGAAAAATGGATGCATCTGCCAGCCTTGTTTTTCTATCCTAGTGATTGAAACTGAAGGAGCTGTAGAAATCACTACACTTTGGGCAGCACAGCTTGATAAGGATTATGGGCTGTATTGTCACATCCTTACAATCCCATCTGTTCTCTGTGACCATAGCCAAAAGCCTGGGTTTTTTCAATTGTTAATCAGGGATAATGGGATAGAACCTTCTTCACACCATGAGCAAGAGACTATCATAAGTTAATTCATGTATTGCACTAAGTAGAGTATCTGATAAGAACAGCCTTCACTTGCAAGAGATAAATGATAATAGTAGCAATAAATAAAATCTGAAATATTAAGTTAGATATGATGATCTCTCAAGACTCCTTTCTTATGATTTTATGGTTCAACTTTGTGGAAAATAAAGCCAAGAGAAAAAAATAAAATTCAAATAGGCTAATATTGGGTTTAATGAGGCTAGTCCTCTTTTTCAGACATACATCCTGCCTCTTTGGTGGACATACAAATAATTAAAATTATCCTGAAACACACATCAAGAACTCTACCTACCTATACGTATATGTTTCACAAAATTTTGTTTACTACTGAACAGTTCCTCAGGATATATTGCTAAAAAGTGAAAACTACTCGAGTAAGTTCTTTGGATGTTTTAAGCCCTTGAAACATATTGACACATATTTATGGGGAAAGATGTTTATCTACATGTAGTTTAGAGTAATAGGTTATCTGATAAACTAATTAATGTTAACTCTTTGGGCAATAAAATTCAAAATGTGGTGAATGTTGAATTGGAAAAATCATCTCTTTAATTTGTAAGCAAAAAAATTGTATGTTTTCCCTTCTGAAAATAAGCAATAAATGAATAATAAGCATTTATTCTATATAAGTAGGAGAAGGGACATGGGAAAGTGAGTGTCAGTCATAGTAGATGATTTTAATTTTTTTTTGTCTGTGGGAACATGCACACAATTGAAAAATGGAAATATAAATTTAGTTTTATTGATGAATTATATATTTTTGCGCTGCCATATTTATATAGGCATAGAAAAGATAGTGGCAGCAAAAGCACTAATATATTAGTGTTAGTTGTCTCAAGGGGTTTCTTTCAGATAATATTTAACTTTTAACCAGCGTCCTCTCATATTTTCTAAAATTACAAAGCAAAATAACTGTGAAGAAGACCATGTTGAGAGTAAGAGACTACTTTCCCTGGGGCGAGGACGGCACGTCATTAGAGAGGTAAGGCGCACTTTCTGCCCACGTGCTGGCGTGACTCAAGGTGATAAAACACCAGTGATCACCTTCCCCCAACACTGGCAGAGGACATGACAAGCGTCACTTTTATTCTTCAACTGCAGCAAAATCCATAAAATCCACCAGAATAAATGACTGAAGTTAATATCACTTATGTCACTGAATTCATTCTCAAGGGAATTACAGACCGGCCAGAGCTTCAGGCCCCGTGCTTTGTGGTGTTTTTAGCCATCTATGTGGTCACGGTGCTGGGCAACCTTGGACTGATTACCTTAATCAAGATTGATGCTCGACTTCACACGCCGATGTACTATTTCCTCAGCCACTTGGCCTTTGTTGACCTTTGTTACTCCTCTGCCATCACGCCAAAAATGATGGTGAATTTTGTTGTGGAACACAACACTATTTCTTTCCATGCTTGTGCAACACAACTGGGCTGTTTTCTCACCTTCATGATCACTGAGTGTTTTCTTTTAGCTTCCATGGCCTATGACCGCTATGTAGCCATCTGTAGTCCCCTGCATTACTCAACACTGATGTCAAAAAGAGTCTGCATTCAATTAGTGGCAGTTCCATATATATACAGCTTTCTGGGTGCCCTATGCCATACCATTATCACCTTTCGTCTAACTTACTGTGGCCCCAATGTAATCAACCATTTCTATTGTGATGACCTCCCTCTCTTGGCTCTGTCCTGCTCAGACACACACATGAAGGAAATTCTGATCTTTGCCTTTGCTGGTGTTGATACGATCTGTTCTTCTTCCATTGTCCTCACCTCCTACATCTTTATTATTGCTGCCATCCTAAGGATCCGCTCTACCCAGGGGCGATGCAAGGCCATCTCTACCTGTGGCTCCCATATGGTGGCTGTCACGATTTTCTATGGCACACTCATCTTTATGTACCTACAGCCCAAATCAAATCACTCTCTGAATACGGACAAGATGGCATCTGTATTTTACACAGTGGTGATCCCCATGTTGAACCCCTTAATCTATAGTCTAAGGAACAAAGAGGTGAAAGATGCCTCAAAGAAAGCTTTGGACAAAGGTTGTGAAATCTTAAAGATAATAAAATTAAGAAAATAATAATAATAAATGTTTTATTAAATACAAGAAGGGAAATGAATCAAGGTTTCTGTTACTGACATTTCTTGTAATTCTTTCCCAATCAACTGAAGATGTGACTGTTACTCCAACAGACCCTGACACTTTCTACAAGGACCCAAGCCAGTCCTGGAAAGTCGGTGTGATTCAGAGTCCCATTCAGGCCATTACAGCCTTTACAGACCACAGAAATTATGTTCAAATACACTCTCAAACACACATGTGTGTATCTCAAGCAAAGGCAGCAGAGTGTTTTTGTTAGAATTTCGGACTCTTTAACTAAGAGGGCCTGAATTTGAATTCTATCTCCTTCCTCTATTAGCTGGGCAACCTTGGACAATTGACCTGAACTCTGTGTGACTCTCTTTCCAATTCTGGAAAATAATAGGACCCAACTCATCAGTTTGTTTTGAAGACTAAACAGGTTAATATCTATAAAGTGTTGACAACAATAACCTGTGATAAGTGCTGTGTGTTTGCTATATATAATTAAAGATTAATTCACTGATCTGTCAAAGCTTTATCAGTCTGCAAGTAAGAGGACAAAGCCTAGGTAGGTTTCTACTACCTGCCAAGTACTTGAATAAGTAGTCCTACTTAATACAATCAAACAAACCTAAGAGATGTGTGAGGTTTTACCTCTGGGCCCTGATTATTTATAAATTGTCTAAAGTCACATAACTAGTAATGTGAAAATTCTAAATGCAAATTGATGTCTGTTTGCTTTCTATTTTCTTAACACTATGGGTGTTAAGAAACATGAAATTTAAAAACTAGTGATTTGATGTGCTTTTATTATTTTGATACTTCATAAAAGGTAATTAAATTAGTGATTTAATATTATATTATTATTTTACCTCATTATCCTTATTTTAGAAGGAAATCGTGATAGTGGCAGTCATTATATATAATACAGTTTGAGGTGTGTAATACAAGGTGATTGTTTCCTCTTCTGCACTTAATTTGTAAATAACTCAGATATGCTGCCATGAGGTGCTTTGAGAACCTTGAGAGTTGAATGAATTATCAGATATTTAAGGCAAGTTTGAGGGAAACATGGTGTTTCTATTCACCACGTTTTATCTTTTGAGTGCATGTTTCTATGGATAAACACACACACATATCCTCACATCACAGACAAGACGTGTAGAAGCATCATAGACAGTATCTCTTTTTACAGGTAAAGGAATCAGACCGATAGAATCCTGATGCCTCACCTGAGGAACACTGCTCCTCTGGGGTTTCACTGCACCTTTCTGCTTCGTAAAATGATTGACAACAGCAATGCTCAAACACTAATTGAATTGAAGTTTTCATGTCTTTACACAATTTTAATTCTTTACTATTAGCAATCACTTTGTAAGGTAAACTTGGCTTTTCTCAGGGAAGGGGACTAGGAAATTCAAGCATACTCGATAGACGTGTCACTCAGCTTCTTCTCAGGCAGATGCACACAGGTCTGTGCAGCCTCTAGAAGTGGACTCCAGCAACTGCTCTAGGTGACTGGGCCCAGCTCTTGAAACACCAGTCCCTCAGTCACAGCATTCTTTGTTTTGTCTCCAGGTGTACCTAAATAAAATGTTTGTATCTTCACACCTCCTTCTGTGGTCTCCATAATGTTTCGTTTTGTTTTGTTTTAATCTGAATACAGTCTCAAAAGGTTGATAAAAAAAAAAGTAGGAAATAATCCATCTTCTTCAGTATCCAAGATTAGCGAAGAACATGACTGATTTCAGAAAGATTTGGCCCCAAATTGGAGGTTTCCTCCTCCTAGTTTTGTCACATACAATACCCCAGTTACTTGTAAAATAAGGAAAATGCTCATCTCACAGACTGGTATACGAGCATTTAGATAGAAATATATGTAAGGACCATGGTATAATTGTTGGTACCTAATACATAGGGTTGGTAAATGTCAATTTTATTATCATTATTGACAGTGACGCAGACAATCCTGAAGACATTTTCCTATAAATAAAGGTGGGGTTTTTTTTGTATCTACCACTAATTAGTGGTCTACTTTGAGTAAGATCCCAAGCAACTGTCTTTGCATATTGATATTAAAAGATTTTAGACTTTAGTTTAGATTGTCTTTAATTTAGATGCTCTTCAATTCTTTTCAGCTTACTGAATGAAGACTGAATTGTTCTAAAAAGAACATTGCACTTTCTGTATAACTTGTTTATAAATTCTTTAGTCGAAAAAGAGACTATCAACCAGTTCTAAAAAATTCTACAGTAACAAGAATAAGTATGAGAATAGCTGACATTTATGGAATATTTGCCATTGTTCGGCCTAATTCTATGTAGTTAGCACCTATCAACCCATTTAATCCTCTTATCAATACTAAGGAATGTCACACATTTCCAAATTTAATACTTGAAAATCAAGATTTACAAAATAGATCACTTAAGTGGTCCTTAACCCATTTTACCTTCAAAAAAGTATAATTTAAAAATATGTGAACTTAAAATTCCTTGAAAACATGCTTTAATTTAATTAAAAAATTTTCAGTAATATACCTAGAATGTAAATACTCTGATGAATTTAATTTACACATTTTTTGTATGCCTACTTCTATTTCCTGTGTAGTTTCTCAATTATATTTCTTATTTATGTATTAGTTCAGAAGAGCCCATGTTTTTTCCACATATTTTGACTCACCAAATAATATTAGAAAGTAATCTATGAAGAAGAACCATTAATGATTACATATTTATAGACTATTTTTTTTCCTCAGGCCTTTTTCTTGGCACTCAATTTAGTCTGTAAGTAATTAAATTAAGCATAGAATGTTGGCATCTTATTATATAAGTCATGAAACAAGTTGAGGACCATTAGAGATCATTTCTCTAGAAAGCCTCAATTTATAGATGAGAAAAGTGTGTGTGTGTGCGTGTGTGTGTATTAAGGTCCTTTCGTTGGTTCTAAACCAAGGCAGTTAATGGTCACGCACACCATGATGACATTTCAATCAAGGACAGACTGCATGTATGACAGTAGTCCCATAAGATTAGCACCACATAGCCTCGCTGTGTAGTAGGTTACACCATCTAGATTTGTGTAAGTAAACTCTATATTGTTCCCACAGCAACAAAATCATCTACTGATGCATTTCTCACAAAGTATCTCCATCATTAAGTGACACGTGACTGTAATAACCAATGGACTCTGTGGCATCAAAGTGTGAAAGTGAAATATGATTAGACTGTACGGAAACAGCTGTGAATCTGGTTTTGGTGGGAGGGGGGAGATCCGCAGAAACATTTGCAGTTCACCTCACTGCTAGGCAAAGGGGTGATCAAGACAAAAGCTCCTCCGCCCCCATGTGGTGACTTTTCCCTTTACTTTCTTTTCCAGATTATGTGAGCAACGTGGGGGATCCATTTCTGTGCCATACTCAGGCTCACATATCTTTCCAATTATTTTTCTAACTTATGAAAAATTTAATTTATATCTAGTTTTGGCAAACAAGTTTGTGAATCACCATTCAGTTTTCTTTTAATCCCAATGTTGTATAATTTGTATAGTTGGAAATATAAGATACTCATTGAAAATTTCAGCTTTATAGTTGGACAAAATTGAACTCAAATCTTTTTTTTTTCCCAGTTATCAGCTACAGGTGTGTTAATGGATGACATAAACTATTTTGAATTTCTTTATTGTCACCCCATCTCGGTAGGGGTTATGAAAATTAATTGAGACAGTCCACTTAAAGCACTTCACCCAGCACCTGACACACAGAAAAACATTCAATAAATGTTGGCTCTACTTTTACTTTGAAAAGTTTAGAATTAAATAAACTAAATAAATTGATAATTAATGTAATCTTTATTAAAGGTAACAAAAGAGGCTTCTTTTTTCAAGGAAAATTATGATTATTTTAATAGCAATAATGGAGACCCTAAAAAGAACCAGTTTAAAATATGATCATAAACACACCCAAAAAGACATTTAAAAGAATTATTGCTTTAAAGATCACAAAAAATAACTCCTTAGCTTTTATATTTTCATTTTGTTGATTTTAAAATGACGCATACCATGCTGCCAACTATTTCTATAAAGGCTATTACTGCATTATCTGAAACCAAATAAAAGGGATCACAGATCCAATAACAAAGTTAATAATTAAGTGTAATCGTCAACATTTATGAAGTCTTTGGTATCTGCTAGGCACTATACAATACCTTTTATATTTATAATCTTATTTAATCCTCACAATAAGTCGAAGAGAAAGGAACTATTTTTGCCTTTGAGGATGAGGAAATCAAGATACAGAGATATGAATTAATTTACCAGTGACAACAGCTGTTACTTGGAAAAGTTAAAATTGTTTGCTAAACTGTGTGAATGAAGAGTCTATGTTCCTAACCACATGTTTATACAGAATAGGCAATGAATTATAACGGTGTGAAGTGGCTCCAATGAACTAAACTGATAAAGAATTGCTGTCAGTAAATAGGGAAATGTTGGTCAAAGGATACAAAATTTCAATTATTCCAGATGAGTAAGTTCTGGAAATATAATATACAGATATGTGACTATAGTTAACAGTACTGCAATATATACTTGAAATTTGCTACGTAGGTGGATATTAAGTGTTCCTACCATAGAGAGGGAGAGAGAGAGAGAGAGAGAAAAGGAAGGAAGGAAGGAAGGAAGGAAGGAAGGAAGGAAGGAAGGAAGGAAAGGAAGGAAGGAAGGAAGGTGGAAGGAAGGAAGGAAAGAAGGATAGAGGGAAGGAAGGAAGAAAAAGAAAGAAAGAAACATATTCATTAGCTAAATTCTGGCAATTATTTCATGAGGTATGCATATATCAAAACATCAAGTCTCATACCCTAAATGTATACAATGTTTATTTGTCCATTATACCTCAAGGAAGAGAAAAAAAATTTTCTGCGTGGGATCTTTAATCACCTTGTTATTTCACAAAACATTATGCAAGTTCACCGTATTGATAGAATCATACTAATTGTATCTGGTGAATTGCTAGTGGCAAGATCCCTCAATCCCTAGTAACGTGTAAGAGTAAAAAGTTGGGGGGAAAACATCTACAAAGATTCAGAGTCCAGTGCTTCCTGCTGTACATTTGCTTTAAATGAAATAACAAGCGGAACTCTTTGCACACCTGCTCCAAAGCAAATGGCATATTTTTGTGCCACAAATTTACTACAACTCAATACGTACAACATACTTTGAAACTCTTGGGCTTACCAGGAAGCATATACCATGCTTGGGACTATAGCTCTGAGCCATTTATTAGGTATTCAAGCTTCTACCTGATTTGATTCAGTTCTGGAGAAAGAGTAGATTCTGCGAGTTAGCCAACGATGCTAGAGATATCTGTATTGGAATAGAATGATATTTGAGTCTCCGGAAAGTCCAAATCCACATCATCACACAGAACTTGGAGCAAAGCCAGACATTCTGATGAAGAAACAAAATTGTTTTCTATATTCTGTGTCGTAGTAGAAAATAAGTGCTGGATGAAAGACACCAAGTGAAAATTTAGCATCAGCTGTCTATCTTGTGTTGGGTATTGTAGGATCCACCACTCATAATTTTGGGCTGGCACATAGCAATCTATTTTAAACGGAAGTGATTCATTTACAACCTGATTAAATAGAGTTGAAACAGCATTAACAAATTATATGAATAAGGGGTCCAGATTTTTATATTACTTATCTCTGCCTCACAGACTCTTTTCTACCGATCCATGCTGTGGTTTCATGGATTAGAGGTTTCACTATGTGTATCTTGCTAAAGAACTAATTTTAAAGCAAAAGATTATAGTGATATTTAAATCCTAAATAACAACTGCCTTAAACTCAGTACATCTTTAAATGAAAGGTCTCTTTATGTGAAGACCACCTTGGTGGGGTAGGTACATAAGTTTGAGAGCAGAAGATTGAGGGAGTTCAGCTGCACGGCATGAATTCAAAAGAATTTTGAGCTGCCTCGTTCAATCTGGAAGGGTTCTATTAAAGTCAGAAAAAAATAGATATTAAAACAAGAAATTCTACCAGAAACAAAGAGGGCTATTTAATAGTGATAAAAGGAAAATACCTCAGTAAGTTTAGCAATTACAAATTCATGTACAACTGACAAAGTTACCTCAAAGTATATGAAATAAAAACTGACAGATAAAAAAGGTGAAAATAAATTCAGCTGGGATTTAATAGCATCAATAATTGATAGAACAAATGAAGAGAAAATTACAAGGCTATGGAAGACTTCAGCCACACTATTCACCAGCATGACCTGAAAGAAATCTGTACAATTGTTTAGGGCAGGCTTTCTCAGCAGTAGCACTATTACTATTTTAAACTAACAATTTTTTGTGTGAGGGGCTTTCCTGTGCATTGTAGGCTGTGCAGCATCCACAGCCTCAACCCTCTAGATAGAAATAATGTTCCTTTATGCCATCCTGTCGTGTTGAAAATCAATAATATTTCCAGACATTGCCAAATGTCCCCTGGGGGGAAATCACTCCCAGTTGAAATCACTGGTTTACAGTTTTCTCTTGGCATTTAACTTGACATTTAACTTGGCATTTAACATTTATTATTAAAGCACTCTTATAACCCTAAACGGGGCCTTCATGATACCTTTACTTTAGTCTCCTCTGGGCCCGGTCCTAGTTATGGAGCTATCAGATGAGATAATAGGGTTTTTAAGTATATTTTTTCATTTGATAAATAGCACAATGTAAATTCTTATGGTGCTTTCTACATATAAATTATAATTCTAAGTCAAACTTGCTTACAAAGAATTCAGAGAATGATTTCATTTTACAGTGAACAAATCTTTATTCACCACCAGCTAAGATCAAGGCGCTCCACTAGTTTTACTTCAGGAGAAAAAAAATCATGAAGAAAGTCCACTTTTGTTTATTCAAATCATTTTTTAAATATCATGAACACAAAAGTCTGGTTTCTACTGCTCATGACTTTTTTCAGGGCGTCTTTCACATCCTTATTCTTGAGGCTGTAGATCAAGGGGTTCAACATAGGAATGATAACTGTATAGAAGACAGAGGCCATCTTGTGTGTGTTGAGAGAATGGTTTGTGCTTGGTTGTAAATACATAAAGATTAGGGTCACGTAGAATATGGTGACTGCCAGCATGTGGGAGCTACGTGTGGAGAAGGCTTTGCATCTTCCTTCAGCTGAGTGCATCCTCAGGATGGCAGAAATAATAAACATGTAGGAGACAAAGATAATCTGAACAGAGGAAACGAGTGTGATACCAGCACAGGGCAAAATCCATAGCTGTTTGGAATGAGTGTCTGAGCCAGTTAGCCTCAGGAGAGGCATGTCATCACAATAGAAATGACTGATGATGTTAGAATGACAATAGGAGAGGCGAAAGGTGAGGACAGTATGAAACAGTGCCATCAGGAAGCTATAGCAATAGGGGACAGCTACAAGCTGAATGCAGATTCCTGGGGACATCATGACCATATAAAGAAGAGGGTTACAAATGGCCATGTATCGGTCATAGGCCATGGAAGCCAGTAGCAAGCACTCAGATATCACGAAGGTGAGGAAACAGCCTAATTGAGCAGCACATGCATTGAAGGAGACTACATTTTGTTTGCACAAGAAATTCCCAAGCATTTTGGGTGTAATGACAGAAGAGTAACAGAAATCAATGAAAGCCAAGTTGCTTAGAAAGAAGTACATTGGTGTGTTGAGTCTTGCATTTGTTCTAATGACTAGGATCAAACCTAGATTGCCTGCTACTGTGAAGATGTAGACGGATAGGAATATCACAAAGAGGGGCACCTTCAATTCCTTTCGATCTGTGAGGCCCACCAGAATGAATTCTTTTATGGGGGTGCAATTTATCTGAGCCATATTTCTTCACAGCGTCTGCATGAGGAAGTAGAGAAAAGGGTTAAGTTCAAGTTGCCATGCCTATAAGTGGTGTTTTTACATTCTGATATCTTGTAAAGAGGTTTTGTTGCTAATGTAGAGGTCATCAGCATACTGAGGTTCTGGGAATAGGAGAGAGAGCAGAAAAGAGTTATATGTGGAAAAGGCACATTTCTCTCCTCGCAAATCCACTGAACATACAAAGATGGGAGCCATGGAACAGTCCACATTGCCCTAGTTTCCGTTCAAAAGTCTTGTGCATTAAGCTACTTAAAACTATCACCTGACTTGTTAAAATGTTCAAGTTGTTTTTATTGAAAAGATGTTAATATTAATAACTTAAAAGAAAATAGATCTTCCGCAGTGGGACCACTTAGACAGATCTGTCATTGTACCTGTGCAGACACAACTCTAGATTGTCCCAGTGCTGGCGGAAATATAGTTTTGCATTTTCTCTTTTACTTTAATAATTTATCACTTAATGTTCACTATAGGTTGCAAAATAATCTTCACAGTTATGTTAATAATGCAAATACTGAAAACAGGGATGTATGGAAGGTGCAATCAGGTGTTTATTTACCTCTAATCTCACTAAACCTTTATGTAAAAACCACATTATGTGCCCACTTTACAGATGAAGAATAGATTGAAACAGAAACACCCAAAACAAAATCCGAT
>CM053540.1:12453570-12473533 GCA_028646465.1 Rhinoceros unicornis | reverse complement strand
CATTTACATAGGAATTTATATGACAACAAGTTAATAGCAAAAATAAATATATAATTTATTTATTCAGGGCCTCAGATAATTTATGAACACTTCTAATTGCTTCTTTTATGCAAGACATAGTTTTCTCTGCTATGAGTCTCATCACTGGGTGATTCCACTGAGGGTCTCCTTCCATGCTGCTGATAAGGAGGTGTCAGATGAGGCCAGAGATATATGCACTTTACAGAGTATCATGGTATCATCTTTAGAGGTCAGGCTCATTGCCTCATAATCCTTGCCATTTCTCTCGTTACATCATCATGCTTTTGTGGATTAACTGCGTAGTTAATAGTGCACCTGATTTTAGATCTTCTTGTGATTAATTCTTTTGTATCCAAAATGAAGAGTTCAAAAAAGGGCTTAAATTTAATTTTGCAGATTCTTTTTACTCTCCATCGTTGTCCCTCATGTAGGTATCACCTTCCTGTATAGGCAGACACTTTAGATACACTAAAATTTTTGAGAGTCAAAATGCTTTTTCACATATTTCCTTATGGGATAGAATCATAACTAGCACTGAAGAAAAATTGAGACAATCTAGTCAACTCCTACTATTATAAATGAGGAGACTTAGGTTCAGCAAAATAGTGTATTTCTCCAAGTACCCAAGGCTGTAAATGTCTCTGTTTGCTTTTAATAAATATCAGATTTTCCTGTGTCCATTCTAATCCCCTTATCATTTTCTTCTCAGATTTCTGGATAAGGAATAAACAAATGGCTGAGGAGAATTATACAGCTGTTACTGAGTTTATTCTCTTGGGACTGACAGACCGTGCTGAACTGAAAGTCATGCTTTTTGTGCTGTTCCTGGTGATTTATGTCATTACCTTGGTGGGGAATCTGGGCATGATCTTCTTAATCCAGGTCACTCCCAAGCTCCACACGCCCATGTGCTTTTTCCTCAGCTGCCTTTCATTTGTAGACGCCTGCTACTCATCTGCTATGGCACCGAAAATGCTGATCAGCTTCTTGGTTGTGAGGGGAACCATCTCACTCTCTGCCTGCATAGTGCAGCATTTGTTTTTTGGGGTGTTAACAACCACAGAAGTCTTCTTGCTGTTGGTGATGGCATATGACCGTTATGTGGCCATTGCCAACCCTTTGCTTTACGCTGCAGCCATGGCTAAGAGGAAGTGCGTAGGGCTGCTCATGGGTCATTCACAGGTGGAATGATTAACTCATGGACACACACAATAAGCTTAGGGAGACTGTCCTTTTGTTGGTCCAATGTTGTCAGCCACTTCTTCTGTGATGCTCTGTCCCTCCTAAAGCTGTCATGTTCTAACACCTCCATGAATGAGTTGTTGCTCATAACCTTCTCTGGAGTCATTGCCATGGCCACCTTCTTGATTGTGGTCATTTCCTACATATTCATTGCTGTGGCTGTCCTGAGGATCCGCTCAGCATCAGGCAGACAGAAAGCCTTCTCCACCCGTGCCTCTCACCTGTCTGCTGTGACCATATTCTATGGTACCTTAAACTTTAATTACATTCAACCAAGTTCTCAGTATTCTGCAGAACAGGAGAAGGTGGTTTCTGTGTTTTATACACTAGTGATTCCCATGTTAAACCCGTTGATTTACAGTCTGAGAAACAAGGAGATAAAGGCTGCTGTGAGAAGGGCCATAGAAATGAAACATTTCCCCTGTTAATTACAAGTCCCTGTTAATCCTACAACATTCTATCAATTGGCTTTTATTTCCAAGAATTCCATAAATGTTAAAGTTTCTGTGGCTTATACGATTTTTTATTCTATACACTTATTTGTCATATGAGGAGGCAGCCAGAAAGGGAAAGCTGTTTAATTCGTAAATCTGCATCACAAAAACAATAGCCCGTCCCGCAGTTCTGATATTCTAGGTAATGAATCTCTGAATCAATACAAAAGACAGTGTTACATTTATATATTTCTGTTATTTGAAGAAAATAATTGTGTAATAATACTTGTATTTAAGGACATAGGAATAAGGTACTTACTAAGAGAAAAATAATTGATTCTTGTTTCCAAGAATGTAACTATAATTATATAGCTGAAATTTGCCTTCAATGACTTATATTTTAACTAGTCTAAAGAATGGTTGTGATATTACAATTCGTAAGAAGAAATATATGTTTAGTCTTTGTCTAGTTTCTGACACAGAGATCCTACAACCCTTGGAATTTCCTAAGTGATGAGAGTCATAGAGGTGTCTTTCGTTATGTCAATGAGACGACTTTTGCAAAGCACCTGAGGATGGGTCTACTTACCACAGGAAGCAACCACGCATCGATGTTTGGGACTTTCAGATCATCAACCTGATTTCCAGACAGAGAAGAGGGGCTGAAGTTTGAATGAATCATCAATGCCAATGGTTTCATCAATCTTACCTGTGTAATGAAGCCTCCATAAAACCCCAAAAGGAATGGTTTCAGAGAGACCCCAGGTTGTTGAACCAGACTGCTTCCACATGTGCTGGGCCCCAAACTCAATGAGGACAGAAGCTTCTTTGCTCCATATCTGGTTCTGTGTATCTCTTCATCCGACTGTTGATTTATATCATTTGACATCCTTTGTAATAAACCAGTAATCTAGTGAGTAACCTGGTTTCCTGAGTTCTGTGAGCCACTCCAGCAAATGTATGGAACCCAAGGAGGGAGGCCATGGAAACCTCTGATTTATTCTCACCAGGGCAGAAGCACAAGCACAACCTTTGGACATGTCATTTTCATCTGAAGGGGAGGGGGGCAGCATTGTGGGACTGAGCCCTCAACCTGTGGAATCTGATGCTGTGTCCAGGTAGATGGTGTCAGAATTGGGTTGAATTGTAGGACTCCTGGCTGTTGTCCGAGAATTTCTTGCCACTGACCTCAGCAGAACTGGGCTGACCATCTGCTGCTGCCTGGATTGCAGCAGAAAGAGAACAGCAGTGGAGGCTAAAAGGGAAAAGAGTGAGAGACCTCTCAGGCTGCCAAAACCTATCTGATTAATGCCAGAAGAGCTCATTTCTGTCCACTGGTATGTGATGTTCTGGCTGCAGATTACATAAAGCCCTTAATTGTGAAAAAAATGTGGGCACCCCCCCACACACACATCAGAATTTAGGTGCAGAATCATTAGTGGTAGACCCTCACACAAACATAATGAGAACTTGCAACTTCAGCTTTTCCTAAAACATATTATGTCATTAGTATTTTTTTGTAGGCCTTAATCTCTGAAAAACTAGGGTGGGTGTACCTATGATTACTTTTGAGATTATAATAGAAGCCTCAAGATTTAAACTTCAGATTTTAAAATTTTAATGACATACGTAGGATGTCTTAAAGAGTAATTTTTGAGTACTTAAATTTCAAAACCAATTCCATCTCTCCTTTTAAGCATCTTCTTCCTCTTCATGCAAGATTTAAAACAAAAAATTGCCAAGAAGATATTTCACATTCTGGAAATTTATCATTTACAGAAATTCCATTGAATACGCTTAAAATCAGACTATATAAACTAATATCTACTTATTGACTTAGTTCTGTAAGTATTCACTCTATAATTTTTCTTCATTTAATAATGTCAACCTTTACCATTAACAAACAAAAGGAGGGAAGTATATTTGCATTAACACTAAATTTAATTAAATATATTTTTCTCTATTTTTGAGTTCCATTACTATCAAGATTATTAGAGGCAATCTGAGATTCTTAAAGCCCGTGAGACAGTTGAAGAAATATTCAAAGAACTTTACTGTTGCTAGTTTACAATTGACAGGTCAAGCATATTCAACTTGCTAACAATCTCTCTATATAAACAAGAAAAACTAGTTTTAGGTATTCCTATAATATAAAATACAATTGTAAAATGATTATTTTTACAAATATATTTTGGAATGTATATGAGATGGATACGGATAGATTTAAAATATATATGACAATCATTCATGAGGGATAAGAAGCTAACGCCATAGAATTATTTCCAACAATAATAATGACAATCATATTTATAATATTATTAATAAAGCATAATGGCAATATACATACCAGAATAAAACACTTCAGATTTTGGTACTGACAATAAAATATCATTATGTTCTGATAGCCTTGCATCATGATGTTAGGTAGAGCAACATATGTATAAAATTTGACCCTCAGATAACAAAACATCAATTTGCCCAATCTTTTTAGAAGGCTTATATTATATTCTATTTCAGTCACTATTTAACATTGCTATTTTTATTATGTTTTGAATAATTAGTTTCCATTTTGCCTTACTCTAAGTGTGTTACGTACATACAGCCAGAAAAAAAGTAAAGGTAGTATGTGAGTTGTCCAACTTTGTTCTTATTTTTTTCAAATTCTTTGGCCTATTCTAATTTCTTCACCCTTCCATCTACATTTTAGAATCAGCTTGTAGATTTCTCCCATTCGATTACTAGACGTTTCACATCTTAACAATATTGTGTCTTCCAATCCATGAGCAAAATATTGTTCTAAATTTACATACCTTTGATTTGTTTCATCAGTGTTTTGCCATGTTCAACGTGTCAATTTTCACAAGTTTTGTTGGATTTATAAATCTAAATCTTTTGATTTTATTGTAATAAATTATACATTTATTG
Organism: Rhinoceros unicornis; assembly: GCA_028646465.1. Lineage (NCBI taxonomy): Eukaryota > Metazoa > Chordata > Mammalia > Perissodactyla > Rhinocerotidae > Rhinoceros > Rhinoceros unicornis. The sequence continues at coordinate 12,468,911 of CM053540.1, read as the reverse complement.
AAACTTCCAATTGCTTATTGCTTGTATACAAAAATACAATGAAATGTTGTTTGTTGGCCTTGTATGCTGTGATTTTGCTATATTTAATTTTTAGTTCTAGTAACTTTTGCAGATTCATTTTCTACATAAACAATCATGTCATCTACAAATAGGGACAGTTTTATTTATTTGTTTCAAATCTATATGTCTTTTTATTTATTTCCTTCATCTTACTGCACAGGATGCTATCTCCATTATGGCCTATAATAGTTGTAACGAGAGAAAATAGCTTTGCCTTTTTCCAATTTTAGTGGGAAAACATTGTTCCTTTCATTTATTTACAGTAAAACTGTAAGTTTTATAGTAGATATCCTTTATCATTTTTTGAGGAAGTTCCTTTCTTTTTCCAGATAACAGAGTTTAATTTTATTTTATACTATAAGTGGATACTGAATTTTAACACATGCTTCTCCTGCATCAATTGAGATATTCATATTTTTTCTTTTTTCTTTACATTTCCTGTAGGACCGTAAGCCTAGTTCAACATTCAAATATCGATAACGTAATATTATATCAACAGAATAAATATATATATATGATTAAATTTGCTAATATTTTTTTGAGGATTTTTATGTCTATGATCATGAGAGATAGTGATCTGTAATATTCTTTTCTTGTGCTGTCTGTTTCTGGTTTGGGTGTCCGAATAATACTCACCTCAAAAAATTAGTTGGGAAGTGATCTCTCCTCTCCTACTTATTAGACGAAAAAATATGGATTTTTTTTCATTAAATGTTAGTAGAATTTTTTCAATGATACCCTATTGACCACTAGTTTCCTTTGGAATTTCTTCTGTTATGAATTCAATCCTTTTAATAGGTGAATAGCCCTTCAGTTTCTCTATAACAAATTAGTGCGTTTTGTAGTTTGAGTCTTTCAAGGAATTTGCCCACTGCATCTATGGGCTCAAACTGATGGGCAAAAGTTTGTTCATAACATTCCCACATTATACTTTTAATATTTGTAGGGGAGTGATGTCAGCATTAAATTTACTTAATTTTAAGAAACTATACAGGACAGACATAACAGCATGGATAACCCCACAGCAGAGGTCTAGTGACCCCTGATTTCAGCCCCATCATTGGGTGTTAGTTGCACAACTCTGTGACTATACCACAATCACTGAATTGTACACTTATAATGGGTGAAATGTATCATCTGTGAGTTATATCTCAATAAAACTGCTATAAAAATAAAATTAGCAATAGAAAGTCAATTTACATGACCATTACTAGATCTGGAATCAAAAGTTTAATCTATGTAGCAGCTACCCTGCAAGCGTCAGAAACCATGTTTATTCAATAGACATTAAATTCTTCATTGCTGGACAGAATATGTGAAAATTTAATAACTTTGTGAAAAATAAAACCTTGAAAGAAATCTTTATATTGTTCTATTTCTATTTTTTTGAAAATACACTCCTAATTTTTATAGAATTGATGTGGACTGTGATAAGCAAGGAATAACTCCATGAAGCAGTTAAGTTTTAAAAACGTCAACATATTCTATGACAATAAAAACTGAAATTTTACTCTGTCTGCTCTATGGTTGACTGATTTCTACTACTCTGAGTTATAAACCAATATATTGAGCTATGAATTATATAAATGGACAGATGCATCTGATCATATATTTTGCTATATTTCATGTATTATGTCATGCGTGTTTGTTGGGATTTAAAGAATATCATAGAAAATATTTTATTCCTTATCATCAAGGAGCTAATAAAAGTAAGATTAACTGTAAATGCAATGTAAACTTCTGCTCAAATATGACACAGTAGGCAATGAGAGAAGTACCACATGCCTTTCGGAAGGGCATGCTCCTCATAGTTCCGGGGAGTGCCATTCACATATAGTAGAAATTAGAACATAGCTCCCACTGTTACATGATTTCTGAGACCTCTCTACCCCTGGCATCCCCATTCAGCTCTCCAGAGGTTACTCTGTCTCCAGGGAATCCCAAGATATATGTGGTACCAATTTGTCATTTCCTGTACACCTCTCCTTTCCCAGGGGTACCTCTCTCCAATTAATAAACCCTATGCAGATGCAATTTGGCATTTGGGAATATTATGACAATTGTGCCTTATTAAACATATAGTGAATCACAGATTATTTCTTATCCTAAAGACAATAATGTTTAACTTTTATACTCAAACTTTTTAATTAGTATTCTCTTTCTCTCGTATTTTCAGGGTTTCTTTCAATGAGAAACTGTGTAGGTTGATTAGTGAAGTTTCTTTTCATGAAGTTGATAGATATTTGTGAGTTGTATGTTGTTGCTTTTATCTGTCTAATCACTGTGGTGGGTGGCCTTTTGGATGTTCATGTGAATCAGGGCGATATTTCACATATTGTACATCTTTTGGGAGGTGTTTTTCACATCTTAGTCCATATGCATGACGCACTCTAAAATAACATGGTGCCTAACTTTCACAACTGCGTGTGGCACTCTGCCTTTCCCCTTTGTGTCATATAGGAATGCTTTTCTCATGCATGTGTGGGGTCACTCAACAAATATTGGCTCAAGGAAGAGGACAATTAAAAAAGAAAGTGATCACATGTTGGGCCTCATGGCTTTCATTGGTTTGGTAGCTCAACAATAATGGAGTCAATATATTCTCTTATGCTTAAATTAATTTTCCCAATGGCTGAAGCTCACATGAAAAGTTTCTTCAAACAAAAGCTTCTCCTTCTGAGAGGCAGGAGGTGATGGAGAATGAATATTCCTCACACAGACCTCTCTTTTTTGGGAAAGAACATGTATCTCTTATGTTGTCCCTGGTAGAATTCCTCCTACAAATCATTAGCAATAGACATTTGGCTTTTTTAGAATTCTGCTTCTCCTCAATCTTCATTTCTCAGCGGCAACTGAACTTCTTAGAACAGGAATCATTTCTTAAAATGGGAACCTTCTTGTCTATTTCTTTTTCAGCATGTTCCTGACAACCTAATGCTGACTCTTGCCCATCCTCCAATTTATTATGGAGCTACTCAGACTCTTTCTTACATTCACTTTGCTATGGCTTTTTATTTGAGCAAATAACTCATCCAACATGGTCTGATTAATTTATATTTCTGAGTCAATTTATTTATTTTTAATTGACTAGTTATATCTTTCTTGAATTTACTTTCTGTGCCAGACACGGCTTTCATTTTTCTTTTTTTAATCTTCTCGTCTTCTAGTCTGACATCTGCGAAAGTGAAGTTCTGCTCTCTGTCATCTCTGGGATGACAGAAGCAAAGTATAAAAATGACATTAAGAGATAGGGTACTCGTTAAGAGCATGAGTCCTCAAGCATGAACTGGACCACCTGGTTTTCAAACCTGGTCCTAACACTTAGTACCTTTGTGGACACTGAGAATTTACTTATTCTCTCTGAATCACCATTTGATAGAGTGAAAAATGGAAATTTTAATAGAACCTGTCTCACAGAGCTATTGTGATGATCAAATTCATCAAGACATGAGGAATGCATGTCATACAGTACTCCAAAGTGTGAGAAATTATTACCCAGCAGTCTTTATGACTATTATAAAGATACTTTCTAACTGCCTCAACACTGTGATAATATTCATCCTCCCATGACACTGTGTCATGCACCTTTTGTTGGATCTATAGACTTTTTAGAGAAGTTTAGCTTCACAGCAAAATTGAGAAGAAAGTACAGAGATTTTTCGTATACTGCCCCACACAGGCATAGCTTCCCCCATGCCATTATCCACATCCCCCACCAGAGGGGGACATTTGCTATAGTTGATGAACCGACATTGATAACATTATTTTCACCAAAGCTCCATAGTTTACATTAGGTTTCACCCTTGGTGTTGTATATTCTATGGGTTTGAACAAATATATAATGACCTGTATCCACAATTATAGTTTCATACAAAATATTTTCACTGTCTTAAAAATCCTCTGTGCTCCTTCTATTCATCCCTTCCTCTGCCCCAACTCCTGGCAACCACTGATCTCTTTACTGTCTCCATAGTTTTACCTTTTCCAGAATGTCATAAAATTGGAATCACACAGTACGTAGCTATTTCATATTGGCTTCTCTCACTTAGCAACACACACTTAAGGTTCCACTTTTTGTTTTCATGGGTTAATAGCTCATTTATTTTTAGTGCTAAATAACATTCCATTGTCTGGATTACCGTAGTTTATTTACCCATACACCTACTGAAGGACATCTTGATTGCTTTGTGTCATGTACTTCCTAAATTTTATTCTAATAAATTATTTTTATTAAGAGTTCATTGGTAAAACAGAGAATTTTATTGCATGATGGTGAACAAAGCAAATATTGTAGACTAATAGTTTTAATAAAATCCTAGAAATAGTAAGAAAAATAAAAGCAAGCAAAAGGAAATAAAAAATAAAAATGAGCACATGGGAAAATGTGGAGAGTGAGTTGGAGCTATAGTTAAACAATGAAAGTGAATTAAAGTACAGTGCATAATCAATATTGATAAAAATTGGGAAACATCAACTCAAGGAAAGAGAGACAACACAATTAATTCATCGTAGAATAGTCCTCTTACCCCAAACAACTGCCACATAACTTTTAAACATGGACAAGTACTTTTTTTCAAAAAGATAAGGAAATGTTACAGTCTTCGGAACCAAGTAGCCAGTATTAAGCAAGATAGCCACTTGGAGGGAAAAGTACAAACCTGGGAGCTTCTGAGTGGCCTCAAAAATTTATCTTAATTTGAATATCCTCTGATGTCAACAAAATGGACTGATTGAGACAAAATCAGGCATCAGTCAGCACCTACAAATTTCTGAATTCCAAAGTAAGTTCAGCTAACAGACTCACATATAGAAGTAAAGATATTGATGAGGAAAAAGAGGAATCCCAATGTTTAGGATAAGGGTATTTGAGCAAACTAATGTGACTGAGTACTTACTTCAAATCATCAGATATCACAGAAACAACCGATATTAAGTATAATTCTCAGACATACTAGGGAAGAGTATGAAGGCTAAAACAGAAGGAAAACAAAAGACTTACACACAAACGGACACACAGGCACGCACACATACACACAGATGGTATAGTTTTATTATAGTAGATGAGAAAAACATCTGCATGCTTGATAACATTTTTTTGTCTATATTCATCTAACACAGCCTGCTGTACTGTAACATCTACTTATTTTATGTATGTAACCCATCTTTCTTCCTCAAAGAAGGTAAACATTTTTACTATCTTGTGCATTAATCTATTTACAGAAACTTGAAGTGCCCGGCATAGAGAAAACAATCTACAAATATATGTTGAACACATTTGTGCTTCCTGTTTCTTTTGGAGGCTCTAAGAGCAAACTTTAAGTCCCATAACCTAATTTATGGAAATCATATGGTACATAAACTTTAAGAACAAAGATTGCATTGTTTTTTCCACATCCTTTGTAGTGCATATTTTACATCTTTGTTCCTCAAGCTATAGATCAAAGGATTCAACATAGGTATAATAAGTGTGTAAAATATGGAAGCCACTGTATCAGTGTGAAAGGAATGACTGGACTGGGGCTGAACATACATAAATATCAAAGCCCCATAAAATACTATGACCAGGGTGAGGTGGGATCCACAGGTAGAAACAGCCTTGTGCCTACCCTCGGCAGAGTTCATCCTGAGAATGGCTATAAGGATGAACAGGTAAGACAAAAGAACTATCAGAAGGGATGAAATCAAATTAAAACTGGCTAAAATCAGAATAATCATCTCAGTTTCATGTGTGTTTGAGCAGAGCAAAGATAACAAAGGGAAACAGTCACAGTAAAAATGAGGAACAACATTGTAGCCACAGAAGGATAACTTAAAAATCTTTACGGTGACTAGAAGAGAAACAAATGTGCTGTAGAGATAAGGGATTGCCACCAGCACCTGACAAACCCTTTGTGACATGATAACTGGGTAGAGCAGAGGGTTACAGATCGCCACATAGCGGTCATAGGACATTGCCGACAGAATAAAAAATTCGCTAATAATGAACATAAGGAAGGCAGCTAGTTGTATAGCACAAAAGTAATAGGAGATTGTATTTTTATCCACAACAAAATTTACTAACATTTTAGGTCCCACCGTTGTTGAATAACCGAGATCAGTAAAAGCCAGGTGCCTGAGAAAGAAGTACATGGGTGTTTGTAGCCTGGAGTCCATCTTGGTGAGGATGACCAGGCCCAAGTTGCCCACCACTGAGATGACATAGATGATGAGGAAGAGCCCAAATAATGGAACCTGCAGCTCTGGGCGGTCTGTGATTCCCATGAGAATGAATTTATTTGGCACTGTTAGATTTGGTGTTTCCATGCAGGTTTATCTGTAAGGTAAAGAAAAACAAGTGTTCTTTTCCTCACGAGCTTTAGCATTCTGTGGAAAGAACCAGATTGCTTTTTCACAGTTTTACATCTTTGTAGAACGCCAATTGCTTCTTTTTTGAGCTACACTCTTTGAGATAATTATATCTGCTTTCTGTCAGATACCATTTGAAATTGAAGAACATGCTGAACATTGTACCGTTACTGTAAAATTGGGTACTTAAAAGTCTATCAATATCCAAGTAATGCTTTCACAATTCAATGTGAAATGAAATCCTCCTTTGCCTCATCAAGATATATGGAAAGAACCATATTTATAGATTTATTTAAATAATCATAAAATATTAAATTTTATTGAGAGGGTCACAAAAGAGAGACTAGAGTCACTAAATAACTAAGAATCTGGAAGAAAATCAAAAGGAGAGACTGAATACCTGCAGCTTCTTAATTTAGCCAATTAAAAAAATTCATGTCTCTTTAATTATGTTTCATTTGTTCTCAGTTTTGGCCTGCATTAAAGATATAATTATTTATATGAAACAAAGATTTTATAAGCAATGGCATGATGACTTTTCAAAGATGCTTTTGAGCATTTAGTCTGTCAACCCATGTGAAAATACTCAAAAATTTAGTATGAAGAGAAAAGGAGAGGGGTCCTCTTCCTGCTAAGGCATTATGGAGGAGAGGAAGGCAAAGAGAACTGAATCAGAAGTGGTCACATTTTGCCAGGGCTTTGCCATTGAATTAAAGTGGAACTTTGTATATGTCACTGAAACATTGTTGATATTGGTGACATAAGATGTGAAATATTCTATGTTTTACCTGTAATGGAGCCGCTGTCTTGATTCCCTCCTGTGTTTCTTTCATGGCATAGTGAGAACAATTTATGGATTTTCTTCACCTTTTGAGACTCTCCCTGAGGAGATGCCAAGCAATTTGTTGATTATCCCTAAAGTATTCCTGTGCACAACCAAATGTCTGGAGGCTGTCCTTGAATCATCAGGAACAATTTCTATCCACTGTCTTTTCTTTCTGTTTTTCTTTCATTTCTTCCTTCCTGACTTTCTTCCTCCCTCCCTCCCTCTCTTTCTTTCTTCCTGCCTTTCTTCGTTCCTTCCAGTTTTTACTCTTGATGAACTTTTGTCCCACGCAAGACTCATGATTAGAGTATTTATTGTACCTACGGGCGTGCTCATCAGGAGTCTGCATTTCCACTGTGGTCTCCTCCAATGAGCGACACAGTGTAGAAATGTTTAAACACTGTTTAAACTGTAAAAATGTTTAAAATGTTTAGGGAATTAAAATAATGCATTATGCAAATATGAGGTGTTACTTCCTTGATTTGCTGCTCATGTTGTTGTTTGTACTTTTCCCTCAGGGACAGAAATTAGTTACTGTTACTTCTCTTTTCACTCTGAGTTTCCATCATCTGTTTACTGCTTCTTGTTTGATTTTGTTTTTTTCCTTTCTTACATATGGCACCATTTCAGTTATCCCACTCTGTGCTTCCTCCACTCCAATACAGATCTATATCATCACTACAAAGTTCCCTTTGGCTATCCTTTCATAGCCTCACCCACTTCATCCTCCTCTGACACTGTTCCTAATCACTAACCACTAATCTGTTTTCCATCATTATACTTTTTGTGATTTGAAAACTGTCTTATAAATAATATTATACCATTTACAAATTTTTGGGATTGGCTTTTTTCACTCAACATAATTCTTTTGAGATTCATTTGTGGTTTTGAGTGTATAAATCATTTATTCCTTTATTCTTGTTGAGTAGTATTCCATGGTATTGATGGTAACATTTGTTTAAACATTCAATGATGGAAAGGCATTTGGATTCTTTCCAGTTTTCAGCTATGATGAATAAAATTTCCATAAACATTCACTAGAATATGATTGCATGAACATAAGTTTTCACTCCCTTGTGATGAGTGTCCAAGAGTGTGATTGGCGAGTTGTTTTAATTTTGATGAAGTCCAGTTATCAATGTTTAAGTGTTATAGTTTGTGCTTTTGATGTCATATGTATACACTCTTCACCAGCCCTTGGTCCTGGATATAGATTTCCCCCTATGTGTTCATCTAAACATTTTATAGTTTAGCATTTTACATTTAAGTTGTTATTCATTTTCAGTTAATTTTTGTATAAGGTTTTGGTCAACATTATTTGTTTGTTTATTATTTTTCCTGTGTACTCCAAATTACATCAGTGCCATATTTTTAAAGCCTATCTTCTTTCTATTGAATTACTTTTGGACCTTTACGAGAAATTAGTGGAATTACCTCAAAGGTCTATTTCTACATCGTCTATTCTGTTCTGTTGACTTATGTGTTTGTATCTCCTCCAATATCCCACAGTCTTGATTATTGTGGCTATATTGTAAATCTCAACATAGAATATTTTCTTATTGTTAATTTTAAATGTGTTTTGTCTATGCTAGGTCCTTAGCCCTTTGTATAAATTTCAGTAAAAAGTAGGCTGTATAAAGAAGCTTGCTGGGATTTTAGTTGAATTTGCATTAAATCTATAGATTAGTTTGGAAAGAATTGATATCTTTATTATGTTGTCTTCTAATCTATGAACTCAATGTGTCTACTAATTTATTCAGATCATCTTTAATTTCTTTAATAAGTATTTTGTACTTTTTGGCGTACAGATCTTATACCTGTTTTTTTGGTTTCTACCTACATATTATAGTATATATGGGGTGAATATAAAGGGTTTTATTTTTTATTTGTTTTTTACATGTCTCTATATATCTGATTAATATTTGTTTGTTAATCATGTATCATGTCACCTAGCTGAACTCACATTTTTGTTCCAGATTTTTTCTTCAGATTAGTGGAATTTTTTTATTAGATAATACATCATTTGCATATAAGGAAGGTTTCATTTCTTCCTTTTCAAGCAAGCTGTATGTATTTTATGTCCTTTTCTTGCACTTTCTAGGAAATCCTATTTGGTCTGCTTTGTGTAACTGTAGATGATTTTGCATTTTTAGACTTTTTTTGAATATGTAATTATAAATTATTTAATCTTTTTGTTCTGAAGTCCATCCCTCAGTGTAATTATTTTGAGAGTATCTATATATTTATGTGTACCCATAATTCATTACTTTTCATTGCTAGTGACATTCATTTGCTTGTATATCCTGCAATCTGTTTTTGTTTTCTCAAGTGGATGAACGTTTAGACTGTTTCTGGTTTTTGGCCATTACAAATAAACATTCAATAAAACTGAAAGGGAAGAAAAGTTTCTACTTTTTACACTCTTAGGGGTTCTAGCTGGGCGTAAGAATTAAACTAACATAAAACAGATAAACAGGACAAAAGCATCCATACTTTATTTACGAATTTGTACATGTATGTGGGAGTCCTCATAAGCAGAATGAAGACCCAACGAAGTGGCTAAGCCTAAGTGCTTATATATGAGGTTGAAACAAGAGTGACAATTGTAGAAAAGTAACTAAAATACATGTGAAGACTACAGGCATATAAGATATTTTAACCATGTGTTTGCACGGATTTCTCTTGGCCTCAAGTCTCCATCTCTGGTGCAATGTTTCTTCTCTCCTGATAGAAGGAGGGTACCTCTGACATGAGAGTTTCATGTCTTGCTTTCAGAAGAAAAGGGAGTTCAGAGTGTCCTTCTTGCTCCTGCTGTTTTTCAAGTGTCTTTAGCTCAAAATAACCAGTATGACAAAACAATATATTTTGGAGTGACAAGTCCTGTATTCCTTTAGTTACTGTGGAAATCTGTATACAAGTCTTATATGGAAATATGCTGCCATTTTCCTGGGTAAATACATGGGAATGGAATGGCTAAATATTATATTAAATGTACGTTTAATTTTTAAGACACTGATGCTTATAACAAATTGTTTTCAAAATATTTATACCATTTTACTTTTCCACCACCAATGTATGAAAGTTCCAGTTCCTCTGGGTGTGTGTATATATATATATACACACGTTATCATACACGCGTTATATGGTATATAGTGTTATCTCACTGAGGTTTTAAATTGAACTTCATTAATGAATAATGATGCTGAGCAACTTTTTATGTGCATATTTACCACCTTTATGTGTTCTTTGGTATAGAGATTATTCAAATGTTTTGCCCACTCTTTATTGTTATTATTATTATCGACTTGTGAGACCTCTGTACATATTGTGGAGCAAGACCTTTCTGAGATGCATTACTTGAAAATATTGTCTCCCAGAATATACACTGGTTTTACATCCTCCAAAGAGTATCTTTTGAAAAGTTAAAGATTTAATTTTAATGTTGTCAAATGTATCAAATTTTAATTTTATAAGTTTTACTTCTGGTGTTGTATCTAAGAAAACTTTACACAACCTAAGGTCATGAATATTTTCCATTATGGTTTTTTTTAAAATTTTTAGACTTTAGTATTACATTTACATCTATGATCCATTTTCTGTGAATCTTTGCATGAGTTATGGGTAAATATTCAATATTTGTGTTTGTATATCTAATTAGTTCATCACTATTTGTTAAAATGTCTTTTTCCTGACCAAATGACCTTTTTTCTTTTGCTTTGTGGAAAATCCATTTTTCACATATACATGAGTCTATTTCTGGTCTATGAATATTGTTTCATTGACGTGCACTCTTTTGATAACTATAGCTTGGGATAAAACTGGAAATCAGTGTTTGTCTTAGTGTTTATATTACAGCTTTGTTTCTCTTATAAGGTTAATTCTGCTATACTAGATCTTTTCTGTTTATTTAAATATTTGACTTTCAGCTTCCCAATTACTACCAAAAAAATATATCTGCTGGGATTTTTACTGGGGTTGCATTGAATTTATAGATACATTTGAGGAAGTTTGATATTTTAATAATATTGAATATTCCAATAAATGAATATGGTATATCCTTCATTTATATACTGTCTTTCAAAAATGTTTCTTAATTTTTATCGTACAGGCTTGTTTATATATTGTTTCAGATTTATTTTTAAGTATTTTATAATTTTGATGCATTTGTAACAGGTATTTTAGAATTTCACTTCTCATTTTTTATTGGCAGTGTATGGAAATAAAAATTATTTTGTATACTGGTCTTACTAAATTCACTTTTTAGTTTAATCAATTTTTTCTATAGATTCCATTAGATTTCTAGGTGCACAATCTTGTCATCTACTAATAAACACAGTTTTACTTCCTCCTTTCCAACTGGATACTTTCTATTACTTTTTTTTCTTGACATATTGTGTTGGATACAACCTCCAGTACAATGTTGAATAGAATTAGAAAGAAGATACTACTCATCTTGTTCTTAATCTTAGTGTAAATGTATTTGATTTTTTGATATGGTATATGATGTTGTTGTAAGTTTTTTATTGGTGCCCTTTATCAATTTTACCAAGTCCCATTTTATACTCATCTGGTCAAAATTTTTATTATTAACAGATATTGAAAGTTTAAAATGTTCTGTCTGCTGCATTGATTGAGATGTCTGAAAACATTTCCTGTTTAGTTTCTTAATATGATGATTTTGTGAGTGTGTGTTTGATGAAGATTAGCCCTTAGCAAACATTTGTGCCAATGTTCCTATATTGTGTATGTGGGTTACCGCCACAGCATGGCTGAGGAGTGATGTAAGTCCACACCCGGGATCTGAACCTGCAAACCCTGGGTCGCTGAAGCAGAGTGTGCTGAACTTAACCACTACACTCAGGGGCCCACCCTGATGACTTTATGTTTGAATATTAAACCAACTGTACATTTCTGAGGTAAACCTAACATGGTGCATTATTGTTTTTACATATTGCTAGATTAAATTTACTAAAATTTTTATTAGAATTGCTGCATAAATGGTCATGACTGATATTGTTCTGTTTGTTTCTTTTCTTATAATGCCTTTGTCTGCTTTTGATATCAGGGGAAATCTCTCCTCATAAAGAAAGTTGGGATATACACCTCCACTTCAGTTTTCTAGAAGAAAATGCATAGAATTGGTTACTTCACTTTCCCTAAATATTTAGTAGAGTTCCCCAGTCAAGATACCTGGAACAATTTTGAATTAGTGAGGATTAGTTCTCATACATATTTCTATATTGAGATTCTTTTCATCATAGATTTTTTATACTGTATTTCTAAGTGCCCATATATATGAAAATATATAGTACACCCATTCTTATGATCCTACCCGACAACACAGATTTTTTTTATAGATGTCTTTAGCATCTCTAAATTCTCTGTACTTTTCCTATTCTGTTTTATTAATCTTTCTGAATGATTATTGCATAATATATTAAATTCTTATAGTCTTCATAATATCACATCAAAAATTTCAGTTATGTACCAATTCCTGATTTTTTGAATTTTTTATATGTTATGGAAAAATATAAAACTTTCTGAAATAACTTATTTGTGGACTTAATAATGAAATAAAAACTAGCTTTTAAAATGCATAAAATATCAAAATTATATAGAAGGCATACCAATCTTTTTTTAGATGTGAGATATTTTCCAACATATGTTTAGTCACAGTTTATTTTCTTAAATCCAGATAATTGAGACTTTTACCATTTCCTATTACAAAAGTCATAATTATTCACTGAAGATAATTTGGGAAAATTATAACCAAAAAATATTAATTTAAACATTTTTTAATCTTAGTGGCCACTAATAACTAATGTAATATTTCACTGTTTCTTCGTCCAACATACATTTTCTAGGAAGCAAAAATATTTTCTTATATTTATATTTGCAAAGTACATACATATTTTCAGTAGAATTTTTTTCTTAAAAATTAAAAAAATCAACTGTATGATTGTAGTAATACTTATCCACCCATGAAAATATACATTTTTTATTCCAATGAATTATTTTTATTTAAATTTGATTGACTACATAGAAAATTTTATTCTATGATGGAGGACAAAGAAAACAGTCCCGTCTTTCTGTGATGTAAATAAAGTTGCATGAATGTGGAAAATAGTAAAAAATAAACAAAAAAGTTGAAATTAAGAGGGTTAAGAGGAAGTTTGTCCAGAAGACATAGCATATATACAAATTGCTACATATCTTACTACTTTCACTAAGAATATAGAATAGACCAAATGATGCAATTATCTCCTCTTGCTTTCTACAAGAGGGATTGTCAAATCCATGCAAACAATGAATCCTCCTAAAAATATATTACACTCATACGAACCAATATTGAGGAAAGTCACCCCATGAAAGAGGCAAAAACTTAATTCAACATAGAGTAGATCTTTTATGCAAAGATACAAAAACAATGAGAATATGAATTTTAAACAAGAAGTATTCTAGGTTTTCAGAAAGATAAGGAAGCATAAGAATCCCATTAGACAAAAACAAGCAGTTTACAACTAAGATCTCAATAAAATATGAAATAAAAAAAAAATTGGAAGCTTCCATGGGAGACTCAAGAAATTTTTTTTTTCTCCAGCTTTATTGAGATATAACTGACATATAGCATTGTGTAAGTTTAAGGTATACAGTGTATTGATTTGGTACACATATACTGCAGTATGATCCCAACTTAGCGCTATCTAACATCTCCATGAATTCACGTTTACCATTTTTTTGTTGTTGTTGTGAGAACATTTAAGATTCACTCCCTTAGTAACTTTCAAGGATACAGTACAGTATCGTTAACTATAATCAAGAAAATTTATCTTAATTGGTATATCCACTAGTATAGAGAAATGGACTGATTCAGAAAAATAAGGACTTTGCATTGATCTTGTGAGTTACTGAATTGCTAAGTATGTTGACAATATACTTTCTAAGGCTCATATATTAAAGCAACTGCACTGATGAGAAAGGAGCAGGATCCTAAGTTTGGCCACATGGTATGGGAGCATGTGAGCAAATTCATATGACTGATGATTTCAAATCATAGTACTACACTGAGCCTGCTTGAAACCACAATAAGTTTGATTTTAATGCATGCCATGGAAGAGTATGAAGCCTAAAACAGAAGGATGCTTACACAACAACACATGCACACGCACAAACACACACATAGACACTGGGAGTTTAATTCTAACAGTTAGAATAATCCACAAGTCATTTTAATGCCCTTTCTGTATCTACTATTCTTCCTCACTCTCACACAGCATACTCACTCTCTTTACCTGTTCTTATGTGTCATAAATCATTCTACTGTACTATAAAATTTACTTAATTTTTGTGCTTATATTTCATCTCTTCCCCTAAAAGAATGCAAAGATTTTTACTGTTCTGCTCAGTAATGTATTTATAGCACTTATAAGTGTGACTGGCACATAGAAGACATTATCTAAATATATGATGAGATTATTTGTGTTTACCTTGCCTCTGAAGGCACACACAACAAGGCTTAAAGTCATAACCTGATTTATAAGAATCACGTTGGACAGTGAGCTTTAAGAAAATATATTGCATAGTTTTTCCATATCCTTTGTAGAGCATATTTTACATCTTTGTTCCTCAAGCTATAGATCAAGGGATTCAACATGGGGATAATGAGGGTGTAAAATATGGAAGCCACTTTTTCAGTGTCAAAGGAATGACCAGACTTGGGCTGCACATACAAAAATATCAGAGTCCCATAGAACACTGTGACCACTGTCAGGTGCGATCCACAGGTGGAAAAAGCCTTGCGTTTACCCTCAGCAGAGTTCATACTGAGGATGGCTACAAGGATGAGCAGGTAAGACAAAAGAACTATTAGAAGGGATGAAATCAAATTAAAAGCTGAGAAAATCAGAATAATTAATTCAGTTACATGTGCATTTGAGCAGAGCAAAGATAACAAGGGAAGACTGTCACAGTAGAAATGTCTGATGACGTTATAACCACAGAAAGATAAATTAAAATCTTGACAGTGATTAGAAGAGAAACAAATGTGCTGTAGAGATAGAGGATTGCCACCAGCGCCTGACACACCCTTTGGGACATGATGACTGTGTAG
>CM053540.1:12349239-12453070 GCA_028646465.1 Rhinoceros unicornis | reverse complement strand
AAAATCTTGACAGTGATTAGAAGAGAAACAAATGTGCTGTAGAGATAGAGGATTGCCACCAGCGCCTGACACACCCTTTGGGACATGATGACTGTGTAGCGCAGAGGGTTACAGATGGCCACATAGCGGTCGTAAGACATTGCTGACAGAATAAAAAGTTCATTAATAATGAACATGATGAAAAAAGCCAGCTGTGTGGCACAAAAATAATAGGAGATTGTATTTTGATCCACAACAAAATTTGCTAACATTTTGGGGCCCACAGTTGTTGAATAACCAAGATCAGTGAGAGCCAAGTGTCTGAGAAAGAAGTACATGGGTGTTTGTAGCCTGGAGTCCATCTTGGTGAGGATGACCATGCCCAAGTTGCCCGCCACTGAGACCAGGTAGATGACGAGGAACAGCACAAACAATGGAGCACAAATAATCACTATATTACACAATAACATACTGGAAGATAAAATGCACAGACTACAAGTTCTGGGATGATATTTTAAGTCTGTCTGCACATTAAGGCCACAAAGAACTTCACTGCACATTTAATTTAATGTGGACATACATAAGTATAATGAAATAAAGATGTATGTGAATATCCCTAGTAAACCACCAAGTTTAAAACCTAGCAGAGGAGAATGAGGATGACAGGCTAAGGTAAAAGAGTTAGTGTTTTTAAAAATTGTGAGTATAAGTGGTTCCTTAAATAGATAGATAGATAGATAGATAGATAGATAGATAGATAGACAGATAGATGATAGAATCGATCCTGATCATAAGGAAAAGAGCAGTGTCAGGAAGCTCTGAGTAAGCTCTAAGTAAGCAAATAGAAAAATATAGCATATATAACACTGTATTATAAAGATGTTTACAGGAAATCCACGCTTTCTCACATAAATCATTGCTTATAAGATTGTGAGCTTCTGATATCCTACCCTGTCCCCATGTACTTTCTTTTCTTATGTCAGAAATACTGAACTACATTTAGGAAAAAATATTTTAAATGAACAGAATAAGAAGCACTATAAATCTTGTTTAGGTGCAATGATGAAAAACTGAAGAAAATAGATTTCATTCACAAGTGTTGATTTCCTGTAAGCTGAAGGATGATAGATGCTTTCTCTTATCAGCTTTAGGGGTCTGTGGAAAGCATCAAATTACCTTTCACTGTTTACTATCTGTGTTATCAGATTATAGTTTTTTAAAGCTACCGTCTTTGAGAAAATTACATCAGCTTTCCGTCAGACTCCACTGGAAACTGAACGTGCTGTTCGTTGTACTATCACCATAAGACTGGGTATTTGAAAGTCTCCTAACCTCCAAATATTGCTTTTCACACCTCGATGTAAGATGGAAATTTCGTTTTCATTCATGAAGAGGTCAGAAAAAAATTCACATTTATACACTGAATTATATATATATTAATTATTACAATATTTTTAAGAAGGAAATAAGAAAAGCCTAGTGTCACTAAATGACTAAGGATTTGGAAGGACATCAGACTAGAAACTGAATACTGGCAGCTTCATAATTCTGCCATATATATACATTTTTTTCTATTCGTAACTCTTCAGTTAGGCTTTATTGTCTCTCATGTTGACCTCTATAGTTCATGTGATTAAGTATTTGTATAAATGTAAATATCACATATGCAATATCGTGTTAAAATTTCAAATATTCTTAATAGTATTTCTGAAAATATTTTAACAATCTGAAGAGAAAGGAGAACAGTCTTATTCTGCTGATGCATTATCAATAGCAGACGGCACACAGAAGTGAACCAGAAATCCTAATGTGTCATTGTGCTTTGCCATAGAATAAAGTGTCCTTCCAAATGTCACCTAAACTATTCAGATATTGGTAAAATATGGCACCACATCAGATAGTCTGTTTACCTGTAATGAAACCTCTGTCTTGGCTCCCACGTGTGTCTCATGACAGGACACGCTGAGAACAATTTGTGGATTCCTTTTCACCCTCTGTGGCAATCCCTGAGGAGATGCCAAGCAATTCCATGACTGTCCCCGAAGCATTTGAAAGCTCAACAGAATGCAAGGGGCTAATGTGTGTTTATTAATAGTCTAGAACAATTTGTATTTACAAGCAAGTTAGATTTATTTGTTTGTGTATTGCATTTCTACCTTTGTACTCTTCATTAACGTAATTTTCGGTTAAATTTTTATTTAATCTTTGATGATTTTGATTTAATCTTTGATGATTAAATTTTTGTCCATGTGGCTAGGCTTGGTGCCAGCTGTTTGGTCAAACATCAGTTTAGATATGGCTATGAAGGTGTTTTTCAGATGTGATTATCGTTTAAATCAGTAGATTACAAATACATTCAACTACCCTCCTTAATGTGGGTGGGCCTCATCCAATCAACTGAAGGCCTTAAAGAGCAAAAACTGAGATCCTCAAAGAAAAAGGAATTGTGACTCCAGACTGCAATATAGAAATTTCTACCTTATTTTCCCACCTTTGTACTCAAGACACCAGCATCAACAATTCTAGTGCCAGCTTCCCACAGACTTCTGCCTCGTCAGCCCTGACAATCACCAGCCCATTCCTTAAAATCTCATCTACCTCTTTCGCTCTCACTCTCTCTCGCTCTCTCTCTCTCTACATATATACGTGTGTGTGTGTGTGTGTGTGTGTGTGTGTGTTGTATTCTCCTTTTGGTTCTCTGAATCTGGAGTACACTTACTAAAGCAACCATATAGGGAAAAGGGATTAATATGATTTCTCTCTATGATAAGCTTGTTGGGATTCCTCCAGTTCTACAATGACCTCCTCAAATAGACGACACACTGGAGATATATTTAAACACTGTCTTATTGCATTATTTAAAAAATAAATGAACTAAACTAATAAAGTATTTTGTATATAAGATGTTGTTTGTTTCCTTCTCTCTCTCTTGTTTTTTGATTGTTGTTTTTTCTTTCTTTCTTGCGGAACATTGGGAGAGGAGTTAGCTTCTCCTCTCTCTCATTCTCCTTGTATGGTGAATCATCACCACCTGTCAGTTTACGACATCTGTTCTTTGTCTTTGCCTTTGTTACATTTCGATGTTTCTTGTTTTTCCATCACGTCCCACATCCACTCCAGTTCTTCTTGTCCACCTCCACACACGTCCTGCTGTGCTTGATATGTGCCCACAAGAGCAATCTATTCTGCAAAAAATCTAATATTTTGATTACATATGTTTACTGTGTTATTTTGATGTAAATTGTATTGTTGAATTTGATTCACTTTAACTATCTGTGATGAAGCCATGTTGTGACTTTTTTTTTGCTTCATTACTTTAAATAACATATAAAAATGTCATGGGTCTATACTTTATTGATAGGTATTTTGTTGTCTGTAACCTCAGCTACCACCAACACTACAATGAACAGTCCAACAAAAAACCTTGAGTTTGCCATGTTAATATGTTGTGGACAAATTCTCCATGAGGTACATATCAAATATCTGCTTCTGTGTATGTCTATGTGGATATAGATATTGATACATCTATACTTACATCTAGATATAAACCCCCACTATGCACACGCACAGTAATGAGACGTCTTGGTAAGAGAAGATATAATACATCAATTAATTTTGTTAAATATTTCAAAAGGGTCGTACCAATACACACTTCCACTAGCAAATACATGGTTTCCTGGATCTTAACATCTATAACATAAGCCTAAATTATGTTCTCACTTGTTAATTGAGTTTTATTATAAGATGTGTGCTTCTATTGTGACTTTTACCCTTGTTTTTTATTTGATTTCCTGGCAGGTTTAGTAATTTAACAAAATACTTTATTAAGATATCATTGAAAATAATAAACTGCACACATATAAAGTCTACCACTTGATTAGTTTTGACATATGTATGCACTGAAAAACAATTAAAATGATCATGATAATGAACATATCTGCACCCCTGAAGTTCGTCAGTGTCTTCATAATACTTCCCTTCTACTCCTTCTTGCCCTGCACAGTCCCAGGCAGCCTTTGCTTTACTTTTTTATTAAGTAATCATAGATTCACTGGAAATTAACAAAAAAAAAAAAAACACACACAGAGTTCCTGTGTCCCACTTAGATGCCTCAAGTGGTAATAAATGTCATAAATACTACATAAATGCAGTATAATATAATGACTACAAAATTAACATTGATACAATCCATTAACTTTGTTCAGATCCACCAGTTTTCCATGCACTCATTTGCGTGTTTCTGTATATATAGTTCTATGCAATTTTAGTGTATGTGTACCTGTGTAACCACCACAACAGTCAACATACAGACCTGTTCCATCACCACAGAGATCCTTTAAGCCCTTCCTTTGCAGCTACACCCCTTTCCATTCTCTCATTCCCATGTGTTTAGTCCACCACTAATGTTTTCCATCTTCATACTTTCATCTTTTGAAGAGTGTTTTATAAAGGAAATACCATTTGTAGCCTTCTGCAATAAGCTGTTTTCACTCAACTTAATTGTCTTGAGGTCCATCCATGCTTTTGTGGGTATCAATTGTTTGTTCCTTTATTATTGCTGTGTAGTATTTGATGGTATTGATGATACAGTATATTCAACCATTCACCCAGTGAAAGACATTTGGGTTGTTTCCAGTTTACGATTTTCACAAATAAATCTTTTATAAACATTTTCGTAAAGGTGATTCTCTGAACAGAAGTTTTCATTTCCCTGGGGTGAGTGTTCAAGAGTGTGATTGGTAGGTTGTTTTAATCCTGATGCAGTCCAACTTATCAATGTTTACCTTTATAGGTTGTGCCTATAAACTCTTTACTAGCTCTACATCCCAGATATAGATATTCCCCTATGGTTTTGCGGAAATGTTTTATAGTGTTACATTTTACATTTGATTTCTAATTTGAGTTATTTTAATTAGTTTAAGTTGTATCAGGTTTAGATCAACATTATTTGTTTGCTTGTTTTTCCTATGGACGTCCAATTACTCCAACACCATTTTTCAAAAGGCTATCCTTCTTTTATGGAATTACCTTTGTACCATTATGAGTTTATCAAACTTTTCAAAAGTCTATTTCTGGGTTCTCAATTCTGTTCTGTTGATTTATGTTTCAATCTTTCCATCTATACCACACAGTCTTGATTACTGTTGCTATATAGTTAAGTCTTAACATGGAGTAGAGTGTTTCCTTCCTTATTATTCGACGTTTTCAAATGCGTTTTAGCTACGCTAGGTCCTTGGCATTTCATATAAATTTTAATATAAACTTGGCTATATCTATAAAAAATCTTACTGGGTTTTTAATTAGGTTTGCATTAAACCTGTAGATCATTTCGAGAAGAACTGACATCTTTTCTACATGTAGTCTTCTAATTTATGAACTCAGTATGTCTACCAATTCATTCAGATCTTTTTTTGATTTCTTTAATCAGTATTTTGTTCTTTTCAGCATACAGATCCTGTACATCTTTTCTTAGTTTCTACCTAAGTATTTCATTATACTTGAGGTGATTTTAATTTTTTTAATATTTTGGTTATTGAGGTATATATCTGATTGATATTTGTTGAACTTGTATCCAGTCATCTTGTCACCTTACTGAACTCACATGTTTATTCTAGGTTGTTTAATTTGTGTGTGTGGAATCCTTGAGATTTCCTATTAGATACCACGTTATTTCCAAATAGGGACAGCTTAGTTTCTTCTTTTCTGAGCTGTATGTCTTTACATCCTTTTCTGGTACTTTCTGGAACTTCTAGCTTGATCTACTTAGTGTAACTACAGATTAGTTTGAATTTTTTTTTGTAAATGTAATTATAGATTATTCACTCTTTATTTTGTGCCTTTTACTCAGCATAATTATTTTGAAAGTCATCCCTATTTTTGTGTGTGCCAATAATTATTACTTTTTATTGCTGAGTTGTATTCACTTGCTTGGAAATCCCAAAATTTGTTTATTTGTGCTCAAGTGGATAACCATTTGGGTTGTTTCTAGTTTTAGGCTATTACAAATAAAGCTGCTATGGACATTTGCTCGTAAGCACATGTAATGAAATGTAGTGTCATTTCTTGAGTGAATACGAGGGAGTGGAATGGCTAAGTATTATGTTGATGCATGTTTAATTTTTGACAGTGATGCTTATACAAAATGGTTTTTCTAATATTTACACCATTCTCCTTCTCCATCAGCAGTATGTGAAAGTTTCAGTTCCTCCACATGCTCATCAGCTAGATGTTCTGATGGACCGCGCCACCTCACTGAGCATTTATCCTGGTTTATTGAGGTGTAGTTGACGTATTATATTGCGTAAGATTAAGGCAAACAATGTGGTGGCTTGATATGTGTACCTATTGAGAAATGATTACCAAGAGAGGTTAATTAACACTTCCATCACTTCGCATACTTATCATTGTTTCATTGTGGAGAGAACACTTACGATCTACTTTCTTAGCATCTTTAAATTGTACAAGAGTATTGTTAACTATAATCCACATGCATTAAGGTTTTAAACCTAATCATTAATGAATAATGATGTTGAGCAACATTTTATGTTTTCGCCATCCTCCTATGTTAATTGGTGAAGTGATTTATAACTGTTTTGGCCCTTCTCGGGGTCTTTTTTTAATTATTGAGTTTTGATACCCCTGGATATTGTGGAATCCATTACTTGAATATACTGTCTCCCAGAACATAACTTGGTTTTACACACTGTTAGAGAGTCTTTTGAAGAGCAGAAGATTTAAATTTTGATGTTGTCAAATGCATCAAATTTTCATTTTATCAGACAGATTTGTTTTTTGTGCTGTTTCTAAGAAATCATTACATGACCGTGTCACAAATATTTTCTGTTTTCTCCTAGAATGTTTAGAATTTTAGATGTTACGTTTAGATCTATGATCCATTGTTTGTGAATCTTTGAGTGGGTTATGGATCAACATTCATTATTTTACACATGTATATTCAATTATGCCAAGACCATTTGTTGATAAATCTATCTTTCCTCCACTGAATTGCTTTTTTTGCCTTTGTTGTTGCGGAAAATTGGCTGTTCATATATGCATGGGTCTATTTCTGGACTATCAATACATTTTCATGGATCTATTTGCCAATTTTTATGGCAGTACCACACTGTCTTGGTAACTGCAGCTTTGGAATACAACTGGAAATTAATTAACGTCTTCTTAGTATGTATAGTGCAAGGTTTTTCTTTCCATTCAGCTATTCCAGGTCTTTTGCATTTCTTTATATGTTTTAGTTTTAGTTTCTCTACTTGTATAAAAATAAATGCCTACTTGGATTTTGACTGGAGTTGCACTGACACATTTGAGGAAATCTGTTCTCTTGACAATATTGAATATTTAAGCAAATAAACATGGTATATCTTTCATTTATTTAGATTTTTTTTAGTTTCTTTTACCAATATTTCCTAAGTTTTAGAGTACAGGATTCCATATACTTGTTCAGATTTATCTTTAAGTATTTTGTAAAACAGATATTTTAAAATTTCATTTCTAATTATTCACTGGTAGTATGTGGAAATATACATTATTTTGTATATTGATCTTTCATTCTGAAACTGTGTTAAGTTCACTTGTTCTCCCAATGCGTTATGGATTTTATTAGATTTTCTATGTGTATAATCATAACATCTACTAATAAAAACAGTTTCACTTTTGCTTTTCCAATTTGGATGCTTTCTATTCCTTTTTTTCCCCTTGCCCTGTAGAGTTGGAGACAACATTGAGTACAGTGTTGAATAGAATTAAAAAGACCAATCCTACTTGCCTTGTTCCTGATCTTGATGGAACTGTATATCATCTTTTACTGTTGTGTATGATGTTAGCTATAGATTTTTCATCAATGCGCTACATTGGTTTTAGGAAGAATACTTTTAACACTAGTTTGGTCAAAGTTTTTATCCTTAATGGAAGTTGGAACTTCAAAACGTTTTTCTGCATCTGTTGAGATGTCAGATAATTTTTATTTTTTAGTTTCTTAATATGATGATAGACATGAATTGAATTTGAATGCTAAACCAAGCATACATTTTTGGGTTAAACCAATCATACATTATTGTTTCTAAATGTTGCTAGGTTCAATTTGCTAAAATTTTCTTTAGAATTTTTGAATATATGTTCATGACTGACATTGCTCTGTTGCTTTCTTTTCTTATAGCGGTTTTGTCTGCTTTTGATATCAGGGGAAAGCTCTCCTCATAGAGAAAGTTGGGATACACACCTCCTCTTTAGTTTTTTGAAAGAATATATAGATAATTGGTTACTTCTCTGTCCCTAAACAGAGTTCCTAGTGAAGGAAATCTAGGTTTGACTACGCCATCTGGACCTGATTTTGGGGTGGGGGAGAGTTATTTATAATGCAAATTTTCTATTTGAGATCCTCTTCATTCTTGAATTTTTTCTATAATGTTTCTTAGTATCCATATACATGAATATGTACATATATATATACACACACACCCCTTCTTATCTTTTGTCATCCTGACCTAAAGCACAGATTGGTTTTTTACTAACAATCATAGTGTAAGTAAAATTTATTTTGTATTTTTCTTATCCTAATTATTATTGATCTTTCAAAATCATTTTTGTATTATACATTAAATTTTATTGATCTTCAAAATATTCCATCAAAAATTTCAGTTAGTATCAATTCCTAATTTTTTGTTTTTTAATTTCTATGGAAACTATAAAACTTTCTGAAATAACATATGTCTACTTAATAATGATAAAGAGAGTAACTTTTAAAATGAATTAAATATATTATCAACATTGGTAAATCGCAATACATTTTGTTCTCTCTTTGGTTCATTGTTTGAGGGACTATTAAAAAGAACATGAAGACTTATTTTAGTAGTGGAATATTGGGTTATGTTTAGTCAGTTTATTTTTTCAAACCCAAATAGAAGAGACTTTTACCTACTTCTATTATAAAAATCATAATTATTCACTGAATATATTTTGAGGATAACAATTAAGCAAAAATATTAAATTAAACATTTTAATAATATCAGAAGCCACCAATAACTAATATTAACATTTCATTGTATCTCTGTCCTACATATATTTTCTATGAAACAAAAATAGTTTCTTATACGTATATGTGCATAGTTCATACTTAGGTATATAATTTTTCTTAATAACTAAAATAATCAAGTATATAAACTTTTTTGAAATATTTATCCCCACATGACAATATGCATATAATCTTTTTTTAATTTCAAAGTTGTAATTTTATTCAAATTCGGTGGACTACACAGAAAATTTTATTCCTTGATGGTAGACAAAGAAATAGTACAGTCATTCTATGATACAAAGAAAGACCCATGAATGTTAAAAATACTAAAAATAAACAAAAAAAAATGGATGAATTTAGAGAGGGTTAGGAGGACATTTGTTCAGAAGACATAACATGTACTTAAATTCTATATACCATACTACACTTTTGCTAGAAATATACCATAGACCAAATCATGGGATTATTTCATTTTACTTCCTAAAAGAGGAATTATCAAAACAGTGCTGTCAAAAAATGAATCTTAATGAAGATATAATACGCATCCATGTGAATCAAATTAGAAGAAAGTTAGATGCATGAAAGACAGGCAACAAACCTAATTCACCATAGAGTAGACTCCCTATGCACAATTATAAAAACATTTAGAACTTGACTTTTAAACAAGAATGATTCTCATTTTTCAGGAAAATGGGAAAAGTAATATCCATTAGACAAAAACACACATTTAAGACTCAAGATCAGGGCCAGCCTCAATGGTCTAGTGGTTAAGTTTGGCGCGCCCCACTTTATCAGCCCAGGTTCGGGTACCAGGTGCAGAACTACACCACTCATCTACCAGTGGACATGATGTGGTGGAGGCTCAGATAAAAATAAAAAAGAGGAAGATAGGCAACAGATATTAGCTCAGGGTGATTCTTCTTCAGCAAAAAAAAAAAAAAGAAAAAAGAATCAAGATCAAGCTGGTAAAAAAAATTGTAAAAAACAGGAAACTTCCATGGAAGACCTCAAGAAATTAATTTTAATTGATATGTCCACTATTATAGATAAAAGGCCTGATTTAGACAAAATGAGATGCAGTGCAAACCTTCTGAGTTGCTGAAATGCCAAGTGTGTTGAGTTAACAGATTCTCTAGGGCTCATATGTGAAATAATGGCACCAATGAGATAAGAACAGGACCCTAAGATCCCCACGTGGAATGGGAACATTTGAGCAATCTCAGATGACTGTTGACTTCAAGTCATCACACTACAATGAGCCTCCTCAAAACCACAGTCAAGTGTGATCTTACACCACATAGAAGAGTATGAAGGCCAAAACAGAAGAAATATGCTTGCACAAACACACACCCATGCACAAACACACACATAGACACTAGAAAATTTATTCTAAAGGTTGAGAATAACAACAAAGTCATGTGAAATTGCCTTCTATACCTACTATTCTTCCTCACTCCCACACAGCATACCCACTCTCCTTGCCTGCTCTTATGGTCTATAGTCCCCAACCCATTCTACTGTACTATAGGATTTACTTAGTTATTATGTTTACATTTCATCTCTCCCCCTTGAAGAAGACAAAGATTTTTACTGGTTTGTTCACCTATGTATTGATTGCACTTAGAGGTGTGACTGGAACATAGAAGGCAACCTCCAAATATATGATGAAATTATTTGTATTTGGTTTTTCTTCTGAAGGCACACACAATAAGGCTAAAGTCATAATCTAATTTATAGGAATCACATTAGACAGTGAACTTTAAGAAAAGTTATTGCATAATTTTTTCGACAGCTTATGTAGAGCATATTTAACATTCGTGTTCCTCAAGCTGTAGATCAAGGGATTTAACATGGGGATAACCAGGGTGTAAAATATGGAAGCTACTTTATCAGCGTCAAAGGAATGAGTGGACTTGGGCCGCACATACATAAATATTAAAGTCCCATAGAAGACTGTGACCACTGTCAGGTGGGATCCACAGGTGGAAAAAGCTTTGCGCCTACACTCAGCAGAATTCATCCTGAGAATGGCTCTGATAATGAGCAGGTAAGACACAAGCACTATCAGAAGGGATGACAAATTAAAACTCGCCAATATCAGAATAATCATTTCAATTTCATGTGTGTTTGAGCAGAGCAAAGATAACAAGGGGAGACAGTCACAGTAGAAATGATGGATGACATTGTACCCACAGAAGGACAAATTAAAAATCTTTATGGTGATTAAAAGAGAAGCAAATGTACTATAAAGATATGGAATTGCCACCAGCACCCCACATACGCTTTGGGACATGATGATTGTGTAGAGCAGAGGGTTACAGATGGCCACATAACGGTCATAGGACATTGCCGATAGAATAAAAAGTTCACTAACGATGAACACAAGAAAGAGTGCCAGCTGCGAGGCACAAAAGTAATAGGATATTGTACTTTGATCCACGACAAAATTTACTAACATTTTGGGGCCCACAGTTGTTGAATAACCAATATCGGTAAAAGCCAGGTGTCTGAGAAAGAAGTACATGGGTGTTTGTAGCCTGGAGTCCATCTTACTGAGGATGACGATGCCCAAGTTGCCCACCACTGAGATGACATAGATGATGAGGAAGAGCCCAAATAATGGAGCCTGCAGCTCTGGGTGGTTTGTGATTCCCATGAGAATGAATTCATTTAGCACTGTTCGATTGTGTTTTTCCATCCAGATTTAACAGAAAACCTATTCTGGATAGAGAAATCAGCACAGTCAATAGCTTTCATGTGGTATACCCTGGTAATTTTTTAGCATACTAAGTTGGAATACATAAAATAAATCCAAATTTACCATTTAGACTCTAATCAAATAAACCACTTTCTGCAACTAAAACATGCATTTAGTAATAGAAACCGAGATAGAGATAGAGACAGAGTTGAAGACACAGGGAAAATTTGTCCCCCAATAGACATTTGACAATATTCAGAGGAATTTTAGTTGCTACAACTGGAAGAGGGATACTACCGGCATCTAGTGATTAGAGTCTAGTGATGCTGCTAATTATCCTGCTATATTTGGGAATCCCCCCACAACAAAGAATTATACACCCCTAAATGCCAATAGTGCCAAGGATGGCAAACCCTGATATATGTTTAGATATACATATAGATATATGTATAGCTATAGATACAGACATATACAAACGTAGGTAAAGGAAGCAAAAATTAGAAATTGTAAAAACTTTAGGCATTAGGTTACAGGTGTTTGCTAAACTTTTTGGTTTTTTATATAATGACAATTACGTAATTACATTTACTTATGATCACATAACTTGACAATACATATATTAATTACATAATAGATTTTTTAAAATCCATATTTCAATTATGTGTGGAAACATTTAGAAGCCCCTACTTTAAAACATTCCTCCGAAAGCCATTATGCCTACAGGTGGTACAAGATGAAACAACACACAACTGATATTTGATAGAGGTATGTAAACGAGGAAACTCGAAAAGGTAATAGTAGAGATTATTTGTCTTTATATAGGGAAGTATAGATAAGTAGATGTAGTCTCTGCTATACCTATATTTGTGATATATACAAAGGTGTACTTTGGGCAAATGATGAAAGGATTCTTAATATCTGTACACAATAGCAGAATCAACTCTTTCTGGTAGTGTTGTTGGAAAGATAGTTGAGAATTACATGTTTCAACGTGTTTATGGTGCCTGGAAATATGCCTCAAATAACAAGCACATATGGGTTATTTTGTGTTTGTTTTTATTTATTTAGGTGGAGACAATATGTTGTGTGTAACTTAGCTTCTTTGTCATGGGTATGAAGATGAATAGATGGAGTAGTGTGTTATCCAGGTAAGTGTCCCCAGTGCGTCCCCCCCACTGTATTCTACGACATCACACTGACAAGATGAAGTACACAAATATATGTGTGGACTCCACAATGTTATTTTAAGTCTGTCTGCATGTTACCACCACAAAGAACTCCTCCATAGTATAACATTTAATGCAGACCTAAGTATAATGAAATAAAGATGCATATAAATATCCCCAATAAGCCATCAGTTAAAAAAAATACCAGAGTAATACCAGAGTTAAATGAGGATGGCAGGCTAAGGTATAAGACTTAGTGGTTCGAAAAATTGTATCTATGCTTCCTTAAAAAAAAAGACAAAGAAATAGAATTGATCCTGGCTACAGGGAAAGTAGCAGTGTCAGGAGTCTCTGTGTGAGCTCTAAGAAAACAAATTGAAAAATACAGCATTTACAACATTGTATCATATATGTGCTTACAGGAAATCCATACTTTCTCACATAAAACATTGTTTATAAGATTGTGAGCTTCTGATTTCCTACCCTGTCCCCATGTACACACCCCTCTACGTCAGAAATACTGAACTACTGTTAGGAAAAAATGTTTAAATCAATGGAATAAGAAACAATATAAATTTTGGGGGGATGTAATGATGGAAAGCTAAAGAAAACAAATCTCATTGGTAAGTGCTGATTTCCTGTAAGATGAGGGAGAATAGAAGGGCTTTTTCTCACCAGCTTTAGAGTTCTATGGAAAGCATCAAATTACTTTTTCATTGTTTACTCTCTGTGTTGATTATCAGATTATTATTTTTTAAAACTATACTCTTCAAGAAAATTATATCTGCTTTCTGTCAGATTCCACTGGAAACTGAACATGCTGTACATTGTACAATCACTATAAAACTGGGGACTTAAAAGTCTCCTAGTGTCCAAAAATTGCTTTCCACATCTCAATGTAAGGTGGAAACCCCATTTTGCTCATCAAGACACCAGAAAAATTCACATTTATGCATTGATTTAAATTTTCATTAATTATTACGATATTTTTGAGCAGGGAATAAGAAAAGCCTCAAGTCACTAAATGACTAAGGATTTAGAAAGACATCCAATTAGAAACTAAATACCTGCAGTTTTATAATTCTGCCTTAATTTTTACTCTTTTATTCCTGACTCTTTTTTAGGCTTTCTTGTGTCTTGGTTTTGTTTTCTATTATTCACATGAATAATTAATTATATGAAATATAAATACTACATAAGCACGGACATTACATAAGTCAGTGACATTTCACTGTACTGACATTACAGTACATAAGTACTGACATTTCAAAGACGCTTATTAGCATTTGTGAAAATATTTGAACAATTAATCTGAAGAAATGAAGAGCAGTTCTATTCTGCTCATGCATTATCAAAAGCAGAATGCACGTGGAAGTGAATCAGGAATCCTAATATTTTGCTGTGCTTTGCCATAGAATAAAGGTGTTCTTGCAAATGTCACCAAAACTATTCAGATACTAGTAAAATATGGCACCACATGAAATAGCTTGTTTACCTGTAATGAAACCTCTGTCTTGGCTCCCCATGTGCTTCGTAACATGGCAGAGTGAGAACAATTTATGGATTTTTTTTCACCCTCTGATACTCTCCCTGAGGAGATGCCAAGCAATTATTGATTATTTCTGAAACATTCGAAAGCTTAACAGAATGCAAGAGGAGTGCTTAATAATTGTCTAAAACAAATTGCATTTGCCAGCAAGTGAGGAAGATTTATTCATGTATTACATTCCTACCTGTTACTCTTGATTAACTTTCTTCTTTTTTCCACTTTGATGGTTAACTTTTGTGTCTACTTGGCCAGGCTTGGTGCCCAGCTGTTTGGTCAATCACAATCTAGATGTTATTATCAAGATTTCTTTTTAGATATCATTAACATTTAAGTAAATAGACCTTGAGTAAAGCCAATTACCCTCTGGAATGTGGGTAGGCCTCATCCAAACAGTTGCAGCCTTAAAGAGCAAAGACTGAGGTCCTCCAAAGAAAAGGAAATTCTGCTCCAGACTGCAATATAGAAATTCTAACTTAGTTTTCCACCTTTGTACTCAAGACTGCAGTATCAATTATTGCAGCGCCAGCCTGCCCACAGATTTTTGCCTTGCCAGTCCCAACAATTACATGAGTCAATTCCTTAAAAATCTCTGTCTGTATAAACATGTATAAATATAATCTCCTTTTGGTTCTGTTTCTCTGAAGTATCCTAATACAATCACATAGGGAAATGGATTACTATATTTTATCTTTACAACAACCTTGTCAGTATTCCTCCAGTTCTACCATGGTCTCCTCAAATGGGTGACACAATGGAGACATTTTTAAATGCTGCCCTACTGCATTATTGAAATGATTAGATGAACTAAACATAATAATATATTGTGCATATAACATCTTGTTTCCTTAATTTTGGGGGTATTGTTGTTTGTTTGTTCGTTTTTTTCTTTTTGACCATGGGGAGAGAAATTAGCTACCCCTACTTCTCATCCTCATTTTGTAGTAAGTTAGTAAGTTGTCATCATCTGTTAAGGTCTTCTCTTTCATCGTATTTGCCTGTATTACATTTCAAGATTTCCTGTTTTTCCATAATGTCCAATACTCACTCCAATTCTTCTTGTCTACTTTAACACATACTCTACTGGGTTTGCTAAATAGCCTGCATGATCAATATATTCTGCAAAAATGTGTTATTTTGTGTCTATATGTTTTGCTGTGTTATTTTGCTGTAATAAATTTTGTTGCATTTTTAATCACTTTAATTATTTGTGATGTATCCACATTGTGACTTTTTTTGCTTCTTTCTTCATTGCAGTCAATAACATATAGCAAATTTCGTGGATCTATTCATTATTGGTAGATATCTGTTTGTCTCCAACCTCAGTTACCACCAACACTACCACCACATACAGTTCAATGAGAAGCCTTGAGCTCGCCGTGTTAATACGTTGTGAACAAAATTATCCATGATGATTATTTTACATATCTGCCTCTGTGTGTGTGTTGATATGCATATACAACACCTACATCTATATGCACACCTACACATAAGCACACACACAAAATGAGACCTGTTGATAAGAGAAAATATAATGAGATTTAATTTGGTTAAATATTTCAGATTGTTTGTACCGATACCCTCTTCCACCACCAAATAGATGAGGTTCTTAGATCTTCACATCTATGATAGGTGCTTGAATTACGTTCTCTCTTGTTAATTGAATAATGTTGTAAAATGTATGTTTCTATTATTGACTTTTTCCTTATTTATGGTTTGATTTATTGGCATGTTTGGTAATTATGTAAAACAACTTTATATAGTTCTCATTAAAAAAATTTGCACAAATATAAAATGTAAAATTTTGTTAGTTTTGACATAAGTATGCATCTGAAACATCATCAAAACAATCAAGATAATGAACATATCCATCACCACCAGAGTTTCTTTGTGTCTCTCTTATGTAATATTTCCATTCTACCCCTTTCTTACCCCATACTGTCCCAGATGGCCTTAGATTTAACTGTTTTTTACTTTTGTTTTGTTTTGGGATAGTTATACAACTACAAGAAGTTGCAAAAAAGAGCACAAAAAATTGCAACAATTTGTATAAATACAGTATGATATTATGATCATGAAATTAACATTGGTATAATCCACTGTTCAGATTTCACTAGTTTTGCATGCACTCATTTGTGTGTTTGTGTGTGTGTCTATATATATATTTCTATGTGATTTTATCATATGAATATGTTTGTGTAACCACCACAACAGTCATTTGCAGACCTAGTCCATAACTACAAAGGTCCTTCATGTCCCTCCTTTATAGCCACACCCTCTTCCCTCCTCTCATTCTCATGTCCTCAACCCTTGTCAGCTACTAATTCATTTTCCATCACTATAATTTTATCATTTGACCAATGTTGTGTAAATGAAATACTCTTTGTAACTTTTTGCAATTAGCTTTCTTCAGTCAATATAATTCTCTTGAGATCCATTATGTTTTTGTGTATCAATCATTTGTTCCTCTATCATTGCTTTATTGTTATTGTTCCTTTATTATTTCATGTGAATCATGATAAAGTATGTTCAATTGTTCACTCATTGAAAGACATTTACGGGGCCGGCCCTGTGGCTTAGCGATTAAGTGCTCGCGCTCCGCTACTGGTGGCCTGGGTCAGATCCCGGGGGCGCACTGACGCACAGCTCGTCCCACCATGCTGTGGCCGTGTCGCACATACAACAACTAGAAGGATGTGCAACTATGACATACAACTATCTACTGGGGCTTTGGGGAGAAAAAGGGAAAAAAAAAAGGAGGAGGATTGGCAATAGATGTTAGCTCAGGCCTGTCTTCCTCAGCAAAAAGAGGAGGATTGGCATGGATGTTAGCTCAGGGCTGATCTTTCTCCCCCCAAAAAAAACAGACGGAAAGACAGTTAAGTTGTTTCCAATTTTCAACTATTCCAAATAAAACTCCTATAAACTTTTGTGCAAAAGTCATTGTGTGAACGTAAGTTTTCATTTCTCTGGGCTGAATGTCTGAGAGTGAGATTGATAGTTTGATTTAATTTTGAAGTTCAATTTACCAATTTGCACTTTATGGATCATATTTTTAATGTCTTGCTGATGAACTGTTCACCTGGTATTTGATATATTAGTATAGATAGATTTTCTCTAATGTTTTTGTCTAAACTTTTATAGTTTTACATTTAAGTCACAATTTATCTTGAGTTAATCTTTGTGTAAAGTTTAGGTCAACATTCTAATTTCTTTTCTTTCTTTATCAATTTTTTTTTGCCTATGGACATCTAATTGTTCCAGTACAATTTCTTAAATGGTTATCCTTCTTTCATTGAATTACCTTTGTACTTCATGAAAAATTTGTTCGACTTATGATTTCATAAGTGTCTATTTCTGGCTTCTCTCTTTTATTTTATTGATATATTTATCTGTCCCTCTGAAAATACCACCAAGTCATGATAACAGTAGCTATATACTAAATGTTAGCTGACCTATTCTTTCCACAGTATTTCAATTTAAAAATGTGTTTTAGCTATTCCAAGTCTTTGGCATTTCATATAAATTTTAGTATAAACTCATGTCTATCTACAAAAATATTGCAGAGATATTATTTTGATTTTCATTAAACCTATAGATCAAATTGGGAAAAATTTATACGTTTACTATATTTAGTCTTCTAATCTATTAATACAAAATGTCTCCCATTTGTTTATATCTTCTTTGATTTCTTTTCTTTCTTTTTTTTTTCTCCCTGAGCTAACATCTGTTGCCAAACTCCCTCTCTTTTTTTTCCTCTCCAAAGCCCTGGTACATAGTTGTATATTCTAGTTGTAAGTCCTTCTAGTTCTTCCATGTGAGCTGCCAGCACAGCATTGACAGCCTGGCTACTAACAGATGAGTGGTTTGGTTCCACACCCAGGAACAAATCCCTGGCCACTGAAGCAGAGCATGCCAGACTTTTTAACCACTAGGCCATCAGGGCTGGCTATCTTCTTTGATTTCTTTATTCAGCATTTTGTACGTTTCAGCAAACAGATCCTGTACATATTTTGTTAGTTTCTACCTAAGTATTCATTACCCTTGGGGTGATAGTTGTGTTTTTTATTTCTGTTTCATTGTTAGTACGTAGAAACCTGATTGATATTTTCTTGTTGGTCTTGTATCCTGTTACCTTGCTGAACGCATCTTTTAAGTCTAGACTTTTTGTTTTTTATTTCTTTTTAGTAGATTCCTAGAGATTTTTAGTATTGTGATTACTGATATTGTTAGGTTTTAGTCTATCACATTGTGATTTGCTTTCTATTTGTCCCATTTTTTTCTACTTTTCCTATTTTTCTGTTCTATATTTTTATTGAGGACTGAAAAGCTATAACTATTTTCCTGTTATTTCAGTGTTTGCTGTAGGGTATGTGGTAGAGATATTTTCCTTGTCACAGTCTACCTTCAAGGGTAATCATAGCCCTTCAAATATAAAATAAGAACTTCACTATATCTAACCTCTCCTATCATGTCCTTCATACAATTTGTGTTACATATTTTTATTATTTTTAAACAATTGATTGTCTTTGAGATTTAAATTATTAGAAACCTTATATGTGGTTATTAGTTCTGGTGTTCTTCATTCCTTTGTCTAGATCAGGTTTTCACCAGGTATCATTTTCCTTCCGGCTGAAGGGCGTCTTTACCATTTCTTACAGCGCAGGTCTGCTGGTGATGGATTCTTTCCGCATTTGTACATCTGAAAAGTCTTTATTATGCATTCCTTTGCGAAAGATCTTTTTCCAGGTATAGAATTCTAGGTCGACAGGCATTTTGTTTGTACTTTAATGATGTTTCTCCTCTGACATCTCACCTGCTGCGCTTCTGATGACAAATATAATGTTATTCTTTTCTTTGTTTCTCTGTATAAAAAGTACCGTTTTCTTTGACTGCTTAAGGTTTTTATTTATCATTGGCTTTGAGTAATTTGATTATGATGTGACTTCAAGTAGTTGTCTACATGTTTCTTGTATCTGGTGGTTTTGTTAATCTTCTTGAATCTGAGAATTTTTAATTTTAATCATATTTAAATTTTTTTAACTATATATTTCTGAATAATTTCAATGCCCCTCTTTTGGGGAGAGTTCAGTTACATGCATACTTAGTTGCTTGAAGTTCTCTTCCAGCTTATTGTTGCTTTTTTCAAGTTTTTGATTTTTCCACTGTCTGTGTAACATTTTGGATACTTTCTATTGCTATATTTACAGGTTCGCTAATCTTTTCTTCTGCAATGTCTAATCTGCCTTAAATACAATCCTATGTATCTCTCATCTTGAACATGGTACATTTTATCTCTAGAAGCTCAATTTCTTTTTTTTAATACCCTCCATGTCTCTTCTTACCATTTTGAAAATATGATATACAATTATAATAACCATTTTTTGTTCTTGTTTGATATTCCAAACATACATGTAAGTTTTTGGTCAGTTCTGATTGATTGGTTATTCTGTTCATTATGGATCATGTCTTCCTGTGTCTTTGTATGCCCAGTAATTGTAAAATGTATCCCATACATTGTGAATTTTATTCTGGTCGATGCCAGATAATTTTGTATTGTATAAATATTCTTGAGCTTTGTTTTGGGATACAGTTATTTGGAAATACTTTAATCCTTTCAGGTATGGCTTTTATACTTACTAAGGTGGGTCCAGAGCAGTGTTCAATTTTGTGCTTATTCTCCTCTATGGAGTAAGACCTTCTTGAGTGCTCTACCTAAAGCCTTGTGAATTATGAGTTTTTGTACTCTCTATGTAACAAATTGGCACAATGCCTGCCTCTGAGTTCTGGGCGCTGCTGTCTTTAATCCTTTCAGATGATTCTTTCTTCAGCTTTGGATGGTTTCCACTTGCATATGCTGATCAGCCATCTGTTGAGCAATTGAGGAGGATTCTCTGTAGAGACCCAGTGTCCTTTCCCACGCAACTCCTTATCTTTGGAGCTCTGTCTTGCAAACTCTGGCTATCTTGGTCTCACTGGACGCTCAACTCTGTCTTTCCACTCAAAGATTCTTCTAGGCTTTGCTTGAGTTTGCCCTTTTGTCATTGTAGCCTGGAAACTCTCTTAAGACAAGAAAGTGGGGCAATCATAGGATTCACCTCATTTGTTTCTCATCTCCCAGAGAAACTGTTCTTCATTGTCCGATGTCAATACTTTGAAAATTATTGTTTCTTATATATTACCCTTGTTTTTGTTTTTTGTTTTGTTTTGTTTTAACGGGAGATTAAGTTCAGTTTCTATTACTCCATATTAATTGGAAGCAGAAGAGTACGGATAGTCCCCAACTTACAATGTTTTGACTTATGATTTTTCAGCTTTATGGTGGTGCAAAAGTGATATGCTTTAGGTAGAAACTGTACTTCAAATTTTGAATTTTGATCTTTTCCCAGGCTAATGATGTCTGGTACAATATTCTCTCGTGATGCTTGGCAGTGGCAGCAAGCTGCAGCTCACAGTCAGCCACGTGATCACAAGGGTAAACAATCGATACACTTAAAACCATTCTGTATCCATACAATCATTGTGTTTTTCACTTTCAGTACAATATTCAATAAATTATATGAGGTATTTAACACTTTTTTATAAATTAGTCTTCACGTTAGATGATTTTGCTCAAGTGTAGGCTAATGTAAGTGTTCTGAGAATGTTTATGGTAGGCTAGGCTAAACTATGATGTTCAGTAGGTTAGGTATATTAAATGCATTTTTGACTTAATTAAGGTGAGCTCTGAAACTAGAATTTCCATTCTTTTTAAATCGTTTTATATCCCAAATAAATATGAAAAAATATTATTGACATTTTCTTAAAAATATGTCAAAAATCTAATCATATCACATCTTCTGACTGTTCCCACCCTGGCTTAAGCTTTTCTCCTCTCTCAAATTTATCATAATTAAACCCCTCATGATTTTCCATTTCCAAATCTTAGTATCTTACAGTCTATTAATTGCACAGCAGTCTCAGCTGTAATTTAACCAAAGATAGATTAAATTACTCCTTAGCTCAAAATCTTCCAATGCTTTTTTTTTTTATCAATCAGAATAAAAGGCTTTTACAATGGTCTGTATAGTCTAACAATGTCAAATTATATGTTATAAGTCTATCATTATCTCCTCTATTTCCTAATCACAGTTTGCGCTCCAACCGCCTTTGACTCTGATGTCCCTTCACAGAACAATAATATTGTCATTTAAGAACTGTTGCATTGACAGTTCTCTCTCTCCGGAACAGTCTTCCCCTAGATAGCCATATGTCCACTCACTCAACTCTTTAGTGTTTGTCTCAATGCCATCTTTGCAGAGGGCTCCCCGACAGCCTTAATTAAAATTTAACCTCCATCTTGCCTACTTGCTCCATTTCATTTTCCTGTTGCTCAGTTCAGTCTATCATACTGTATAACCCACTTCTCACTCCACTTTTCTTTCTTTTTGCAGAGAAAGAGTTACCCTGAGCTAACATCTGTTGCCAATCTTCCTCCTTTTTTTTTTTCTCCCCAGAGCCCCCGTACATGGTTGTATATGCTAGATGTAAGTCATTCTAGTTCTCCTATGTGAGCCACCACCATAGCATGGCAACACACAGGTGGTGTGGTTCCATGACCAGGAAGTGAACCCAGGCCACCAGACAGTGAGCACTGAATTTTAACCACTAGGCCATTAGGGCTGGCTCTCCACTTCTTTTCTCCTAGCCTCATAAACAGAGGGATTTGGGTTGTTAAACTTAATAATATCAGTTTACTCCCTTGAATGAATCCATTTATATAACATCCATCAGGTGTCTTTGTTTGTGCCTTTTCCTGTGATAGACAGTACAGATAAAATTGTGAATGGAATATACATATTCTGTGGCTTTATAAAAATAAATGTTTAGTGGAAGAGACATGCAAACAGGCTACATGTGAAAACATGCAGGAATGGTGCCTAATCTGGACTTGAAACTAGTTTAGGTTAATATCTGAAGTATGAGCAGGAGTTAGCCGTCTGTTGGTGATAGATTTTGATTTGAAAATAATGGATACATTTCCTTATTTTCGTGTTTATCACATGCTGATTCTTGCCCATCCCATGGAGGCAGCAGCGCAAAGTTAAAATGATGATAGTTATTGGATACTTTAGCTAGCACATCATTTGTTAGTGTATCCTACAATTAATTTTAAATAGAATCTTTGCATACATATTCCAGGTTCTATGTAGAGCAATTTTCACCTCTTTGTTCCTCAGATTGTAGATCACGGGATTCAGCACGGGTATTACCAGAGCATAAAATGAAGAGGCCATTTTATCAGTGCCAGGGGAATGACTGGACTTGGACTGAGCATACATAAAAAACAGAGTACCATGGAATATGACTACCACTGTCAGATGAGATCCTCAGGCGGAGAAAGCCTTGTGCCTGCCTTCTGCAGAGTTCAAACTGAGGATAGTGACAAGGATCAGCATGTAGGACACAAGGACTGTCAGAAGCGATGAAACCCAAGTAAAAACTGAAAAGGTGAGAATTATCAATTTAATTTCATGTGTGTTTGAGAAGAGTAAATATATCAATGGCAGACTATCACAGGAGAAATGCTGGATGACGTTATAGCCACAAAATGATGAAATGAAAATTTTTACGGTGGTCAACAAAAACAAAGAGACACTGCATAGTTAGGGTATTGCCACCGGCAGCTGACATAGTCTCTGTGACATGATGACTGTATAGGGCAGAGGGTTACAGATGGCCACATCGCAATCATAGGCCATTGCCGACAGAATGAAAATTTCACTAGGGATAAACAGACTGAAGAAAGTGAGTTGGGTAGCACACCAGTTATAGGAGATTGTATGTTGATCTACAGGAAAATTTTCTAGCATTTTGGGTCTTATAGCTGTTGAATAACTGAGGTCAGTGAAAGCCAGCTGTCTGAGGCAGCAGTACATGTCTGTTTGTAGCCTGATGTCCATCTTGGTGAGGATAATCAAGCCCGGGTTACCCACCATTGAGACCACATAAACAATGAGGAAGGGTCCAAATAATGGAGCCTGCAGCTCAGGGAGGTCCATGATTCCCATTAGAATGAATTCATTCAGCATTGTTATATCGTGTTTGTCCATACAAGAAATCTATACTGGGAATAAATATAAAAACAATCATTAACTTTCATTAGTATGACTGAGATTACCATTGTAATACATGACTAAAGGCTTAAATATTTCATTTATGTCTTGTTGCTTTAATTGGCTACTCCAGCACCTGGCAACTCAATTCTCTCTCTGCCAGCTCAAGCTAAGCTCTTGATGGTTTCTTAGATATGACACCAAAAGCAGAAACAATAAAAGTAAAAACAAACAGATAAATTGGACAATATCAAAATTTAAAAAACAAACTTTTATGTATCAAAGGACATTGTCAAAGAATGAAAAGATGACCCACACAATGAAAAAAATTACAAATCATATATTTGGTGAGGGTCTAGAATATAGAATGTGAAAAGGACTCTCACAAGTCAACACCAAAAACAAGAAAGCCAAATTAAAAAACAAACAAAAGACTTGAACAGATATTTCTCACAGAAGACAGACAAATGGCCGATAAGTACATAAAAAAGTGTTCAACATTATCAGTCAGTAGGTAAATGCAAATCAAAACCACAATGAGATACTACTTCAGACCCCTATGATTCTATTAAAAAAAAGGAAAATTACAAGTGCTGACAAGGGTGTGGAGAGATTATAACTTTTATACATTGTTGTTGGGAGTGTAAAATGGTACAGCCACTATGAAAACAGTTTAACAGTTACTTGATAAGTTTACCATAGAATTACTATTATGACCTAGCAATTCCACTCCTGGATATATATCCAAAAGTATTAAAACCCAGAGGTGTTCATACGAAAACTTGTAGGTAAATGTTCATAGCAGCATTATTCATGATAATCAAAAGGTAAAAACAAACCAAAAGCCCATCAACTGATGAATGTATAACAAATGTGGTATATCAATACAATGGAATATTAATAAGCTATAGAAAGAAAGAAGTATTGATAGATGCTACAACATGACGGAGCCTTTAAAACATTATGCTAAGTGAAATAAGCCAGGTATAAAAAGCCACATATTGTACAATTCCATTACATGAAATATCCAGAATAGGAAAATCCAGAGACAGAAATCAGAGTAGTTGTGGCTTATTCAGGAACACTGAATTAATTAACAAGAGACAATATATCTAGGGACATAATTATAGTGGATATAAAAAGCATTATAAATGTCATCTGACTGAATAAATGAGAGGTTGAAAAACTGTGCTCTTTTCTAAATCCATGCTAGTAAATACGAGCCTATCTATATGTGAGAAACAAGATACGAGATATTTTTCTCACCATCTTTAGAGTTCTATGTAAAGCACTGAATTATTTCTTTACATGGTTCTACTTATATTCACATTATTTCATATGATTATTGAAGATGACCTGGTTCTGATCTTTTAAACCTGATATTTTTTTTCTCTGAAGACTCTCAAAACATATAAAAAATACAATAGGCAGAACTTAGCATTGGACCTTCACTATAAATCCACCCTAACTGTAGAAGTTAGAAAAGTTAAATCATTTCCCAGCCCCACCCCACCCCTGCAAAATCCAGCTTTCAACGCTAAAATAAGTGATAATATGTGTAGTCTACAAGGAGACATCAATAAAATATCCATTTAAATATATATATATTTAAAGGCCAAAGTAATTTTGGAGTGGGAATAAAGAGACTTTCAGAAAGAGCTATTAAATAATGAGTGGAAAAGACACTGCAATTTTAGATAAAACACCCATTCTTGTTTTAAATTTCACCAAGATTTTTCTTTTTTTAAATCTGTTGGTGCAGATTTTACTCTTAGTTCCAATATCTATTAATGTACATTTGGTCATTCAAGGGACAGTTTGATGACATTTCAAAGACTCTTCCAAGACTTGTGAGGAAAGAGGGGCAGGCAGTCCTCTTACTAATCACACGTTCTGGTCTGATGGAGATTCTATGAAGTGAAATAAATACTTTAATACTTTGCTTTAGCTTCACCTCCAGCTAAAAGTGGTGAATTGTAAACGACATTGAACCTTTCAATGATATTGGTAAATTTGGGAAACATATAGCACATTCGGAAAAGAGAAATTTCAGGAATTTTAAAAATATTGATATAATCCTTTTAATTTAGAGCTAACTGGAAAACACCATGGAAATCTATTATTATTTGAGGTTAACAATTCTGAAACAAATCCGATTAACTACAAATCACAATATCATGTATGACATCTTGATTAAGGGTCCAAGTGAAAGAAAATAATCATGAAAATTTTAAGGTCTTGGAAGTGGGGTTTATTTATTTATTTATTTATTTATTTATTTATTTATTTATTTATTAGTGAGGAAGCTCGGCCCTGAGCTAACATCTGCCAATCCTCTTTTTGCTGAGGAAGACTGGCCCTGGGCTAACATCTATATCCATCTTCCTCCACTTTATATGGGTCGCCGCCACAGCATGGCTTGCCAAGCTGCGCATAGGTGTGTGACCGGCATCCAAACCCGCGAACCCGGGCCGCCGCAGCGGAGTGCGAGCACTTAACCACTTGGACCACCATGCCGGCCCGAAGGTGGGGTTTATTAACAACACTAATTCTCTTTTCAGAGGTTGCATTTTTTTTTTTTATGTGAGGAGGACCAGCCCTGAGCTAACATCTGCCAATCCTCCTCTTTTTTGCTGAGGAAGACTGGCCCTGGGTTAACATCCGTGCCCATCTTCCTCTACTTTATATGGGACGCCGCCACAGCATGGCTCAACAAGCAGTGCGTCGGTGCGCGCCCGGGATCCGGGCCGGCAAACCCCGGGGCGAACCCCGGGCCGTCGCAGCACAGCGCGCGCACCCAACCGCTTGCGCCACCGGGCCGGCCCCCAGAGGTTGCATTTTTTTTCGCTATTCAAAGAATACCAAGTAACTGCATCAAAGTAAAAGTCTAGCTTTCATAAAAAATCATAATAAAAAGATGTTTACAACATCATACTAGCCCAGATAGTTCAGTTATCAAAGCAGATTGTGAAAGATTTGGCTAAATCACCGACATGGGGTATTAGAGACTACAGTTTATATGGGGGATGGGGCCTCGAAAAGTCACTGGAACTCTGCGAGTTAGTCACAGAAACAGGTGCAGTCTACTCACCTCTAACGAGGTATCACTCTGTGCTCCCCCTGTGTTCCTAACATAACCCAATAGGAATTTATGGGTTTCTTTCCTCCTTTGAGATCCTCCCTGAGCAGAAAGGATACAATTTGTTAATTATGCCTAATGTATTTGAAAGCTTCAAACAAAGCCAATGGGATATCTGATAATTATACAGCACATCTTTATATTTCCATACAAATGAAGTCATGTTAGATACCTTTCCACAGTTTCTCTTCATTAATTCCATCTTACTGCAACCCGGAAATATGGAATCAACACATTGTATCTGTAGGACGGGTGTTTTAGTTTTTCTTTCAACTCTTAATCATCTTCTTTTAATATAGTGGCCTTTTATGACTTTATGGCTGAGCACAAAATGGAGAAATGTTTGAACAATGCTTATTGCATTGTTTTAAAAATTCACAGGGGAAAATAACATATGTGTGTAACTGTTTTCTCCTTTGTGGTGTTTTAACTTATTATTGAATCATAATGTACATATTAACAAATGCATACAGCATAAATAAATTTTTACAAACTTACCACATCTGTGTAATCAGAATCCAAATTAAACAGCAATTACAACAAAAATAAAATAAAACATTATCAGGACCCTAGAAGAATCCTTCGTTCTCCTTTCTACCATAAACTGTCCCCTTATACACATACACACACACACACACATACACAAATGAATAACCACCATTCTGACTTTTAAAAGCATAGATTATTTTCACCTATTTTTGTTACCCTATATAGAAAAAAATCCTATACATGTTATTTTTTTGTGTCTGGGTTCTTTCACTTATTGTTATAGGTAGTTTTAGATTGCTCATTCTCATTTCTGTGCACAATCCCACTTTATGAATATACCACAAATTATTTATCCATTATTCTATTGTTGAATATTAGAATTGGTTCCAGTTTGGAGGTTTTATAATCGGTGATGTTATAAACATTCTAATCCATTCCAGGATTTGATGAACATAAAACTTTTTGTTTGCATTTTGGGTCTTTATAAAATGATAAAAATTGGCTTTTGTCATGTATTTATTAAAGACAATAATTGATAGTTTCTAAAAAATTGATATATACAAAAATTTGCTGATAATGGTAATCAAAAACAGCTACTCTCACACTACTTGTGTCCACACCAATAGTCAATCTAGATTGGCTTAATCTCGAATGTATTTCTATTTGAGTATACTCATTGCACTGAAATAGCTGAGTCATAGGATACACATATTCAGCATTAATAAATACCGCTAAACGAATTTCCAGCGTGGTTATATCAACCTGCATTCCTACTAGCAGTGCAAATAGTTATGATCGCTCAATATCCTTGTCAAGATTTAGTGTTTTCCATTATTTTCTTTCTAGCCATTCCGGATGGTGTGTATAGGTATCCTTGTGGTGTTAGTCTACGTTATCCTGATGCTGAATGCAACTGAGAACTTTTTCATATGTTTAATGGTCATTTAGATTTTTTCTTTTGAAAAGCGCTCATTCATATCTTTTGTCATTTTTGTATTGTATTTTGTGTCAACTATTTATTGATTTGTAAGGGTTATTTTTATATTTTGCATGAGCCTTCTGTCAGATATATAAGTCCTATTAGATAGGTCTGATAAAAATACCCTCTCTCATTATGAGAGTTTCCCTTTTCACACTATTAATTTTGATGAACAGAATTTCTTAATATAGTTCATTTAATCTTTTTAAATCTTATATAGTTATTGCTTTGTGGATTCTATTTAAAAATTTGTACATATTCCAGTATCACGAAGATGCCCCACTATGTTTTCCTCTAAAATGTTTACATTTTGTATTCCACAGTCACATCGTTAATCCAGGGAGAACTGGTTCTGTATAAGGCAGAAATAGATGTCCAGATTCTTTTTTTTCCCTCAAAATAAATATACAAGTTATCTAATAGCATTTATTGAAAAGATCATTCTCTTACTTTTGGGAAATAGTGAGGCCTTATCATAAGTTAGGTAACAGTGTACGTGTGGATCTGTTTCTGGAGTTACTGTTCTATTACGTTGATCAGCCTGTCTGTCCTCAGGAAAATCTTTTCTTAATTATACAGCTGGAAAGAGACCATGACATCTGGTAGTATAACTCCTGCAACTTTATTCTCTTTCTTCAAGATTATCTTTGCAATATTTGGTGTTTTGCCTTTCTGAATAAATTTTACAATCAGCTTCAAAAGTTCTAAAAGGAAGAAGAAAGACAT
Organism: Rhinoceros unicornis; assembly: GCA_028646465.1. Classification (NCBI taxonomy): domain Eukaryota; kingdom Metazoa; phylum Chordata; class Mammalia; order Perissodactyla; family Rhinocerotidae; genus Rhinoceros; species Rhinoceros unicornis. The sequence continues at coordinate 12,424,228 of CM053540.1, read as the reverse complement.
AAAGAAGGAGGGAGGAAGAGAAGAAGCAGGGAGGAAGGCAGGAAGAAAGGATTTATGTTGGGATTATATTGAAACCACACATCAATCTAAAGATGTTGAACTTTACTGCAATATTAAACTTTCCATTCCAGGGACATATTTAGTATAAATTTTAATTGATTTTATCTTCTCTAAAGGCTTTGTTAAATTTTTATTATGTCTCATTACTGAGGTTTTAGACTTTTTATTAGATTTTTCCTAAGTTATGTTTCTTTTTTTAATGGTTTCATATATGTTACATTTCCTTCAATTTTATCCCTTAATTGTTGTGGATAGAGTGTAGAAATAAAATTGATTTTTCTAAATGTATTTTGTATCCAGCAAATTTGCTAAATTCACTTTTCATTTCTACCAAATTATTTATAGATTTTTCTCTACGTACTTAATCATAACTTTTAACAAAAATTTAAAAAAATGGGAGTTTGTGATTTTCTATCTTTATATCTTTTATTTCTTACCTTATTGTAGTGAACCAGCTTCAATGCCCAATACATAATGCATATAAATGGTGAGACTGGGTCTCTTCGTCTTGGGGCCAATTTCAGACGGAAAGTTTTCAATCTTTCAGTGTTACCTTACAGGTTTTATGTAGGTTTTTGAAACGTAATGGTAAGTATTCATCATTATATTACCATAGAGTATTTTCAGTATTCTAAAAATCCTCTGTGCTCAACCTATTCCTCCTCCCCCATACGTAGGATTTTTATAGATATCACTTACAACATTGATTTCTTCTATTCTGCTCTGCTAGACAGTTTGTTACAAATTAGTGTTGAGTTTTGTCATAAAATTATTTTGTTTTTTCTTTTAACTTATAACAATGTTAATTTATGTCATTGGTTTTCAAATATGAAATCAACATTGCATTCTTTCTTGTATGCAGTGCTTTGTTAACTGTATCACACGTCCTAAAATGAAATGTATAACTTATATAAGTGCCCGTGTGTTATGAGTACAGCTCCATATCATTTATGTTTGTATTTATGGGTGTAGGTTTGAGAGAGTCTGCTGTCTCGCTTCATATTATATCCATTCCTCTCCCTCCCCCTTTTCCTCCTCCTTCTTCTTCTTGCATTGCTGTGTAGGATACGTTTTTTGAAAATGCCGTTATATATTCACCAATTCTAGCCCTGAAAAGGATTTAACATCTATGATGACTACATCTTCAAAAACTTTCTGTTACTTAACCCCCCGTGGACATAAATACTTAAGGATAGAATTGCTGCATCATATAGAATACACATGCTAAAATTTAGTATTTACCACCCTTTTTTCCCCAGAGTTTTTATAGGAATGGACAATCTCACAAGGAAGTAAAAGAATTTTAATTTCTCCACCTTCTCATCAACATTTTAAATTGTTGTTCAAACAAACTTGAATTATAGCTACGCTGGTGGATGTGTAGTGATATCACAATACAGTCTTAACTTGCATTTGTATAATGATTAATGAGTTTTTTAAATACATTTATGTATTTTTGGCTGTCTTGATATCCTCTTTTGTAAAGTATTGCTTTAGATGTCTTGACCCTTTTTCCTCCATAGGTTGACAGTTTCAATCATATTGACTTTAGAAGTTAAGCAATTTGCATTGTTTTGTTTTGTTTTTTTACAAATTACTGATATCAGTACTTTATAGGGTGTATGTGTTTCAAATGTGTTCTCTCAGAATTTCCTTTTCATTTTCCTATGATGTGTTTTGATCAATAGAAATTTTTATTTTGGATAGAGTGGTGTTTATCTAACTTTTACTGTTATTATTTTTGGCACCCTGTTTAAGAAATCTTTGTTTTTCCCTAGTCATGAAGATATTAGTTTACCTTTCTTCAAGAAACTTTGTGGTTTTAGCTGTCATATTTATCTTCGTAATACATCTCAATTAATTTTTACATATGTTGCAAGTAAATGGCTAAGGTTCATGTTTTACACAGGAAGCCTGGTTGAACTCAGTCAATTTTCTGAGAAGCCGTCCTTTCCTCACTACATTGCAGTGGAGCTTTTGTTTTAAATCAATTTAAATTACACGTGAGTCTATTTTTGATCTTTATTTTTATTTATTTTATTTGTTTGTCTGTCCATATGTGCACTAGTGACACAATTTTTAAATAACCTAGCTTAAATAAAGGAATTGATATCTGTTACTGGAAGTCCTCTGTGTTCTTTCTTCTTCTAAGATATTGCCCTGGTTATTCTTTATCCTTTGCATTTTCACGTAAGTTTTGATGTCAACTTTATTATTTAAAAACATGCTATTGGAATTTTGATTGTTACTGCATTAAATCTGTAGGAAAATTTAGGGAGAACTCACCTCATGACAGCATTTATTTCTTCCAAACAATGAATATGATATATTGCTACGTTTATGTCTTCTTTAATAACTCAATAATGTTTTTGTAGTTTCTAGCAATGAAGTCACACAAATTGTTCATTAGATTTTTCCCAAGTAATTTACAGCTGTTTTTCTGATAGTTCAAAATTTCACTTTTACCTTTTTTTGTTAGTATATAGCAAAATAATTGATCTTTTATATGCTGACCATATATCCATTAACCTTGCAAAATTTACTTATTACTTATAATATTTTAGCTTGAAGATTCTTTTGAATTTTTAATGCACACAATTACACCACTCAAAAGAATTACACGTTTATTTCTGCTTCCTCAAGCATTTACATGTTCACATATCATAATTTAACAGAAATCTGAGATGCCACCCACCACAAAGGAGATACAATGAAAGTATCATTAATGCAGATATTTTGATGTATTCTTCATTGCTGTATGTATGCCCAGCACATAGAAGAGTACCTGTCATCTTCTGTATGTCAGTATGCCAGTATGATGGGCACTGGTATTTAAATGGTGCATGAGACACAAAGAAAATATTTTATAAAGGGACACAAGAACGCCTTTTTAAAAAGATTATCTAATGGAAGATGCACTAAGAAAGACTTCCCTTCAATTGTAACATAAGCACTTGGCAATGTGAGAATAGTGATGCAGACTTCAGTCTCTTGTACTGAAACTTGAGGACAAAATCAAAGTTGATACCAGAAGGATGATCACTGCTTGAACATCTATAAGTGGAAAAGAAAAAAAACATTTCTAGTTTCCCATGTCTTTTACACATTACTGTTTTCTAAAGTCTTATTATATGTAATAAACAGTTGTCTAGAACCTAATTTATTGTATATACACTCTCTTTTTATCTTTATATAGGGAGTTTCACAGATTTTTCCGTATCCTATTCAGGGCTCCTTTTACCTCTTTGTTCCTCAAGCTGTAGATCATAGGATTCAGCATGGGTATTACCAAAGTGTAAAATACAGAAGCCATTTTATCAGTATCAAAGGAATGACTGGACTTGGGCTGCATGTACATAAAGAATAGAGTTGCATATAATACAACCACCACTGTCAGATGAGATCCACAGGTGGAGAAGGCCTTGTGCCTGCCCTCTGCAGAGTTCATCCTGAGGATGGCCTTAAGGATCAGGATGTAGGACACAAGGACTATCAGAATAGATGAAACCAAATTAAATGCTGAAAAGATCAGTATCATCAACTCAATGTCGCGTGTGCTTGAGCACAGCAAAGTTAATAAGGGAAGACTGTCGCAGTAGAAATGACTAATGACATTATAGCCACAGAAGGAGGAAATAAAAATCTTTATGGTGGTTATCAGAGAGAGAAAGGCACTGTAGAGATAGGGGACTGCTACCAGCACCCAACATACCCCTTGTGACATGATAACTGTGTAGAGCAGAGGGTTACAGATGGCCACATAGCGGTCATAGGCCATAGGCCACTGAATTCTTTCAGCACTGTGTGATTGTGTTTGTCCATCCAGGCCATTATGAAAAATTACTATGGGAAGAACCATCAGAACAGTCATTGGATTTCAGGAGCTATCATCAGTTAAATTTTAGTATGCAAAACCATTATGTGTAAGGTAAATCTAACCTTTTTTAGCTGGAGTGATTTAAAATAAGACCCATCTCCATCATTAAACCTAGAACCAAATTTAGAAACCATTACAGCCTAAGATATATAGAAGCCATTTTATATTTTGTGCCACATACTGCTTATCATTAAAAGGTATATACAATCCCTTTATGGTTCTATCAACAATATATCATTAGAAAAGTTTGGCCTAGAGTGAGAATCCTAATATTTTTTTCAAAAATGTTTTTCATTTCAAATACATATAATTAGTTAAAACATATCAAGTTTTAGAAGAAATTATATTAAAAAGGAATAGCCCTCTGCTTCTTGTCCCTACAACCTCAGTTCCAGTCTCCAATGAAAACCATAATTAACCTGTTTAATAGACTTTAATTTACTCCTCTTTGTTATGATCCCACATATCTCAGTGGTATTCTCATTCCACTATCCATTTGATTTTTTAAAATTGTATTCTCATTCTGCTGTGCTTTTATGAGTTTTAAACATTGTTTAATGATTTTTTACAATGGTAGAAAATAATTTAACTACCTCGCAGAAGTCCCCCACATGCAGACTCTAATGCGCACAAATGACTCTTAGTTCCTCTAGAACAGTGTATTTGAAACTTTAGTACTTATGTGCTGATTTTTGAGGTTTCTGATTTTTACTATGTTACATATCAATTAAGGTCTGCATCTATAATTTATTCAACCTGAGAAAGAATATTTAGCAGGTGTCCCCACATTTGCTTTGACCTTAGCACTAAAATCTCTGAAATGCTGGGTTTAATGCTGTAGTTATATTTTTCTAACACATTTTAAGACAAGTAAAAAAAAGTATTAAAACACATTTATTAATGTACCACCTAAAATCATCTAGTAAACTACTATTGCTGCTGGCCCTGATATCGGTTCCCCTACATTGAACCCAGCATATATTGTGTTAAAAACCAAAAAGCGCTCATTCTAAGTTATATTCACATGTAGATATCAGTTGTTTTGACCTTTCTATCCCTGAATTCCACTAGGCAAATGGAAGTAATAAATTGTTAAAAACCCAGGTGGCTTCACACTGAAGTTCTGGCTAATTATCAGCTCTTGAGGTTTATTTAGGGAAACTAATATCCAGAAATTATCAAGAAGCTGAAGCTCCCCAAATCCTTGTTCCTGGCACGGAATCCCCCCTTCATCACGGAGACAGACAAATGGAGGAAACATGCAGCTTCCCTTATCTTGGCCAAATGCAGGCTGATGGGAGGACACAGAACTGCCACCCACAGCTCACCCTCCCCTGTCTAAAACTTTGTAAATTTTGTAATCGTCAATTGGGGGCAGTTTCCTTCCTCTCCCCAGGGCCCAATTTCAGGTGGTGTGGGAAGACTGATCGATGGAGCCCTAAACCTCCTGCTGTTGATAGAGATAACACCTGGCCCAGCTCCAGAATGTCTGGGACCCCCACAATATTCCCCACCAGCAAACAGAGTAATCACAGTCCCTTTATAAACCCCAACTCCTAATTCCTCAGGAGGACTGTGGGTTTTGGGGCACGAGCCCACTGCAGCCTCATTTTGCTGGCAAAGTTAAACCATTTTTCTTTTCCTCAATCCCTGGTCATCGTGTTCATGATTCGGCTGCGGTGACAGGGTCCCAGGTTTTCCCAGCTACACTATGAATATACTTACTAACAAAGAGAGACATCACTCTACAGTAGAGAATGCTGTCTCAAATGCCTCATGGGCTAGAAAACATTATGACATCTAGGGGGAAAGATAAAGTGACGGGGAACAAGGGGAAAGAGATGTTCAGTGATGCATTTGAAAATTCACTCCAATTTTATCCATTTAAATGTGCATGAGCAGAACAGAAAATTTGTTGATCCACATAAAGCCAATTGGATATGTCATTGCTAGAAATGGAGTCTATGTACTATATTTCAATTAAAATCTTATTCTTATACCTTTATTTCAGCTTTCATCAAGATTACGTGAAATATTTTGAATTAACACATTTTAACGTAAGGGTTGCATTTTCTCTACCTCTACTTTCCCAACTCCTTTCCCCTTCAGATTGTTTTTAAGGCAAGTGCTCCCAAACTTTCATGGAAAAAGATCATCCATATTTATGACAAAATCTTTCAGAGTTTAAAAAATGTAGACCTCATGGCAAGTCATTCTAGCAGGCCAGAAAAATCCTGAGTAAAAAATATATATATAATAGGGGCCAGCCTGGTGGCGTAGCAGTAGGGTTCATGTGCTTCGCTTCAGCGGCCTGGGGTTCGCAGGTTTGGATCCCAGGCACAGACCTGTGCACCACTTATTAAAGCCATGCTGTAGTGGCGTCCCATATAAAGTAGAGGAAGATGGGCACAGATGTTAGCGCAGGGCTGATCTTCCTCAGCAAAAGGAGGAGGATTGGTAACAGATGTTAGCTCAGGGCTAATCTTCCTCAAAAAAAAAAATATGTATATATATATAATAAAAAACAATGTATTCAGGCCTATCATTTCACTTATATAGATGTAAAACTCTTGAACAATATTAATATATTATTGATACCAATTTTTAAAATGTATATTAATTACAGTACATTATATCTAAGCTGGGTTGATCCGTGTTGGGCTGAATGGTTTAATTCTGGAAAATCTATAAACATAATTCACCACATTATCAGACTGAATTAGGAAAAATAATGTAAGCATTTGAATAGATGAAGAAGTAATAACATTTAGATAGAACAAAGATAACTAAGATTAAAATGGAAATTTCATAAAGGTAGAAAATCTTATAAAAACTGGACAACTTACTCTTAAAAGGAGAATAATTAAAATTTTATTGAGAAACATTATAGAGGTTCTAAATAAATTGATAGAAATACTATTTTCCTGGATTGCACAACTCGGTGTTATAAAAATGTAAATTCTGCTCAAATTAATCTATTTGCTTTACACCTTTCTAATCAAAATCTCACTAGGCGACTTTGTAGAATTTGACACTGGTTTAAAATGTATTTAGGAAATGCAAATTATAAGGAATAAGCAATACACCTCTGAAAAGACCTGAAGTACCAGGTACTAAAACTTACAAAGCCAGAGTTATTGAGACAATGTGGCATTGGCACAAGGATGGGCAAATACATCAGTGGAACAGAATAGAGAACTCAGAAAAAGACCCATGATTGTACAGAACTGCAGTGTATGATAGAGGTGGCATATTAGGACAGTGAGGCAAAAATGGTCTATTCAATAAATGTAGCTGGAGAAAGTGATTATCCCTATAGAAGATGATGAAATTGAATGTTTAGTTCATCCATATAAAAATCAACACTAACATTGTAAAAATTTCAGGTGTACATCATTATACTTCTATTTCTGCATAGATTACATCATGTTCACCACCAAAATACTAATTACAACCCATCACCACACACATGTACCGAATTATTCCTTTCACCCTCCTCCCTCCCCCCTTCCCCTCTGGTAACCACCAATCCAATCTCTGTCCCTATGTGTTTATTTATTGTTGTTATTATCTACTACTTAATGAAGGAAATCATACGGTATTTGACCTTCTCATTCTGACTTATTTCGCTTTGCATAATACCCACAATGTCCATCCATGTTGTCACAAATGGCTGGTTATAAACCAATGTTACTGCAGTAAACAAAAATTTAAAAAAAATAAATAAATAAAATAAAATAAAATTATGATCATATACTCAAAATATAAAATAAAATAAAATAAAAAATAATAAAATAACAAAAACAATCAACGCTAGACTTGTCAAGAACTTAAGGCTATAAGAAAACGTTTAAACTCTTATAGCATTAAAACTAAAATCTCTGGATGTCTCTAAAAAAGCAGAAATTTCAACAGTCGGAAGAAAAATTCAAGATTAATCTGGCAGATTAAATCTACCTCATAAAATTACTCTATCCAAAAATCTATTCACAATATTAACAAAATATCAATAAAAAAAGTAAAAATAAACATTCATTCGCAGGGAACAAAAAAATGAAAATGGCAAAGTGTAATGCTTTAAGCTACAAAAAGTTATACCCAAAATAATAAATATTCCACAGCGGTTTGTACAGTTTGGCCAAGCTCTGCATCCCAACATCACAGTGTTGTGATTTTACACACCCCTGGAGATCTTCTGAAACACAACTGAGTTGATAATTCATGTGCTCCTCCCATCACCACCCGTACCCAAGCACTGCCTGGAAAGAAACAGGGAAACTGAGCAACAAGCCTTTTATCTGATGGAAGCTCAAACTCCAGAACTGCACCAGGACTTGGGGAATGGATCTGAAGCTTAAGGATGTCCTCATATGCAACCGAAAATACCCAATCTCAACTAAGTCTTCTGTAGGGTTGTGCAAACAGCCTCAACTGACACAGACGCTTGGTCGATTTGAGAACATTGTCCTCCCATTCAAAGGAGGGACAGAAAGAAAGAGGGAGGACAGAGAAGGAAGAGTCTTGAATGGCTCTAACAATATGTCAGGCTCATTAGTCTTTGAGTTAGCCTCAGCAGAAATATGTGCACTATTTAAAATTATAATAAAAGGACAAACACCCATACTTCTCTCATCGGGCACTGCTAGTAAGGCCATGAGTGCTTATATGTTTCCACTCCTTATTGTGTAAAACACGCTGCATTATCTCCGTGAGGGAACACTAACTGCAATAAAGTGGCATTAGTGAAGAGTATAAAATGAATGCAAATCTTTTCTAATTACAACTTTGAAACCTGACTAAACGTGCTGCCTGGCCAATCCTACTAAGTGAATACCAAAATTTTGTAACTTCAGATGTGCAGAATTATACTCACCAGCTGTTGGATTTAATGCCAATTCCCAAACCATTATTATGTGACTTGTCATGATCACTGAAAACTTCTAAAAAGTGTACTTGACTATAATTACATTCTGTTATGTTAGATTCTCAAACGTGTGAGCAAAATTCTATGACATGGTTTGTCACTTTGCTTTTGTTATTCACTTGTGGCGTGAGCAATTTATAACATAAAGGACAACAGATGAAGAAGAAAATTTGCATTAACACCTTTAGGTACATTATGAGAGGAAAGGGAATATGCTAGCCTTGAATGATGAAGTGTTTAAGGTGTGGCAATTTCGCCAACACAGAAAACAGAATACATGTAGCCAATTAATAATTCTTGAGGATTGATCTCCTTGACTCTTTATTTGTACTGATTTTAAACTTGGTTTTGTCCCCACTATAAATATGTTAGGAGATACTTCAAATCTTTTAGCCTCACAATCCAAATGAAAACAAATTTAATGCAAAGACAGTAGGGGCAATGACATCTTAGTATTGTGGTGTCATGGACATATTAGCCTAAGTCAAAAAGTCGATTTTATATTATTTTGGCTTTGCCATCATCTTACTATTGCTAATATTACTGTATCAGACACATCTGTCTCCCCATCCTTTGTTACTTTGGGTCACATTTGAAGTGGCCTACAGCCATGGTAGACTTTTTCTGGCATGTTGGCAGCTTCCTATCTCAAGTGTTTTACTTCTTTTCCTGAGGGTAAAGTGTCTTGAGAGCTTGCTCAGACCATATGCAAGGCAGTTTGGAAGTACCTGAGATTTAATGTGTCAAGGAACAGTACTCAACTGGTAAGAGACAGGCATCAATGGTTAAACACCCAAGCTTTCCTAACCTTCTCTTGGACAATTCCTAGCAGAGCTCTAAAGGATACTTCAAAGCATTTTGAGTGCTGGAACCCTAGCTGCTTACAGCAGTCATTTATACTTTATTGCACACTTTACTAACTTGCTCCCTTCTCAGTCTCACATTCCCTATTCCCTCATTTTTGCTTCCTGAAATCATCTACCAAATATGCATCATACACCAAATAATCATCCACCAAATAAACATCAAGTCCTTGTCTCAGGGTCTGCTCTTGGCAGAATTTACACTCTGACAATCCCATCCTTTTGTGTGGTATTAGTAAAATGAGGCCACACCTCTATAGCACAAATGACAGTCCATGGATGCATGATAATGCATAATATTAATAAGATAATGATAATATTATATTACCGGATAACTGGAAGCTCTATCAGAAACTGTTACTCTCTGGGGCATAGACACTCACTAGGCATCAATAACCCCGACCTGATGAGCAGCATCTTTGCTTAGACAACATTCTTGGAGGATCTTTCAAAGAATGCTTACTCCCCCTTCAGAATGTTTATTGTCTAGAATCCCAGTATCAGTATAGAGATAATAATGAATAGAAACAAGGTCCCTCACTACCCTCAAAGAGCATAATAATGGCAAAAACATACGATTTCTCTAGAAAACAGAGTTATGAAAGGAATATTAATATGCATTGTATAATGTATTGAGTCTGGCATTGGTAACTATACTTATACCTACAATTTAAATTGAAGACAGTCATCAAAAATAGTCTTCTAGTAATCATGATAATCAGTGCAATCTACTCACCTAAAATGAGGATGATTCTGGTTCCCACAAGTGATTAACAATTGAACTGTAGTCAGAATTTATGAGATTCTCTCCCCTTTGAGACACCCCTTTGGGGGCTTGAATGTCCCCTGGGAGCTTGAATGCAATTTCTTGGTTATTCCCAAAGCATGTGAGAACAGGAAATGATGCCTCTGATCTTTGTGAATTATCCAAGGTACCTTTGACATTCCTGTTGAGGAAATGTTATTTTACATACAATTCACCTGCTTTCTTTTGATATTATTTTTACTGCATCCACTCAAATATCTGGATGTAAGTATATTATTTGTTGGATACATGCTTTAATCACCCACAAAGTACTTCAACATTCACCATTTTCCACAATGTTTTCTTCTCAAGTTTTATGCCTGAGGACGAAGACCAAACTCTTTAAACGTGTTCTATAGTGTTTTTAAAAGTTTTGGGAAGAATAAAAAATTATGAATATGTGTTTAACTCTTATTTTTATTTCTTTTTGTGACTTAAGGGACTAAACTGAGTTCATGACCCTAATTCCATATGCCATAATCATCATCAATCGTCATTCCCCATCCCTCCCCCAATTTCCCTTTCCCACTTGAGTACTTCCTCTACAAAATTGTTATATGCCCTTAAAAAGGAATACAGCCTTATAAAGTAAATATTATGTATGTCTCAGTGTGCACACATATGTTGTTGTGTAACTCATTTTGATACCTAAAGGATCTCACTCAACTATATGTTTTTGAAGTATATTTGTTTTACCACAGACACACCAATATTTTGCTGACTTCTGTTGTTATAATCTGGGTCCACTGTCATTTAATATATATTTGTTCCACAGTACTAGGCATTTAGTTAGTTACTCTTGGCCCCTACTGATACATGAATGAAACTATATGTGATATAGCTCCTGGAGTGGGTCCATGATATGTAAAAATAAGCACATTTAATTTATTTAAATAAGTATGGATCTAGATTTCTTTTATCCATATACGTTCCACCATCAAAACACCAGAATTTCATACTCTGGACACCCGACTTATGAATATGTACTGCTTATACATATAGTAAGGGATTGTAATAAATAATTAACTCAGATTTAACTTTATAGAGCTAAAACTATTTTACGTGTTTTAATACATTATTTAAAAAATAATTCAAATATTGGTTTGGATTTGAAATAGAAAGATGCACTAAGCACAATCCATGTCAACCAAGGGGTTCAGAGGTTATAACACAGATAAATACATGATTTTAATTTAGTTTTAATATTTGAATGTCTATAATAGTGATAAGATTGACAGTTTTGAATAATGCTGCTAAAGTAGCTACTGAAGTGACACAAAAACTGACACACACCCTGTAGCAGAGGTGGACTGACACACTCACGGCGAGACTACTTCTCATCCTCCTTGCAGTAGGTGTGGTGTCACAGCCTCTTCCTCTCTGTAAGATGTTTTCTCACTACTGTGTGCCTGTCCTGAAGAGCTTTCCACAAATCCTTTCTGTTTTAGAGCTCGTAGTTTCCTGTAATTAAGCCATAAAATCTTGATAAAGTGTTGAAACATTGTGAGAGAGAAAGCAAACAATGAGAAAAGTGATTATAACAAAAGCGAAGACGCCACCACAATCAAGGAACTGTTTGTAGTCATATTGATCATTCAATGATCAAGAATGATCATTGAATCATTAATGTAAGCCTCCATATCTTAATGGGAAAGTGTCTAACTTAGATATTTCATAAAGGGTTTTAAATTATTATAATATAATCTCATAAATCTATGTCTTAATCACTTTTTCTGATTGTGTAAACATTAATAACCTTCATCATTCAGTAATATATTCTATTAGATCTTTGAAATATACATTTTATGAAGGTTTTTTTTTTTTGTAATCATTAGTAACCTCTTCTGAGTATTATAGCTCAAACAGCTTTTGTGGTTAGAATTGCTTTCTAACAAGGAGGTATTTTGATATTTGGTTATTATTGTATATTATTATATATTTTAATATTTAGTGTGATATTTTAGTTAACACAAATGCATGTACATTTTGTGAGATGAGATACAGGGTTTGTTATCTCAGCTGTTTTTGTCAACAAAATTGCTCCAACCCAGATAATGGTTGTTGTCATATAAAAGCCTATATAAATATTGAAAGAATCAAAACCAATCCTGGACAGAAGCTTGGAATAGAAGGTGACAACTGGAGGCATAATTTATGAAAGGATCTCAAACTTCATAAAGTAATAGCTCTGCTCAATGGAAGGAAAGAATAATTTTATAGCTTTTAACTGAGATGCAGAGAGAAAACAAAGAGAGGCAAGAAGGAGTTAGAGAGAGGAGCCAGTGTAATGGTTTAAGGCTGGAGGGATATATAAGAAGGGAAAGTGAGAAATTCTTTTGTGGTGCAGAGTTAAGTTGCTCTAAGTATAAGGAGGCCTGATGCTATAGTGTAAACCTCTATTTTGCCTTCTTCCACCCATATCTGCAGTGAAGTTTAGTTCTTTTTTGAATGAGTTCTTTGCAAGAACATTTTCATTTCCATGGAGGTGGCTTGTGGAATAGTCCTTCAGTAAGCCAAGATGATAGTTGTGACCCACGACAATGCAGACAACTGGAGTGAAGGCCTGTGGACTTCCAGGGAGAGGGCATTATTTGTTCAAACCAAACTTATCTAGACCTTAAGGGACAAGAAAATCTCTATTGGGAACCTTAAAATTCCTCAATTTTATTTTTGAATTTAAAAAATTCTGTAATCATCCCAATGTCTGTTATCTTTACTTTCATGTTATGCCCACTCTCCTTCTCTCCATTGTATGTTAGTAATGTTTTACATGTACAGTCAGAGATATGGCATACAATGACTGATAACTTTGTTTTTTTGGTCATGAGTGCCCTTAGAATTGGTGTCACTTTGAGGACAATGACTTTTTTTTGGTCTAATAACTTTACACTCCAAAAACATACTAAATAAAAATGCTAAAAGAAATGATGTTTGTTGTTATTATTTGATAACAAAGACAATTAATTCTACATGACGGTTTTTAGGATGAGAATGTGATATGGAAAAAATTAATTATACGTTACATTTGGATAAATATCAACATTGGGCTTTCTGTACATGCACCAAGTAAGAGGGATAAAAAGATAGAATCCCCTTTTGTGCATTTTTTTAGTCTACTTTGCCACATGTCCTATTTCCCTGTATATCTAAGCATTTTTTGTTTAGTTTTCATTTTTCCCTAAAGTTTTTTTTTCGGTAATATAAATTTATTTCAAGTGCAAGATAAAAAAGGGTCCAAGAAGGTTAAGAAATTGGTGGATAAAATGCTGCAAAAAAATAAAACTTTTAATAGTTTAACCAAAGATATCTGTGGCAAGGAAGATGATCTGACCCTTGAGCACCTTCCAGAAAGTGATTCTCACATACCTCCACCACCTGCTATCAGGCTTTCTCTTCCTTGTTTAGAAATTATAAAAACCCTTTAGTAACTTATGTTTTATTTTAAAATGTGTTTATTTTCAAATTATTGTTTATTACTTATATGTGTGTTTTCTTTGTCAATGAATGAATTTTTCTGTAGGAAAAATTGGGTTTTAAAGGTTGAGATAGTAAGGATTAAGATTTTTCCCATTGAAATTAATGAAATTTTTAACTATTTATTGCCTCTTCACTTAATAGTAGGATGTTCAAGAGCAAATGAAAACTCTTAAATGAAGATAGTTCTAGTGTTAAATTTACATTAGTTTGAACAATTGATGTGGGTTATCAGAAGTCTCTTCAATGCATCCTTCATGTCCTTATTCCTTAGGCTGTAAATGAGGGGATTCAGCATTGGTATCACCAGGGTGTAGAATACTGAGGCTATTTTATCAGTATCTAATGAGTGGTTGGTCCTTGCTTGCAAATACATGAAGAGAAGAGTCTCATAGAAGACAGTGGCAACCATAATGTGAGAAGCACAGGTGGAAAAGGCTTTTTGTCACCCCTCTGAGGAAGGTATCCTCAAAATGGCAAGGGCGATGTTGAAGTAGGGTATTAGAACAATAATCATAGAGAAAAATAAATTGGTTCCCAAAACAGTAAACAAAGCTGTTTCTGGAATATAGGTATCAGAACAAGATAATGCTAACAAAAGGACATTATCACAGTAAAAATGGTTGATTACATTGAAAGTGCAATAAGACACAGAGAAGACACAGTAAGAGACAGTCAGTGCTGTGGTCAGACTGTAGAGGTATGTGAGGGACACTAGCAGAAGGCAGATCTGTGGGGACACCACCGCCATGTAGAGCAGGGGGTTGCAAATAGCCATAGACCGTTGCAGCCAGCATGAAAATCTCAGCCACCATAAAAATTAAGAATCCACCCAATTGGGTTGCACATCCTTAGTAAGATATGGTTTTCTTTGAAACCAAGAAGTTAACCAGCATTTTAGGAGCAATGACAGCAGAATTACCAAGATTGACAACAACCAAGTGCTGGAGGAAAAAGTACATGGGGGTCTGAAGTCGAGAGTCAGCACTGGTGAGAATGATGGTGCTCAGGTTCCCTCCACGGGCAGCCCATAGATGACCAGGAACACAAAGAACAGTGGGATCTGGAGCTCTGGACGGTCCGAGACGCCTGTGAGAATAAACTCAGTGACCCAAGTTTGATTCCCTGGGGCCATTTATTTTATTGCTTTCCTCTTGTAGTGGGGAAAATGGAAAGACGTTAATAGATGGTAAAATTGCTTTTTCTGTTAGATGCTAGATTATTAAATGTTTCATTTAAAATCAGTCTATTTTGGTTCACAAACACTTAAAAGTTTCAGATCTTAATTGCTTTTCTCTCCGTTCTTTCCCAAAATTCAGAAATACAAAATCTCTAAAGGCCAATTTCTGGTTCTTAGAACTGTTTGACCAAGCTATTACTTTTTTTATTTGTTGTTAAATATAGTTTATATTGGAGGAATATACATTAATCTACTATATTATTATATGCATTAGTATTTGTATGCCTATATCAATCATATTAATATATGATATTGCATGCATATATACATGTGTGTATAGGTGTATATATGTATTTACATATACACACCCATGACTCTGTGTGCGTGTGTATGTTTCCAATGACGAAAGACAGCTACCTATAAGAAATGGGTGAGTCAGAGGGACTTCTAGCATTTTTTCCTTAGCTGTCACAGGCCTTCTCTCCAGACCATCCCTTGTCATCATCCTTGAGAATTTCAGTATTTCTGTGGGAAACACTTTTACTACCCTAGGTTTTTCCTTGTCATTTTCTGCCACATCAGTCTGCTTCAGCTGCTCACAAATAGACTACACCACCATACTCTTCCTTCTTAGTATCATTCAGAAGATCTGAGTCTCCTTTATTTAATTGCATTTCCTTTCTTCTGCCCAATAAGCCAGTCCTGTCCCATCACTGTGACTTCTACCTGCTCAGACTCTTCTCTACTGTTTTGTTCTGGTTTCCCTTCCCTTCCTGTCCTTTCCAGCTTATACCTCTTTCTTTCAAGTGGTTTAGAGCCTGTTTGGATTTTTTAAAATTTATTATTTATAGTTTTGATTTGTTAAAGTCTGATCACTTTGTTTTATTTGCATAGAGAAAGGAATTGGAAAGAGTGCTGGCATTATTTAGTGTTGCCTATTCTCAGAACTATGCTAGGCATTTTAAAATAATCATCTCATTATTCTGCAGGAATGTCCTAGAAGTTGGATGTAATTACTTCTATGTCTGATGAGACAATTGAGACTCAATGAGATGAAGTTACTCAAAGGATGTTGGTTAATGGTCTGGTTTTATGGTTTTGTTTGTTTGTTTGTTTGGTTATTTCTTCATCAATTATGAGCTGTTTGATTTCTATCAAGTATGTATATTCTTGTGCTGTGTGAATTAAATGAGATAATGCACGTATATAGTTTATTTAGCACAGAGCCAGTAACAATGAATGCAAAATAGTTGGTACCAGTAGTTATTGTTATTATCATACTTTGAATTATTTTCTAATGTGATTTCTTGTTTCAGTCTCAGTAACTAATTCTATCTTACTGAGGGCTTTTATAGTTGAAATAGAAATAGCAAGCAAATTATAATTTTGCATGTTCGTAAAACTGGGACACATGATATCTAGCTACATATTTAACAAACAAATCGGGTTGTGCTCTCCCACAACCTGATTCTCTCTTAAATCTGTGGTGTGTGTTTCAATTTACTGATGCTTTATTCTATACATCAAATCTGTGTCTGGAGCTGATCTGATGGTGTTGCACTAGCTATCCCATATCTCTTGGCTTCTACTACTGCGTTTAAAAAGAACTACACTAGCATACACAGCATGAAAACCGCCAGACAGGTGGTGTGGTTCCCTGAGCGAGAAATGAACCCAGGCCACAGCAGTGAGAGTGCCGGATCTTAACCTCTAGACCCACAGGGCTGGCTCTGTTTGCACATATCCTTACCTCTTCTACTGAAACACAACTGATGGCAAAGCTAGGGCTGCTTTTTATTTCAGTAAGAATATGTCATTGAAATAAAATTTCTGTAGAACAGCCCTGATTATCTCCTATTTCTTCAGAATTGCATTTGTTCCTGATAAAAATTGTTTTAGTTTTTTACACATAGTTTTTTTCAAGTTTGTTTTTGAAAAGAAATATTTTATAGGTTTATGAAAATAATAAATTCTCAATAAATAAAACTGTAAAAGTTACCTAATGTGAATCATTTTATGTTACAATGTGGATGAGAAATAATATTGCAAATTAATTTTTAAACAGCTTATGAAATGATTTCAAGAGTATGTTCCATTGGTCTCTAGAATATGTCTGACTTATTTAAATGTGGGTCATGTTAGAGACAAACTGCATCTCAATATGAGCTCTCAGTGTCCCCCCCAACATAGAGACTAACTGTTGACAGCAGGAATCTTTCCATTTCAGGATTTATCACTCTGAGAAAAATAAAAACTTGTTTTTATTGATGTTCACTAATTTATTAGGTCTTTCTTGAGGACTTACATTTTAAAAAGTCTTAGGAAGCGTCTTATGTGATCTATAACATCCATGAATTCTTCTGGCTTAAAGCAGAAAGCACTCCTCTTTTTACTAAGGTGAAATATACTCCCTCTAATGACTGTTCATTATTCTGTATAAATGTTCAAGCAATCTAATTTATCAATAGGGACACTGGACACAATTGTTTAAGTCATGTCACTGTCACTTCTTCTTTACCAGAAGTAAACCCTATCTACGATTTTTCATTCACATATAAGTTGTAATTGATTAACTATATATTTATATACTCATTAATAAAACTGCAATTTTGCAGATATTTTCATTAATTTATATTATACACTGAATATCTTATTCTGAGAACTTCTTTTTTTTTACTCAGATGTGTGCTTTTGGTCTCGCCCATGTTAATTCATTTAGCTATACATTATTCTCTGATTTTGCTGGGGATGTAAACTTCTTAGACATTTAAAAATTGTTTCCCAAGTGGTTGTGACTTTTATACTCCCACCAGAAGAGTGGGACTGTTGCCTTTATTCTGTCTCCTCACCATCCCTTGGTAGTCCCAGACTTTTCAATTTTTGCCAGTTATGTGTGAAAGAGTGTTTTATAACATTTTACATTTACATCTTTCAGATCATTATTAAAGCAAAGTGGCATGCTTTGGCCTAAAGAGATTTCTTCTTTTGAGATTATCTGTGTGTATTATTTGTCCATAGTTCTACACAATTTTAGGGTTTTATTTGTTAATTCAACAGATGCGTAATTACATCTATTTTCTCGAGTTTATGGCTATTTCTTTTACGATATTTGTAATTATTTTTTTATTCAGACCTTTAAAATTTTAAAGCATAAAATTTATCTCTTTGTGATTTTAAGTTGTGTTTAAGGATCTCTTCAATGCTGCATCACACAAACACACACACACATGCACACACACAGACACACACAGGGTCAGTCTCCATTTGCATGGTTTGGATTTGCAAGGATAGTGAATCAGTGACCAGAGTTTGGTTTTGACATTTGAAGGAAGGAATCATTTGAACAGCAATGGGAAGAACCTTTCAAACTGGAGAAAATAAAGGCAGAGGAATTGTGGTAGGAATATATGATGGTAAAAGATGTTCTGCGTGAGAACTTTTGAGTTGATATTTAAATTTAATAATCCCGAATTAGGGAAATATCCTTAGGTTGGACTCTAATTCTAAGGAGATTGTCTCATTGGAGTTAAACAATGATACCACTTGAGGGATAGAATGAGTTTTCACAAAATAAGAATTAAAGATTAATAAATAAAAATGAAGGAGGGAAGGGTGAATACTACAGCTTTCTTTGAGGGAGACGTATCTTTGCAATGAAAATGATGTCTGCTGGAAACAGCCCTTAAACACCTGCATAGGAGAGACTCTTCTGTATCTTGGTTATTGGCTGGGGCACGGAGGAGTGTGGGACCCACAAGGGCATCAGTGAGGGGTAGGGATCAAAGGAAAAGAGAGCTAAAAGTTGAGTTAGGGCCAGGTCTTAAGGAACCCCATAAAGATGGGCCAGGGCTTAGTTGTGGGAAGAGCTCAATCTGCCTGCCAGGAATACCTAATTCTCTGAATTGTGCTTTTCTTTTGTTATACTTGAGTTTAAGTATGATATTCATAAATGCTAATGCCTACACTTTGTTTCCCACGAGAAATTAAAGATGGGTTTAATGCCCATGTTCTGGATGAAATAACAAAGTGAGGAGAAATGCACCCTCACAAATCAGCATGGTAGTGACACCAGGAATTTGAACACATTCTCTGTGATCCTCAAACCACTGTCTGTGATTAGATGGGTGTCAAAGCATAAATCTAAGGTTGGAGGCAGAGTGCTTTGAACTGGAGTCAGAGAGCAATGACTCCATGGAGAGTTGTCTTAGATTATGTGAGCTGTGATTTTGCTGTTGATTAGGTGTTATTTGATCAAGCTAGTCAGATATAATTATAATGCTATTTATAATTGCAACTACAGGAACATATACATTTGAATTATCTGGAGATGAAAGAAAATAACACACAACACTCTAAAGTAAAGATTACATACATATATGCCTGGGAGTGCGCATTTGTGTTATCTAAATCAGTATAGCTTATACATATATATATTTGTATATACATATACCATAGAAACATATTAAGAAGCAAATGGATGATACAGTTTTTTCTGTGTATAAAAACAGCATAGGTAGACTGTTAACTATGATCTTTATTTTAAAATATCCAGGAAAACAAAATACATTAACAAAACAAAAAATTTTCGTCGTATCCTCTTGATGTTGAGACATAGAATATCACTCTCGATTTTTTAAATTCAATTTTTACTCTGACCATTTACTTTATTGATAAACTATTTTTTCCTAAACATTTTTTGCATTGCCTCTTTTACATCTTTGTTCCTCAAACTGTAGATGACGGGATTCAGCATGGGAATAACAATGGTGTAAAATATTGACACTATCATGTCATGATCAAAAGCGTAGCTGGAACTTGGTCTCACATACATGAAGAGAAGTGTACCATGAAAAACTGACACTCCGGTTAGGTGAGAGGCACATGTAGAAAAGACTTTTTGTCTCCCTTCAGCAGAATGCATCCTCAGAATCACCACCAGAATGAAGCCATAGGAGATGAGGACGATCAGGGTAGTGACTATCTCAATAAAGCCCACAGAGTAAAAGAGTAGAAGCTGGTTTGTGTGAGTGTCAGAACAGGAAATAGAGAGGAGAGGAGGGATGTCACAAAAGACATGTTTAATTTCATTGGATGCACAGAAGGATAGACTAAAAGTAGCCACTGTGTGTAAAGTAGCATGCAAGATGCCACCAACATAGGAAGCAATGATAAGTGGCACATAGACTCTGGGTGACATGTTAAGTAAATACAGGAGAGGGTAGCAGATTGCCACATAGCGATCATACGCCATTGCAGCCAGGAGAAAGCATTCTGTGGTCCCAAAAATAGTAGCGAGAAACATCTGTGTTGCACATCCAAGGAATGAAATGACTTTACTCTTTGACATAAAATCTACTAACATATTCGGAGTAACTACTGAGGAAAAACAGGCATCCACAGATGATAACACACTCAGAAAATAGTACATGGGACTGTGGAGCCGGGAATCCCCAATGACGAGTACAATCAGTCCCAAATTTCCTATCAGTGTAAACAGGTAGATGGCTAGAAACAGGAAGAATAAGATGATCTGCAGTTCAAGATTGTCTGTGAAGCCCTTCAGTACAAATATAGTAACTTCAGTGCCATTCTTCATGTTGACACCTCATGGAACAAATTGAAAATATTCATAAATTAAAATGCATTTACTGAAAATAGAACAAACAATATTGTGACCCAAGGGATGGTGAGCTATGTCTTCATATTTATTTTTTGCGATGTATAATTCCCCAGTTGCAGATCAGGAAACAGTGACAAGACAGTGGGTCAAGTGTTCGTGCCACTCACTGCAGAATCAAATGGAAAATATGGGTGTTCAGTCACTGGCTGAATTCATATAATTTTTAAAACCGTCCGGTCAACTGGTTAATTTACCACTGTATTCTGTTAGCTGTTTTCATATTAAATCACATTAAAACACCAAGTGATTGGCTAAAAAATTAATTTCCTTCTGACATCCAAATGTGAGATAGTACATCAGTGCACAGAGAATTGGAATAGAATATCAGCACTCCAGACCTTTCAGTCATTGTGTAAAGTGATTTGCTATAATCTACTCACCCGTACAATTAATATTTATTGTACAATATTGGAGTAAATATTGAAAGACAAAATGTGTTAATGAAATGGAATCTTTACAATTATGTTAAATATAAAATGATCTGAATTAAGTTGATTCTACAGAGAAGCAGTCTCCTGGATTGTAACATTTTATGAGCTAATCTCTAAACATTTTCTAACTCTTTTCAATCTTCTTGGGCATTTCTGAAAGAACTAATCAAGATTTTTTCAGGATGATGGGGCACAATTGAATTAAGCAATTATGTGACAACTTATATTTCATTCAAATTTATTTCTCAAATACTAAGAATTACATGATCTTTTTTTTGACTAAATAATTGGTCATATTTATTACTTTTGGATATCCAAATTACATATGCTTTTCAACTCCCTCAAAAACTGTGGTGAAAAGAGAAAAATTATTCTGAAAATATATGTGATTTTTTCAAGGTATTATACTTTTGAGGTATTATTTATTATGGATTCATGAAATAACAACTAGATAATTGTTATTTGAGTCACAAAGTCATTCAGATAAATAGTAAATAAACTATAACAACAAAAATAGATAATACAACAAGATGTAAAACTTAATATTTAAGATCATAAAAGTAGAAAAGAAAGACGGCATAGCAGAAATCTTTCTTGGATGATCCCATTGTTAAACAAATTATGAGTCAAACCTACACTTGAATCAAAATTTTCAATTATTAGCCCATAATATAGCACAAGGTGAAGGAAAGATTTTATTCAAGTTATTATTATTATTATTTTAGTTTTTTTATATAACCAACTACAGGAAATTTGCATCAATCTTGTAGGCAAATAATATTCTTTGCATTATTTAAATTCTAATTCAAGTCAGGCTCCAATTTCAATACTTTGACGTGGATCTCATCAGAAAGAGAAAGAGCCATTTGGATTAAAATAGTGATGGAAGGAGAAGAAAGCACAGACCAACAGTCTTCTGGGAAAGACAAAGTCAAGATTCCCTAGAAGAACTGTCAATATCAGGAGAAAATATTTTCATAGAATTATTGGAAAGAAAAAAGGCAGAGAAAACAAGAAATACTTATATGAGACATCAGAGAAGGTAGAATTTAGTTTGAATCCTATGCAGTGGAAATAAATTTACAACAAATTAGGGCAACCAAGCCACTTACTTTAATTAACTGAATATTTTTTAGTGACTCTAATACTATAGGATACTTTTAAGTGTACATTTTAATTTCAGTGTGTTAATAATTTGATTAGAACACCTCCAAATATGTGGGTTTTAAAGAGTCATGGGAAAGGTGACAGGGATATTAACTGAACAGAGGTTGAGACAAGTGTTTATACAGAGGTAAAAGAGATCATGGACATGACGTAAAAGGTGAAATAAAATACAAACTTATTTTGGCCCAGCCCCAATACAATTCTTGACGTCAGTTCAATGATATGCCTTGTTCAAGATAAATAGCATTGGATTTAGAATCTGAAACTATGTGTTCATTGACCAAGTTCATGATTAAAATCCATGTGTAATGTTAGACTTTCTCTCCAAAGTTTACTCCTCTTTAAATAGTAGTGTATTTGAATGACCATGAACAAAAAATAATATACAGAACTGTAGACTAATTAAATTGTATGACAATAAATATAAAAAGCAATTTCCTTTAAATATGCCCATTTTTAGTTACAAATTTAAGATGATCTTATAATTGAACTTTGTCATCAGATGTACTTATTTTTAAAACATTAGCAAATATTGGGTCACAAAATTAGTATTATAACTAATCATTGAAAAATACATGTAACCAGAGCCCTGAGCCAGATATTTCCTTCTTTAGCTACATGTAATATATTTGTTTTGTGATTATTAGGACATACAAAAACCAATAAATTGAATAAGGAATAAATCCAACAAATTACATTTTGATTATGATTTTTTTTCTTCCACTCACTCTTTATATCTCGTGACTATTCTCTAGAGAATAAGGAAGTTTTGTGAATTATGTGATCTGTTGATACCAAAAATACTCACACATCACCACAATTCAATTTGCTACATTACAGTGAGCTTAAGTTTACTTGGGTAAACAGGATAGTAAAAGACTACAATGTTAAGTATCTCTGCTAAATTTCTCTTGAAACTGGTATTTCTACTAGATGCCAAAATAAAACTTACACTGAGTATAGATAAGTCAATATTAGAATACACTGAAAGGACTCAGAATTATAAGGAGAAGATGACTATGATTCTTGAAGAATTTAATAGTATATCAACTTTTAAAATCAATGTAAAGTCACTTCCAAAAATACAATTTTAATAGAAGGCGCAAAATTCCAAATATCTGCGGCTCAACGTTGAAACACTGTTTGAAAAGGAGGAGAAAAATAATTACAGCGATGTATTGAACACATGCAGCCAGAAAAGACTTTTATGCACGTTATGTTATTTCAACTTCATAGCAACTCACACAGCTCATAAGTACCAGAGCCAAGATTCAATATCAGGTCTCCCTCACAGCACATGCACTTTCACCATTTTACACTGCCTCTTATAGTACCATGAGTTCTTTCTGTAACTGACTTCCCCACTTGTCACCTCAGTCAAAATAAAACATGATTCTTGATGTGTACTTAGATATTTTTTAAACAATGAGACTAGAGAAATATTATGCAATAGTAGTAATCTAAAGTGGCTTCCACACCACAAAGCGAGCAAAATAAAAGGATAATTATAGCAATTATCTTTATAGCAAAATATAAGCCCTCAGATAGTTGAGTAATCAAATGTTTTCTTGCCCTTCATTGCTAATTTTTTCTTGTTGTTCTCACTTTAATCTGATCTGTCTTCTTCCATCAGGAAAATGAAAGCACACACTCAATCTGGAGCAATCTCACTTAACTCTACAAATGTAAATTCAATAGTTTCTATTTTCTCTGCTGTATTTATTCACCTATGCAATAAGCATCAGCTAAGGTTTTAGCCCTGGGAATTTCATAATATATTTGACCTTGATATTTTAGGTTCTATCTCCTAAAATATTCTGCAAATGACCTGAAATTTTTCTTACCTGTGGAACAGCAAAAGCAGGTTAAATACACTATGGGTATGATTAATTTAAATTGTTTATATCTACTTACTCAACTGTTGATGAAACCCACAGGAAATTCCCCAAGGAGAATCTGACCCAATTATCTGCTGGTTCAAAACAGCAACATGATAATTTACTCAATAATAAAAAAGAAAATGGTTCTGGAATAATTTATTACATGTTGATATTTATTGAATAAATAGAGTCTTTTGGCCTCTGACTTACAATGATGCTAAAGATTTGCATTTTCCTAATGATTCATGATGTTAAGTGTTGTTTCATATTGGCTTGTTGGCCATTTGTATGTCTTCTTTGCAGAAATGTCTATCTACGTTTTCTGGAAATATTTTCTTCCATTCCATAGGTTGCATTTTCACTTGCTTGATCATTTCCTTTGCTGTGCAGATTTTTAGTTTGATGTGTCCCCAGTTATCTAATTTTGCTTTTGTTGCATGTGCTTTATGGTGTCATATTCATGATCATTGCTAAGCCCAATGTCATGATGTTTTTCCTTTGTATTTTCTTCAAGGAGTTTTACAGTTTCAGGTGTTAAGATCAAGTCTTTAAGTTGATGCATGGTGTAAGATAAAGATGGAATTTCATGCTTATGCATATGAATATCCCATTTTCCAAACACAATTTATTGAAGTGACTATCACGTCCCAATTGTATATTATTGATACCTTTGTTGAAGACCAATTGACCACATATGGGTGGGTTTATTTCTGGGCTCTTTGCTTTGTTCCATTGGCCTGTGTGTCTATTTTTATTCCAATATCCAACTGTTCAATTACTACAGCTTTGTAATATATTTTGAAATCAGGAGCTATGATGTTCTTGTTCTTCTTGCGCAAAATTTCTTTGGACATTTGTGGTCTTTGGACATTTGAGATCACATGAATTTTCCATTTCTGTAAAAATAAATACCCTTGGTTTTTTGATAAACATTGCGCTGAATCTTTAGATCACTTTGGATAGTATGGACATTTTAACAAATGCAAATTAAAACCAGAATTGGATATCATCTTGCACCTCTTAGGATGACTATTATTAAAAAAAATATGATAACAAGTGTTGGTGAGTATGTGGAGAGGTTAAAACCCTTGCGCACTCTTGGTGGGAATGCAAAATGTTGCATTAATTATTGAAAACTGTATGGAGATTCCCTCCAAAAATTAAAATTTAATTACCATATAATCCAGCAATCCTATTTCTGGGTATATTTCCAAAAGAACTGAAGTCTGGATTTCAAAGAGATATATGTACTCCCATGTTTATTGCAGAATTATTCACAATAATCAAGATACAAAACAACCTAAATGTTCATTGAAAGATGAATAGATAAAGAAAATGTTATATATATACATATATATATGTATATAGATAACAGAATATTATTCAGTCTTAAAAAAGGAGGAAATCTTACAATATGCTACAATACGGATGAAACTGTAGAACATTATGTTAAATGAATAAGCCAATCACAGAAGGAAAAATACTGCAGAAGTCCACTTACATAAGGTATCTACCTTACACATAAATTATACCTCAATAAAGTGGTTATATATATATATGTTTTACACTAGATAAGAACTCTTTTTTTTAATTACCCTCCATCACCATACACATGTGTCTTATCATCCCTTTTGCCATCCTCCCTCCACCCTTCCCCTCTGGTAACCACCAGTCTAATCCCTGTATTGATGTATTTCTTTGTTGATGTTGTTTTTAGTCTTCAACATATGAGTGAAATCATGTGGTATTTAACTTTCCTCATCTGACTTACTTTGCTTAATGTAATACTCTCAAGGTCCATACATCTTGTCTCAAATGGCAAGATTTCATCTCTTTTATGGCTGAGTAGTATTCCATTTTGCATATATACCAAATTTTCTTTATCTATTCATCCACTGATGGGAACTTAGGTTGCTTCCAAGTCTTGGCTAGTGTGAAAAATGATGCAATGAACATAGAGGTGCAAATACATTTTCATACATGTTTTCATGTACTTTGGATAAGTACCCAGAAGTGGAATAGCTGAATCATATAGTAGTTCTATTCTTAACTTTTTTGAGGAATCTGTACACTGTTTTCCATAGTGGTTGCACCAGTTTACATTCCCACCAGCAGTGTATGAAGGTTCCCTTTTCTCCACACCATCTCCAACACTTGTTATTTATTTGCTTGTTAATTATAGCAATTCTGAATAGCATGAGGTGATATATCATTGCAGTTTACATTTGCATTTCCCTAGTAATTAGTGATGTTGAACATCTTTTCATGTGCCTGTTAACCATCTGTATATCTTCTTTGGAAAAATATCTGTTCAGATCCTCTGCCCACTTTTTAATTGGGTTGATTTTTGTAGTCGAGTTGTAAGTTTTCTTCATATATTTTGGATATTAACCCCTTATCAGATATCTCATTTGCAAAATCTTCTCCCAATTTTTAGGGTGTCTTTTCATTTTGCGGGTGGTTTCATTTGCTGTGCAGAAGCTTTTTAATTTGATGTAGTTCCATTTGTTTATTTTCTCTTTTGTTTCCTGTGCCTGGTGAGACACGGTATTCCAAAAGATACTGCTGAGACTCATGTCAAAGACTACACTGACTATATTTTCTTCTAGGAGTTTTATGGTTTCAGGTCTTACATTAAAGTCTTTAATCCATTTTGAGTTAATTTTTCTGTACGGTGTAACGTAATGCTCTACTTTCAGTCTTTGCATGTGGCTGTCCAATTTTCCCCAACAGAATTTATTGAAGAAACTTCTTTCTCCATTGTATATTCTTGGATCTTTTGTCAAAAATTAGCTGTCCATAGATGTGTCCATGCTATTTTGAATACCATAGCTCTGTAGTATATTTTGAAATCAGGGAGTGTGATACCTCCAGCTTTGTTCTTTGTTCTCAGGGTTGCTTTGGCTTTTCAAGGTCTTTTGTTGTTCCATATAAATTCTAGGTTTCTTTGTTCTATGTCTGTGAAAACTATCATTGGGACTATGATAGGGATTGCATTTAATTATCAAATCACAAGGGAAGGGATCAAGAGAAAAATTAAGGAAGAGAGAAGAACTACTTCAAACATCCAGAAAAAAAGGAACAAAATGGCAATAAGTACATACTTATCAATAGCTACTTTAAATGTCAATGGACTTAATGCTCCCATCAAAAGACGTAGCGCGGCTGGGGGCCGGCCTGGTGGTACAGCGGTTAAGTGCATGCCCTGTGCTGCAGCGGCTTGGGGTTTGCAGGTTCAGATGCCGGGCAGGCACTGATGCACCCTTGTCAAGCTATGCTGTGGCGGCCTCGCATATAAAGTGGAAGAAGATGGGCATGGATGTTAGCCCGGGGCCAGTCTTCCTCAGCAAAAAGAAGAGGATCGGCATTGGCTGTTAGCTCAGGGCTGATCTTCCTCACAAAAAAAAAAAAAAGAGAATGGATGAATGGATTAAAGAACAAGACACATATATATGCTGCCTACAAGGGACACACTTCAGACCTAAAGACACTCACAAACAGAAAATGAAAGGATGGGAAAATATACTCCATGCAAATGTCAAGGAAAAGAAAACTCGGGTAGCAATATTTGTATCAGAAAAAATAGACTTTAAAACAAAAACTACAAGAGACAAAGAAGAGCACTACACAATGATAAAGGGAAGAATTCAACAAGAGGACGTAACATACGCAAATATCTATGCACCCAATATAGGAGCACCTACATATATAAAGCAATTATTAACAGATGTAAAAGGAGAAATTGACAGCAACACAATAATAGTAGGGGGCTTTAATGTTCCACCTTCATAAATTGATAGTTCACCTGAACAGAAGAGCAACAAGAAAACATTAGCCTTAAATGACGTGTTAAAAGAGATGGACTTAGTAGATATATTCAGAACATTCCATCAAAAAACCACAAAATACACATTCTTTTCAAATGCACATGGAACATTCTCCAGGATAGATCACATATAAGGGCAGAAAATGTCTTAATAAATTTAAGAAGATTGAAATAATAACAAGCATCTTTTCTGACCACAGCAGTATGAAACTAGAAATCAACTACAAGAACAAAATTGTAAAAGCCACAAATATGTGCAGATCAAACAAAATGCTACTGAAAACTTGAGTCAATGAAGAAATCAAAGGAGAAATAAAAAAAATACCTGGAGACAGATGAAAATGAAAATACGACATGCCAAAATTTATGGGATACAGCAAAAGTGGTACTAACAGGGAAGTTTCCAGCAATATAGGAATACCTCAACAAACAATAGACTTTAAACAAAATAACAAAATAAACAAAATAAGCAATCTAGTACACCCAAAAGACCTCAAAGAAAAATCTCAAACAAGCAGTCTAGTACACCCAAGGGACTGCAAAGAAAAATCTCAAATAAGCAATCTGAGTACTAAAGGAACTAAAAAAAGAAGAAAGCCCAAAATCAGTAGAAGAGAGAAAAATAATAAAATTCAGAGTGGGAATAAATGAAATAGAGACTAAAAAAAAAGTAGAATAAATCAAGGAACTAAAAGCTGATTCTTTGAAAAGATAAACAAAATTGACAAGCCTTTAGCTAGACTCACCAATAATAGAAGAGAAAATATCTCAAATAAATAAAATCAGGAATGAAAGAGGAGAAATTACAATGGACACTACAGAAATGCAAAAGACTATAAGAGAATACTATGGAAAACTATATGCCAACAAATTAGATAATCTAGAAGAAATGGATAAATTCTTAGAATCATGCAACCTTCCAAAACTGAATCAAGAAGAAATAGAGAATCTGAATAGACCCATCGCTAGTAAGAGGATCAAAACAGTAATCAAAAATTTCTCAAAATATAAAAGTCCAGGACCAGATGGCTTTTCTAGTGAATTCTACCGAACATTCAAAAAAGACTTAATACTTATCCTTCTCAAATGCTTCCAAAAAATTCAAGAGGAGGGGATGCTTCCTAACTCATTCTACAAGTCTGACATTACCCTGATACCAAAACCAGTCAAGGACAACAGAAAATAAGAAAATTACAGGCCAATATTACTGATGAACATAGATGCAAAAATCATCAACAAAAATGAGCAAATAGAACACAGCAGTACATTAAAAAGATCATACACCATGATTAAGTGGGATTTATTCCAGGGATGCAGGGATAGTTCAACATCCACAAGTCAATCAATGTGATACACCATATTATTAAAATGAGAAATAAAAATCACATGATCATCTCAATAGATGCAGAGAAAGCATCTGACAAGATACAGCATCCACTTTTGATAAAAAGGGTGAATAAAATGAGTGTAGAAGGAAAGTATCTCAAAACATGCTGTGTTTGAAATGAAAAAGATATAAATTTTGAACTTTTTGAAATGATTATTATTCAAGTGATAAAAAGTTTAAAATTCTGTAAACATGTGGAGTAGGAGACAGAAAACATTTAAAGTTCTGTAAGACTTCAGAAGTCATGTGAGACTGTGATTCCTGAATACTAATCTATATCATATTTGGAAGACATGGTAATATCTACATATGTATATCTACACACACACACGTACACACCTATAACCTAAATACAGAAATATAACATCGACAAACAAAGGAAGGCCATCAGAATTTATACTTTTCTTCAATTCTCCAGATGCTCCTGGTGGGCAGTGGAGTTGGAAACAATAGATCTAGTGAACAATTTCTCACTTTATTGATAAGCAAATTCAACTCTGGGTTAGTAAAATGATTTGATAATCATTTGTGTATTTGTGTATTCAAAAATACTTTTGAGGACCTACTCTGATGGGAAGAAACAGAAAAATAATTTTAGGGACTATAAACACCATTAATAGAAGCAAAGCTGAGAAAGGGGATAAAGTATGATGTTGTAGTGAGCATTGGGCATATTTTAGAGGTGGTACAATGTAACATCTCTATGATGAAAAGATGGCTGAAACAACTCTGAATTAAGTGATGTAACACGACATTAAGAATTCCTTTCAGTGACGCACTTGTAAAGACAGACAGACCACATGTATTATCAGACATTTGAGCATACCTTCTACTGTGAAAAAGAGAATAAAAGAAACAAAACCTAAAATGAAAATTGGAGACGTCCAGTTTTCAGTTCCATATGTAAGGAGCTTGGAGGTTGCCACTATGTCCTATCAACAAGTAAAAAGCTGAACGGACTGACAAATCAACAACAACTCTTTTCAGATTCTTAAAACAGCAGCCCCTGAGTGAACAGACAGACAGGTGAATACAGGGCATCAGGCTTACCTGAGCAGAGACTCAGGAACAGAAACCACTATGGGAAGCAGAACCTGGATAGGAAACCTGAACTATAACAAATTGCGGGAGGCTCAGTGTGGACAACTCTGACAGTTAAAAATTTCAGAGTTATCCAGTCATAGGAGTGCCCCCAAAATACTGTGAGATTTACCTCCAGGAGCATGACTAGGTTCCCACAGTAAGTATCAGAGAAAAATTCGTTATGTTTCCAGCAGAAGGAGTCAAAAGGAATCATTTTGAAATATGCAGAAGATTCTGTTCTTAACAAAGTCTGCCTTTAGGAGAAACTGGTAAACCAGAGCCTAGCATGCTGGGTTATCATCAGAGCCTACCTTACCTGGGAGAAGGGACATACCCAAGTCCAGCTCACTCTAGCTATCGAGTCCCCCCTCAAGGGGAAGAAAAAGACTAAGAAGTCCTTGTGAAGTTCGTAGTGCATAGGCATAGGCTTACAAAAATACTGAGACCTCTCATAAGACTGTAGAACATTTCCCCAACTCCCACACCTCACCACACCATTGCTAATACATCTCGTCTGGCTACCCAGAAAAAATGTCCGTTCATACTAAAGGCAAAAAATATAGTTTGAAGACACAGAACAAGTGTAAGAATCAGAGATGTTGGAATTAAATTTAAAACAACCATGATTAATATGCTAAGGATTCTAAAGAATAAAGTAGACAACAAAACATAACAGACGGGCAATGTAAGTAAAGAGATGGAATCCTTAAGAAAGAACTAAAAGGAACTGGTAGAAGTCAAAAACATTGTAATTGTAATGGAGAATGCCTTTAACGGGCTAACTAGTAGACTAGACATAGCAGAGGAAAGAATCTCTGAACTTAAGGATATATCAATAAAAACTTCAAAAACTGAAAAGCAAAGAGAATAAAGATTGAAAAAAATCATAACAGAATATCAAAGGACCGTGAATCAGGAAAGAAGAAATATTTGAAACAATAATGACTAAAAATTTCCCCAAGCAGAGATCTAGGTCCAGAAATGAGCTTTCTGGAACACCAACCAAGATAAATGCCAAAAAAAAATATATATATATATATATATACAGACTAACATATTATTTTAAAATTACAGATAATGAAGGATGAAGAAAAACTCCTGAAAGAAGCTAGAGGAAAAAATACTTCACCTATAGAGGAACAAAGATAAGAATTACACGCAACTTCTCCTCAGAAACCATTCAAGCAAGGAGACACCGGAGTGCCATAACACGGTACCAGGAGCAAAATACTTGATTACATAGGCTTCTGTATTCATCTTACACACATACATGCTTCGTATGCTCATATATGAGGGAAATGAATGACAGCAAGGATAAAAGAGAAGGGAGGAAGGAGTTACAAAACTAAACATACTCTTAATATCATCCTGCAATCACACTCTTTCGTATTTACCCAAAGGAGCTGAAAACTATGTCCACACAAAACCTGCACATGGATGTTTATAGCAGTTTTATTCATAATTGCAGAATATCACTTTGGAAGGTAAGGTCTATTTAGCCATGGGACTCAAGGAACTCAGGTAGAAGTGCCAATGAGTTGGGCTTAGCTCGGAATCTAAGCAGTTATATAATGAGACAATATTTAAAGGCTATGAAAATATGTTAGTGATTCCTTGAGCATGAAACTGGAAAAGCTGCCTTGATCTATCACCAACCTACATAAGTACCTTCTTGTGATAGTCAGAATGCCCATCACATTTAAAGATGGGGGGGTTGGATAAAAGGATTAATGTATTCTAATAGTATGTAACTTGCAAATAAATAAAAATAACCAAACTGTGTTCCAAAAGTTACTAAAATCATCTAATGAAGTGAGGACATATAGCAAGGAAACTAGTATGATAATTTAATATCTCAATATTAAAGAAAATTGAAAATAATAACTAAAGTTTTACCTAAATCATGGAGTATACTAGAGTATTAGAAATGAGATGGCTAGACATTAGGAGGATTTGAAAATGTGATTAAGAGAATAGAGAAATTAACTAGAAATAAAACAAAAAATCATAAATAAAAAATAATTTAGTAAAATACAAGAGTGAGTAGTAACTCGAAGTAGTTAGGGAAGATAGAAAAGAGAGATATGAAGAAAAATCAACTTGAAATAGAGAAAAATAGTTAACAGTTTGAGAGAAACTGACAGATAAGTGCTAAACTATAATTTTCAAATGTTAAAAACGTGACTAATATCAACATAAATTGGCGAATAGCAAAATTTATTAACTTTCTCAAAAATGGGGGAATCAGGAAGAAGATAAGACATTCAAAGAGCATTTACACATCAGGGGCTTATTGAATTTACTACAAAATGTGCAAGAAAATAAGAGTCTGTTTCCTTTCTAGTTTTTATTGAAGAAAATGTACACATAGAAAAGTAGTAATATCATAAATGTTCAGCTTGATTAATTTTCACAGTCTGAACAAAATCCCAAAAAGAAGACCAAGACTAATTGGAATATCGCCAACACCCTAGATGACTCCCTTACACTGTCTTCGAGTCCCCATCTCCCGTACAACAACAATCTCCTTTCTGAAGCAAAGACTGATTTATGCAATAGCTAGTTTTTAAAGTTAGAGTAATTATGTTTTAATATAAATTAATAAAAACCCACCATTTTTAGGTGACCGTGATGTGAATTTTGTCAAACTCATATAATTGTGTAACTATAATCAATTTATAGAACATTTTCATCCCTCTAAAAAGTCTCATCACACCACTTTACAGTCAATCACCTGCCCTGACTGTACAGCTCTGGGACCAACAGGTGTGTTCTCCATTTTTACATTTTTGCTTTGTTCAGAATGTAATATAAGCAGAATCACATTGTCTACGACCTTTAGAATTTGGCTTCTTCCATTCAGCCCAATATATTTGAGATCCATCTGTGTACTTGAATATATCAATAGTATTATCCCTATTAATTGCTGAGTAGTATTCCATTCCATGGATGAAACAGTTCATCCATCCTCTAGTTGATGGAGATTTGGATTGTTTCCACTTTGGGAATATGGTGAATACAGCTACTATAAACATTGGAATCCAGGTCTTTGTGTGCATCTATGTTTTCATTTCTCTTGGGTAAATAAAGAGTTAGATTGCAGAGTAATATGGTCAGGGTATGTTTCACTTCATAAGAAACTGCCAGATTATTTTCTAAACTGGCTGCGCCATTTTCATTCCTACCAGCGGTGGAGGAGAGTTCCAGCTCTCCATCCACGTGAGCGAGCACTTTGTATTGTCAGTTATTATTATACTTTTAATCTTGACTCATTCTGATAGATGTATGGGATTACATTGTTATTTTAAATTGCACTTCTTTCCCTACCATTAGATGGTGTTTAACACTTTGTCATGGGCTTAGTTATTGTCTGTGGTGAAATGTTTGTTCAAGTTTATGCACTTTTTTACTGTTTTTCTTTTATTTTGTTTTTGAGTTCTTTATATATTCTGTATATGTGTCCTTTATTGGATAAATATTTAGAAAATATTTTGTATAAGTCTGTGGTTTGTTTATTCTCTCTACAATGTCTTTCTCAGAGCAGAAGATTTTAATTGTGATGAAGTACAATTTATCACTTTTTTCTCCTATGGTTCATGTGTTTTGAGATTTATCTAAAAATTTATAACTAAACCGTGGTCACACAGATGCCCTATGTTTTCTCTAGAAGGACTTATATTAAGCTTTAAGATTCATTTCAAGAAAAGTTTTACATATGGTGAAAACAGTGAGTCAGTGTTTCATTTTTTTGTGGCATAAAGCTATTCTACAAATTAAATATCATTTTTTAGAAATACTATCCTTCCCTTATTTTTCTTAGCAATTTTGCTGAAAATCAATTGATAATATTGACCACAGGTGTGTAAATCTATTGCTAAAGTCTCTAGTCTGTGGCACTGATCCAAGTGTCTGTCTTTTCACCAGTACCTCACTCTGATTGTTTTAGCTTTATGGTAAGTCTTGAAATCAGATTATGTGAATATTCCAACTTCTTTTTCAAAAATTATTTTTTCAAGATTCTTTGCTTTTTTTGGGCCGGCCCCGTGGCTTAGCGGTTAAGTGCACGCGCTCCGCTGCCGGCGCCCTGGGTTCGGATCCCGGGTGCGCACTGACACACCGCTTCTCTGGCCATGCTGAGGCCGTGTCCCACATACAGCAACTGGAAGGATGTGCAGCTATGACAGACAACTATCTACTGGGGCTTTGGGGAAAAATAAATAAATAAAATGTTTAAAAAAAAAGATTCTTTGCTTTTTCATATAAATTATAGAGTCAGAGTGTAAATTTCTGCAAAAATACTTATTTACTTTTAATTGCGGTTGCTTGGAATCTGTAGATCAATCTAGGATTGCATTTCATCAATAGATCAATTTTTTGTAGTTGGGCTCCCTGCTAGTATCATCTTTTTTCTCTTTTTATTTACATTCAGATTCCATAACCAGCACTCCCTATCTACTAACTTACAATTCTGAGTGTGGAGCCTGGGCATCCATCTATTTTCCACAATTCTTCCAGGAATTTCTTATGTACATAGCCGGGTACTAGTCTATAGATTTGAATATAGGTTCCCCAAGACAAGATCCTATACAACTCAAAATTTTTGACCTCTTTCTCTGCCATTTCTCTAGCATTCTAATTTTCTGTTACACAGAATATTACAGTTATCTGTACACTGTTCAATCTCTCTTGCCAATGATTCCTATTCATATATTTGTATCTTATCTCCCCATTAAACTCTCAATGAGCATAAATCAATTTCTCTTACCACTTCAAAGTGTAGTATTTTAAAATTTAAAAAAGTATAGTGATCTTTGTTAAAGGATTATAAATTCTGTCATAGGTTATGCTTTCATATTATGTTTCATTATGTCCATGTTTACAGGATTTCAGAGACTTAATAAGGTTATATTCCAAGGAAGAGAAAACTGGGTTTTAAAGAACTTGAATCATCACGCTAATGGCATATAGCCATTTAGTATCAGGTCTAAGAATATGCCCCATATATTATATATCTTTTCCACTGAGGGATCATTTTTTAACCAGAGGCCAAAGTGCATTCATGTAATCATTTTCATCATGTGGTTCAGTATCCAGAAACTTGTTTACTATGAAAAATCAATCATCGGATGCTTTTCTGTCCCAGAAAAGACTTAGTGTGTTTTCCTCTTGGGGCATCGCTTCAAATTTAGGAAGCTGGTATCAGAATCTAAATGCATAACATTCATAGTGGACCTTAATTGAGTGAACAGTTCATTTTCACTGGTAAGAGGAAAATTTTTTCATAACTTAAAAAATACTTTAGAAACTATACCCTTGAATTTGAAACTAGAATAAATGCCTTACTATTTGTATTTATGAGAGAAGATTCTAGTTAACTCAAAATCGTATTAAAATTAAATCATATGCCTTTCAGAAAACATAGCAGGGAAAATAGGAAGGACTATCTACTTTTTTTGATCAATAGAGCTATAAATTATGAATTTGCTTTAATTTCCTTGATGAAAGACGACTGTCAGAATAGGGGCAGTAGAATCAAGGGGTTATATTTAAAGTTTAGGAAAATCATTAAATGGAGAAAAATTTAACTATCAAGCAGCCATTGGGTATATGCCACTTTGGTATCATAATTTTTTGTGTATGATAGAGGAATACAAACTAGTTTGGCATTTATTTTATTAATTAGCTAATTGATCTAAAGCAATTTTAGTTTTTTTAATTTTATTTTATGATCTATTTAAGCTCAATTGCTTAAAAAAAAGAATTCTGACGTGCAAAGATGTTATATCACGTTGTTTCTAGGTGATAAAATTTCCAGAATATGGCATGTCGCAATGTGATTGTAATATAATCAAGTAGAAATATGTAGAGTCTGCAGTCAGAGAAATCTAGGCTTAAATCCTGGCTTTCTTACAAACTATGTGACGTTGGTCAAGTTATATGTCTAGTTGGGCCTGTTTTCTAATCCATAGAAGAACACTGAATTATTTCATTTGTAGGTTGCCATGTAGATTACATTAGCTAAAGTATGCAAAATTCCTAACCCCTAGTAGCTGCTTAATGATATATTCTCATGGATGTCTGGTACTTCATATGTTTTCACCAAGAGAGTTGAGGAGCTGATGTTATTTTTGTCTTGCAGGTTATTTTTAAAAAATTCAGGGTCTATTTTTTTTGGCTTTCTAGCCTCTATCTGTTGCAGTGAAATAGCTAGACATAAACACAACCAGTTCTAATTTCCTTAAATATCTGTAAACAGAAATGCTGTGTGAGAACAGTTTGGATGAAGTAGCTCAACCTGTCTTTCTTCCCTGTCATGTCTCCACTTCCCTGCAATGATGTAGACAGATGCTCTAATGGGACATGATGTGGAATAAAACATACTTTCATTCATTGATCACCTTCTTGCTATGCAGGCAAAATAAGAGACATCAAGGATTACCAGAAAATTATGTTGATAAGAATATCTGGGAAATTTACATAAACACTATTATTTTACGAACATGCCCACAGGCAGAATGCAGTGACAGAAATACATTTTTAAAGTTTCTTACAGCATAGAATATCGAGATTCACCAGGTTTAATCTCAATAGAATAGTATTTTACTGTATACTTAGTGTCATACAACAAATACAAGTAGAATTTAAGGAAGAATATTTTGCATCTATTTAGGACTCATTAATTGCTCAAAGCTTTTGTTTAAAATTTTTGATTTTGTAATTCCATATTTATTTTGTGGGAGTTAAATAAAATTTCAAGTCATATTTCATGTGACATTTTATATTTCACATAGTTAACAATTTAATAAAATATATTTTAATGCATCTCATAAATAAACACTCTGCAATCACACCATGTTCATGTAGTTGAACAAGATGTACTTGAAAATTTTGCTCAATCTTAGTTACTCTTTGGTTTGAAAAGAAAAGTTACTTATCCAAACTCACACTGTCATGAGGTGTTAAATCTGAGATTTTAATACAGGATTTTAAAGTCTAAATATAATGTTAAATCTTCCACAATTGTCTTATCTCAGACATATCAGTTAAGAGAATGACGCTGAAATTTCTCCTGTGTATAACAGTGAACATCTATTTTGTGCCAGATACCTTTAGTTGACTACCTACTGGAATATTTTTCAAACTTTGCTTGTATATTTTTATTTGCTTTCACTGTACTTCTTCCCATATGCCTGCTTCTTGTTTTGTCCCTCACTCTCTTCAGTAAATATTTTTGTATGTAATCCATGGATTCTTGAAAGAGAGAGAGAGAGAGGAAAGGGTTGGGTGGGAATGAGAGAGAATGGGAATTTATTAAACATAAATGTATTTTTCGTGATGCCGAAACGTACATTAAAACATATTTATACTATTAATTGATGTCTTTTTTAGATATTTTATTACTATAACAATTCAAACCAAATTATATATTATTAGAAGATATTTGTGTGTTTGTTCTCATGAGTAATATGTAAATTGTCTGGATTCACATAGAAATCAGAATTTAACTTAATTATATATTTCTTTACCCTAGAATTTTCTAAGACTCAAATGAGCACATTTTTTGGTTTTGTATCCTCACATTTAAGAAGTTATTTCCTCTGTGCTTTAGAAATTTGTCCATAGATCTATGGGGACATTTCTGGTAAAATAAAGACATGTGGCCTTCCTCTCTGTCTATCAGTGGTTTTGTGCTTGTTCATTTAAGCTCTTCTTGACCCGTGGGCACCTCAATATGATAAAACTGTGCCACATCTCACGCCATAAATATGAATTACCTGTAGGTCACTGAATTCAGCCTGGCTCTACGTATGGCAAGTTTTTCACTCCTTTTACGTATTTTTGGTTATAACATACCGAAGGAAAAATGAAAGTCAATATGCCGAAATCCTCCCCCTAAATGTGGTGGACTCAGTATTTAATAGTGTTCCAATAACTGAGATTTCAGTCCAGATAAAAGTGCCTCTTTAACTTTTTTTAAACCATGCATTTTTTTAATTCATACTTCACTGAATGAGAATCAGAGTAAAAAGAGAAAAGAAAAACAGATATCAGACAATATTTGATTGCAAATAGAGTGATCTTATTCTTTTTGCAAAAATTTTAAAAAACAATTTTATTATCTATTATCGAGTGACTTTAATTTCACAATTACTTTAGAAACTCCATAAGCAACTATAATACATTAAATGAATGGCCATGATTTATTTTTGACCAGAATATATCTCAAAAATACATCCAGGATTTTTAAGGTATAATATGCAGATGAATTGTGAAACATCTCACATTGTTATTAAGATAAAATTTGAAAAACAATACCAATACAATAAGCTTTAGATGCCAAAAAAGAACAACTTACTAATAGGTATTTTGAGAAAAGAAAACTGAAAAAAAAAAACATTGCCATGTTTTTGTTTTCAGTGAAGGTGCATCTGTCTCTGGAATACTGTCTGCTCTTCTGTTCACCACTATCTAGAATGGAAACTAAAGGAAAAGGAAAATTGCCAGGAAAAAGGATGTAAAATGTGTTTCTTGGAAAAGTTGTCTCTCCATGAAAAGTTGAAATGTAAGCATAACTTATCCCATTTTCTAGTCATATGGAAACATTTTAAAATTAAGTAATTTCTGTATTGTTTTTCTCACTTAAATTCAACTCAATATTGTGATGTGTGTGTGCTCACTCCCACACTAACGAATGTGAACCTTAAGGAAAAGTATTTCATGCACGTTGTAGCAATCTAGAACTAGTCCTCAGGTGAGTACTTTCCACTATAATATTTTTGGACTGAAATATTCCTATATTCATTTGTCTTTGTGAAGTTTAAAATGATGTAATATGAAAACAAGTTAGGAAAAATGTAACAGAAAATAAATTGGAAAAGAAAGCACTAAAGTTGCCAGAGTATGTTTAACATGATGAAAGTAAGTCATTTACTGAGTGAAATCATGTCTTCCTTTCACTTAACAGCAGAATGCATCCACTTGGGTCCAAGATCCTCATCGCTGCCAATCTCATCACATCCAAAGAAATTATTACGCCCCGCTAAGAAGTACACATGAGGATACAATTGAGTGGACTCTATTTTCACAAGATATTGCTTTTAGAACCTAAAATAAAAACTAAAATGTCAGGGTTCCCATCAGATTTAGACTTATACCAGATTCAGGGGAAAAATATGACAGAAGTCACCATGTTTATATTGATGAGCTTCACAGATGATTCTGAGGTACAAGTCTTTCTGTTTTTGCTCTTTCTAGCAATCTATCTTTTTACTCTGATAGGAAATTTGGGACTGGTTGTATTGGTCGTTGAGGATTCCCGGCTCCACAACCCTATGTACTATTTTCTGAGTGTGTTATCATTCTTGGATGCCTGCTATTCTTCAGTTGTCACCCCAAAAATGCTGATAAATTTCCTGTCAGAGAATAAAGCCATTTCACTGCCTGGATGTGCAGCCCAGATGTTTCTGTTTGTAACTTTTGGGACCACAGAATGCTTTCTCTTGGCTGCAATGGCATATGATCGCTATGTAGCAATCTATAAGACTCTGCTGTATTCAGTTAGCATGTCACCCAGGGTCTATGTGCCACTCATCATTGCTTCCTATCTTTGTGGCATTTTACATGCTTTTGTACACACGGTGGCCACTTTTACTCTGTCTTTCTGTGCATCCAATAAAATTCAACACGTTTTTGTGACATGCCTCCTCTCCTCGCTATTTCTTGTTCTGACACTCACACAAACCGGCTTCTA
Organism: Rhinoceros unicornis; assembly: GCA_028646465.1. Classification (NCBI taxonomy): domain Eukaryota; kingdom Metazoa; phylum Chordata; class Mammalia; order Perissodactyla; family Rhinocerotidae; genus Rhinoceros; species Rhinoceros unicornis. The sequence continues at coordinate 12,383,840 of CM053540.1, read as the reverse complement.
CTCTTCTACTTGGTGGGCTCTATTGAGATGGTCACTATCACGATTGTCCTGATCTCTTATGCTTTCATTCTGGTGGCCATTCTGAAGGTGCATTTTGTTGAATGGAGACAAAAAGTCTTTTCTACGTGTGCTTCTCACCTAACTGGAGTGACAATTTATCATGGAACAATCCTCTTTATATATGTGAGACCAAGTTCCAGCTACTCTTCAGACCATGACATGATAGTGTCAACATTTTACACTGTTGTGATTCCCATGCTGAATCCCATCATCTACAGTTTAAGAAACAAAGATGTAAAAGAAGCAATGAAAAAATTCCTGAAGAGAATTTGTTTCATAAGTTTTTAGGATTGAGTAAAATTGCAAAAAATGTTGGGTGTCAGTCCATATCTCTATGCTCAGAAACTAGAGAAGGAAATATCTTGGTTTCAGTCAATAGCGCTTGTACATCCTAGGATATTTCCAAATAAGAATTAGTCAGCCCTCAAATGCAGCATTTTACAAATATTGATCATTTGTATCATCTATATACTGATTACTATGTTCAAATTGATTCCTATTAAATACTCATTGATGTAAGTATATTACTGTTGTCAGTCATTGTGTAATTTGTTTTTCACTCACTATAACTATAGCTTATTTCCTCAGGATTCTATGGATCGATGTATCTTCACATTGTTTATAGTACGTCTTCAGCACTCATCATGAAGTTACGTCTCCACTGGAGTCCTTGTGAGGGAACTCCCAAATGTTATTCATTTACCCTCCATGTGTTCTCACACAGTAGGATCCATCCAGGCTTGTGGACATGACTTTTTCATTGTTTGGCTCAAAACCATATATTTTTATTCCATTATCAAAATCTTTCCTTGCTTCTGTCCAATCACAGAAATTGATTAGATCTATTCCAAAACTTCAAAAATTATACTGATACTAGATGGTAATATTTATTGAGAGTGTACTTAAGGTTCAGGAAAGACAAAAGTATAGCTTAGAGAAAAGCAACACGTGGTTGCTTAGTATACACATCATATATAAATATATCATATATACATATATTATATATGTATATGTGTATATATATTTCTGGTTTGTGCAAGTGTCAGAACAAGAAATATGAAGGAGAGGAGAGAAGTCACAAAAAACACGTCTAATTTCATTAGATACACAGAATGGTAAACTTAACGTGGCCCCTGTGTGTACAGAAGCATGTAAAATATCACCAACATAGTAAGCAATGATGAGTGGCACGTAGACTCTCGTTGACATGCTAACTGAATACAGCAGAGGGCTGTAGATTGCTACATAGTGATCATATACCAGTGCAGCCAAGAGGAAGCATTCTGTGGCCCCAAAAGTAAGAGAGAGAAGCATCTGTGCTGCACATTCCAGATATGGAATGGCTTTATTCTCCGATAGGAAACTGATCAACATTTTTGGGGTGACAACTGAGGAATAGCAGGCATCCAAGCAGAATAACATACCCAGAAAATAGTACATAAGATTGTGGAGCCAAGAATCCCTAATGACCAATAAAGCCAGTCCCAAAACACTGCCCTCACCATGGTAGATGCAGTTCAATGTAAACAATCTGCCACCAGGTAGCTGGCTGACCACCTCAGGTAATGGTGACATTGCTGGCTGATTGGGTGCTCAGCAATGGGTTTAGCTGGGTCACCCTTGGTGAGCGGAAGTCTATGTTGCTGAGCCTACACGTAACTCCCATTCCTGCCAACACAGTTACTCCATCAGCCCCTTAGTTGATAAGAGGGGTCGGAGAAATAAATTGACTGGTCTCCATGGAACAAGTCACCCTTACCACCTGATTATGAAAATCCTCCTCTACTGAGGTCAGCCTTTGATGGCATTGACACGGAAAACAAATATCCTCAACATTTTAATACACAGAGGGAGGTCTATCCACTTATCTCTTAATTAGACTTCCTTGTTAACAATTTTTCCATCATGTATCTCCAAGTCACTAACTATACAGCCAAACGATTGGCCATGGGACATGAATCAGTATATAATTGTGCATCTGGCCACCTCTCCATCCAAACAAAATGAACAGTGATGCTGCTCGAGGTTCTCCCCACTGGGAGGATTTCCCTTCACTATGGTCTTTCAGTGATGTCCTGGAAAGGGGCTATAGTTCTGTAACTGTCCAGTTTTGGGTGGTGCCTGCATATCATGCAGAATGATCTCTAAACTATATCTGAGTCTTCTCTACCTTTGTCAGACTATCACAGGGAAGTGCCCAGAGGCCATAGATTCAGGCTAGGGGAGAGAAGGAGGGTGGATCATGGACATTTGGGCCTCTCCTTCATGTAACTTACTTGGACCTTCAGGGCCTCCTCAGGCCCAGTCCCATATATGACACTTCCATTTCATGATGGAGTGCTGCTGTGCATGCTGAAATTTATGACTTTTTGGATCAGAAAATACCCAGCTCATGATGAGAAGCTCAGCTGGCATGGGAACTTGGTGGCCATGGTAAAATGTTCAGTCTCTAGTAAGGCCAAGTGCTGTTTTTTAAAAGAAAAGTAGTTATCTGTGCAGGATGGTAGGCCTTTGTTCCAAAATACTAAGGGCTTATGCTGTGATTCCCATGTAGGGACCAACCAAAGGCTCCAAACAGCATCCATATCTGCTACTGACACTTCAAGCACCACTAGACCTGCTGGATCCTATGGTCCAAGTGGAAAAGAAGCTTGCACAGCAGCCTGGACCATTGCAGAGTCTTCTCCTATTATGAACTCCATAAGAGCTATCAGCTTTGTAGGTCACTTTGGAAATGGGCTAGAGTAACACAGCTAAATGAGGAATATACTGCTCTAAAATTCAAAGAGGTCCACTAATGTTGTTTATTTTGTTGTTGTAGGAAGGGCCAGATGCAGCAAATTTTCCTTCACCTTAGAAGGGATATCTCTACATGCCCTATCCCACTAGACTCCTAGAAATTTCACTGAGGTAGAAAGTCCATACATTTTTGTCACATTAATTTCCCCACCCATGGCACACAAATGTCTTACCAATAAATCTAAGTAGTTGCTACTTCTTGCTCACTAAGTCCAATCAGCAGAATGTCATCAATGTAATAGATCAGAATGACATCTTGTAAGGGAAAGCTGATCAAATGCCTGTGAATCAAATTATGACATAGGCTGGGGAATTGTTACGCCCCTGAGGTAGGACAGTGAAGTTATATTACTGGCCTTGCTAGCTGACAGCAAACTGCTTTGGGTGGACCTTATGGAAATGGAAGGAGAAAAAAGCACTTGCCGGATCAATAACTGCATATCAGGTGCCAGAGGACATGTTCGTTTGCTCAAGCAGTGAGACCACATCAGGTCCAGCAGCAACAATTGAAGTAACCACCTAGTTAAGTTTGAATAATTCCCTATCATTCTCAAAGACCCATCAGTCTTCTCACAGGACAAACAGGAGAGTTGAATGGAGATGTGTTGGGAATCACTACCCTTGAGTCCTTCAAAACCTTGATGATGGCACTAATCTCTCATTTCCCTCCAAGAATGCAGTATTAATTTGGGTTTACTATTTTCCTTGGTAGAGGCAGTTCTAGTTGCTCCAACTTGGCTTTGCCATCATAATAGCCCTCACTCCACAGGTCAGTGAACATGTGTGGGGATTCTGCCAGGAGCTGAGTTGATCTATTCTAATTATGCATTCTGGAACTGGGGAAATAACAACATGATGGGTTCAGGGACCCACTGGGCTCACCACAAGAAGGACCAGAGATAAAACTGTCTTGACTACCTGGCCTCTATAAGCACCTACTCTGAGTTTTGGGCCACAGTGATATTTTGGGCCTTCTGGAATTAGTATCATTTCAGGCTAGCATTCAGTAGTCCCCAAAGATCTGATTATTTCCTTTTCACTAATTCACAGTTCCCCTGGTAAGGGACCAAAGGTCCTTTTAAGAAATCTTGGAGAAAGGTTAACAGTTTAAATTTCTGGTATATACCAGGGTCCTGCCTCAAGGGTATCCAACTTCCACTTCATTAGAGGGTTTTAGAACTCGCTCAGCTCAGAAACTGATTGAGGGACTATCATTCTGTTTTTGTGATTCAAGTTAGACATTCATTCACTTAACTTAGAACTTTTCTGCTTACACAGATCAAGTCAGAATGTAGTGAACTTCCTATCTATTTCATTTCTAGGAACAGCATGATGGACTAGTTAATGCCATTCTTATTTGTGCTTCAGACTATTCTAGTTTATTCTTTGAGTCACTTGTCTTAGAGGGTAACCATTTCTCCTTGTCTCTGAGGTTGAGTACCTCCCCTTAGCCTCTTCTACCCCGGGATCTAATTACTACCACCACATTTAGGATTCCCAATTCGGTGACTGTACTTCCCATTGTAGGGTCTGGTCTACAGAGGAGTGATCACAGAGTTCTTCAAGGATGTTGGAACTCTCCTCACAAATTTCTTTCTAATAATATGCTGGTGAAAGGTATGTCTTTAGCACACTCACAGTGTGGATCTTAAATGACAAATCCATTCTAAAATTCAAATCTCCTACCTACATTAGAGACATTTAAAGTCTCTACCTGAGACTCTAAATCCCCTTCCCTACATTAAACCAAGGTGGGTCAGACATTACCAGTTTGCTTGGTATTGGCCACCTTTCCTTCATGTTTCAATCAACTAACCTAAGTCCTTTCTAAGTCCCAGATCTATATCATGATATGCAGGATCTCTGCTTATTAGGCCCATATCAATAAATTTGGCCTGATCCAAATTTATATTCCTTCCATCATTATCCCACACCCTTAGTATCCATTCCCACATATGTTCCCTAGATTTCTGCTTGTATAAATTAAAAATTCACGTAATTCTTTTGAAGTGCAGCACACTGACTCATGGGTCATACTTTGATCCTCACCTTAAGGGGCCTGCTGGAGCTCCTGTCTAGTTCTAGGTCTCTCTAGGAGGGGAGATGAGGGTGAGTCTTGAAGAGAATCAGCATTGTATTGCATAACTGCCTGAGGGGAGGCCACTACTGTTACCTCAGGCAATGCAGGGTTAATCTCCTCAGATGAAAATGATAAGCTACTTCTATTGGTCAAGTAGATATCAGAATTTAGGGGATCAATGTCCCCAGCTTGATCAGACTCTTCCCACACATTCCCGTTAAAATTTTCACATCCCATTTTTCCCAATCATCATCCTCACTTTAACAGTAGACACCATCCAAGGTTGAGAATTCAATTTGTGGTGTAAATCAGCCACTTGCAGGGTGGGATTAAGGGTTTTATATTTGTCAACCTCAGCTCTGCAGCTACAGGAGATGAGAGTCTCTTTCAGGAAGACAGAAAACTTGAGGTCATTTATATGGCACTTGAGATGGAAATTACTTAAAACTTACAGCCAGCAGGCTTGTACTTCAACAAGTTTCCAGGAAGAAGGAGTGTGATAACAGGAGGAAACATGGCTACACAGAGAGATCAAAAAACAACAAAATGTAAAAATGAAGGTCAATATAACATACATTGTGTTTTCAATTTTAATTACCTCAAAAAATAAATGACTGAAGCAAAACTATGTTGATGAGTGTAGGTTTAAACAATACATAAAAGTAAAATTGATCACAAAATAGGATGAAGAATTGTATCTCTATAACTTTAAGGTTCTTATATTATAAGTTCTGGTGTATATTATTTAAGGTATATTATTTAAGGTTTAATCTAACGATAAATTAAACTTGCATATTATAATTACTAGGACCACCACTGTGAAAAGAGAAAAGGCACATATTACCAATATCAAGAATAATAGAAAGAATATCACTATGGATTTGACAAATTTTGAAATAAAAATAAGAAATATTATAAACAGTCTTTGCTAATACATTTGATAAATACATAAAAAGTATAATTCATTAAAGACACTCATATCAAAAGACATGGGTAATCTGAACAGTACTATGTCTATTAAATGAATGGGATTATTCCTAAAAAAATTCCATATGAACAAAAATTTGGGAATTATTATTCCAAGGTGAAAAATCTCATCTCTCCCTCAGGCTGGAATGTTGACAGACTGCTGGATGAACCCTCTCTAACCATGCAGAATCAAATGACATCTGAGAGACAAGAGAGCAGCACAGCTTGCTCCCAGGATTATCTCATGAAAAAGAGGCACCCAAAAACTCTAGTCAACTAAACTCTGCACAGTTAAATCCGAGTTTTCTTTGTTGAGACACTCTGTTTCTGAATCCCTTTGTTACTCCAGGATAGCCTGTACCCCAAGTCACACAGATTCTCTCCCTGATACCATCCCGTCATCTGGTAAATTGTTCCTCCATTACTGAGTTCTTTTTTCTGCAAATAGGACTGTACCATTATGTTTGAGGAGATTTAACTGGTATTGTCAAAGTCACACTGTCTTCTATCAGCAGCTCTAGAGAATGTCTGCCAGCAACAAACACCTTTCAATGGCCCGTGATATTTTATTTAATGCTTTACTTAATATAATAAAGTAATAAATTATCTTTTTTCAACCATAATAATAGTAGTAAACATTTATAGAAAAAATCATATCATGGAGTGGTGATTAAGAAGTGTGAGGAAGGAGATCAAATACCTCTACAACTCCTTTCTAGGACTGAGACCCAGCACGTTGCTGGGAATGCAATACAGTTAGTACAGGGATGTACAATTTGTACATAGAAAAGCGAATGTTGAGGACCTGGGGTGTAGGTTCCAGAGGAGATAGATTTCAGAATGTGATGGATAAAAAAGAGTGTCCTTAAAAATATACAAGCAACAACATGGAAAAACCAACAACCAATTATGTTAACAACACAGATGGAAGCCTTCTAGGTGTAAAGCTATGAAAGATACACTGGCACAACCTTAACTATCCCCCCCCCCAACACACACAAATCTTCTCAAGTGTATTGTAAATTTATTTCCTTGAAACATGAGGGAGAGAAAAGTTACAAACTGGTCTCACCCATTATAAATTATTATGTGAGTAAAAGAAAAATACGTTCTAATTATTACCTTGCTAGATAATGAAAGTGTGAAAGAAAAATATGCCAAAAAGCAAAAATGGACAGATACACACTATACATGCACTCATACATACACACAAATTAAGAAAAATCTAAAATATATTAATAACAGCATATATAAAATATAGACAAAATTCACAAATGTAGGTTTAAAAATGAGAGTTAATAAAAAGAGTTGTGTTCAGGAAATATTTGGGGAAAAAATCACTATAGACATGATACCCAATCTAGAAGGAAGATAAGACTCAGTAGACACCTCAATTCTCCTTTTCCTATACTGCAAATTTGATTTGCCAGTATTTTCTTGAGAATTTTTATGTCTATCCAAAAGAGTTATTATTCCATTTACCTTTTTTTTCCTTGTGATGTCTTTGGTTTTGGCATCAGGGTGATACTGACACCATATAATGAGTGTTCCTCCTCTTCTATATTCTGGAAGAGTGTGGGAAGGATTGGTATTGATTCTTTTTTTAATGTTTGGTGGAATTCACCAGTGAAACTATCTGGGCCTGATCCCACTCCTCTGTATCCACCCCCGAAAATTGAAAACAAATGTTCACTTGACCACTTGCACGAAAATGTTCATAAGTACTAAGAATGATAGGCAAAGAGTGGAAATAACCCAAATGTCTATCAATTGATGAATGAATAAAAAATGTCGTACATTCAGACGATGGATATTGTTTGGCAAAAAAAATAAATGAAGTACTGATAGAGGCTACAACCTGGATGAATCTTAAAAGTTTTATTCTAAGAAAACAAGTCAGTCACAAAAGACCACATACTGTATAAGATTTATATGAAGTGTCTAAAATAGGCAAATCTATAGAAACAGACGTTAGAATAGTGCTTCCTGGTTTGGGCATGGGAGTATGGAGAATGTTAGCTGCCATGAAGTTTCTTTTTGGAGTGATGAAAATGCACATCTCTTTAAACATACTAAAAATTATATTATAGCCCTTAGATATCTCTAAATATCATCTTCATTAAGAAAAAAGTGTCATGTGAAATTCAAAAAATAAAAGTGAATGGAGTCCATAAAAATACAGTAGGAGAAATAGAAGATAGGCAGAATGTGTATGCAAAGAAGATAAAACATGCATACAATTTGATCCTGCAAAGTAGAAATGAAGTCAAAGAAACAGAAACAGACATCACAAGCTACAATCAAGATTTTTTTTTTCCTGAAATGAGAGAAGTTTTGAAACTTCCTATTGAAAGGACACCATGTGTTCTAAAGTCAGCAAGAAATGATCAGTACTAAATTATATATATTAAAGTTAATGTTTCCTATACAGAATCCAGATCAAAAGACTGTTACTTTTAAGGGCTGGCAAAAGAGATTAACATCACATTTTTCAATAGCAATCCTTCATGCCAAGATAAAATAAGAATGAGGAAACAATGAAAGACAAACATGAATAGAGGATTAAAGGTAGCCAAATGAACTTCAACTGTTATTGAACTTAATGTCAGTATTTCTCACAGTAGGAAACCAAGAAGTTGTATCTAAAAAAGAAGGGACGGGCTGGCCCAGTGGCGTAGTGAATAAGTTTGCACGCTCCACTTCGGTGGCCCAGGGTTCGCGGTTAGGATCCTGGGTGCAGGCCTACACATCACTCATCAAGTCATGCTATGGCGGCATTCCACATACAAAACAGAGAAAGACTGGCATAAATGTTAGTTCAGGGACAATCTTCCTCAAGCAAAAAGAGAAAGATTGGCAATAGATGTTAGCTCAGGGCCAATCTTCCTCAACCCCCCAAAAAGAAAGGACAACACAGCTAATATAAAAGGATTTTATAAAATGTTAGAAAAACTTTTTAAAGTTTTATAAAATTATAGAAAAGTTTAAAGTTTTAAAAAAATTTATAAATATATTCCTAAGAAGTAAAAAATATTCTAAAATAAATAATTGACACAGACAGTAAGGAAGACAGACCACAAAGGGAAAGACTTCACATACGTTTGTGTGTGTGTGGGTGACTGTGTGTATGTCTGCCTGGATAAGTCTGTGTTTGTGCATAATACATATTTGTAACATGAATATTATGACAAAGCCAAGACTAGATATATGTTTAGCAATAATTTTAAATGCATCTAATATACTGTTAAAAAGAAAGACTTTCAGTATAGTTTTGTAAAAGCCGAATATATTATAATGTATTACAAAAGGGTAAAAATAAAAGCTTGGGTACGTATACATTTAGGCAATCCACAAGGAAAGAAGCATTGGTTGTAAGTTTAGTAGTAAGGAATATAGAATGTAGGAAAGATATCAAAATAAAAAACGGTACCAGGAAAGATATCAAAATAAAAAACAGTGCTTTATAATTACACAGTTTAATTCACAATGAAGACTTAGCAATGAATGTAATCTATGCAAATAGTAATGTAGCCACAAATATCTTAAAGCAGGAAACTTCTCATAAAGATGCAAAGACAGAAATAAAAGCATTCTAACATTAGGAAAACCTATTACACATCTACTAAACATTTTCAGTCAAGAAAACATTAATTAGGATAAAAGGATTAAACTACACATTCAATAAGATTATTTTTATAAATAAGTATGTTTGAAGCTTTGACCACAACTAAGAGAAAATTCTCTCTCTTTTCAAGTGTGTGCACAGCATTTATGAAAACTTCCATATTAGTAAGAAACAAAATCTGAATAAAGATAATTTAAAAATTGCATTCTGTTTAGAAATGAATAACACATTTTTAAAAACTGTCAAACTCTTTCATTTAGACATTTAAAAATAAGTTATTAAACCACTCCTAGGTCACAGAGAATTATGAAAAAAATCAGAAATATGGAGAATGAAAGTATGACATAAAATATGTGGGATGCCACTGACACGTTGTTCATTGGAAAATTCACATTCAATTCAGAAAACTAGAAAAAAATAGTAAAATAGACCCATAGAAAGAAGAGGAAAATTTTAAAAGGGAAAAAATTAAACTAGAAAATCTAAACAATAGGTAATATTTAAATAAATAATACTATCTCTGTTTCACATGTCCCTTAACTGAATTAAGTAAAATATTTTTGATGGTTACCTCCCTAAAATATCCATTAATTTAGAGTGTATTATTGAGCAACAATATATGTCAAACATTGTACTAAACTCTGGAAAATAGATTAGAAAATAAATGATATATAAATTAAAGTATACTATGTGAAATAATGATAAGTGCATAGATGCATTTAATAAAGAAGACATAGGAGGAGATGCAAAGTAAATAAATTGCAATTATCCTAATGTGGTCAATGAGACCCTCACTGAGAAGAGGCATTAAGTGGAAGCAATGATGTGAATAAGAGTGTGGAGAGCCTTCCAAACAGGAAAAAAGAAATGCAGAAAATCTGTGAAAGTAACATATTATGTAAGTGGTGCTCTATATTGTATCGCTGAGGTATAATTTAAACTTAATAATCCCTAAATGGGATTCCCTAAAAATAACTCCTTAAAATGGGAAATATCCTGAGGTTATACTCTGTGTTTTAAGGAGATTGTCCTATTGCAAGTAAGGGGATTTTACACACAAAAAAATAGTAATGATAATGAAAGGAAGGAATGAAGGATGGAAAAATAGAACCACACATAATTAACTTTGAAGGAGACATGACATGTCTTTGCCGTGAAAATGAGGTCTGCTGGAAGCAGGGCTAAACATGAGCATAGGAGAGACTCTCTTCTGTACCCTGGTTCTTGGGCCTGGGCACTGAGGACTTGTGGCATCTTCAAGGGCATCACAGAGGGGTAGAAGTTAAATAAAACCAGAACCCAAGCTGAGTCAGAACCAGGCCTGTAGGGAAACCCATAAAGATGGCTGGGACTTTGTTGTGGGAAGAGCCCAATCTGCCAGAGAACTGTGTCTTATTCTCTGAAGTGTGCTTGTCTTTTCACATATTTGAGTTTAAGTGTAATCTTGATAAATGCTAATGCCTAGTCTCTGTATTCTGTGAGGAAATAAAGAATGGGTTCAGTGTCCATGCTTTGGATGAAATAATGAAACAATAAAAGGGGAAGAAATGCACCCTCACAACCAGCATGGTAATGATACCAGGAATTTGAACATATTTTCTGTGGTCTCCAAACCACAGGCTGGGATTAGATTGGTGCCAACGCATAGATCTGAGAATGGAGCAAAGTTCTTGAACTGGAGTCCAAACCAATGATTCCATGGAAAGTGGTCTGAGATCATGTGAGCTGTGGTTTTGGTATAGATTAGGTGATATTGGACTAAACTAGTCAGGTATAATTATAAAGTTACTAATAATTGAAACTATTGAAACTTAAACAATTTGAGTCATATGAGATAAAAGTTAATACCATACATTTTAAAGTAGAGATTACGTGCATGGGTGACTCTGTGTGTATATATAAACATATAATATATACCAATATTCATATGTTAAAATCCTAACCCACGTACCTCAGAATGTGACTGTGTTTGGCAGTACTGTCTTTGTGGAGATAATTAACTTAAAATGAGATCTTTTAGGGTAGGCCCTAATTCAATATGACTGGAGTCCTTATAAGAAGAGTTAGAACAAAGAAACATATGGAAGAATGACGACACAAAGACAGAAGGAGAAGATTCCTTTCTTCAAGCCATGGAGAAAGGCCTCGGAATAAAACAACCCTGCCATCACCTTGATCTCTGACTCCTAGATTCTAGAATAGTGAGAAATAAATTTCTGTTGTTTAAGCCACCTCTCTGTAATTTGTTATAGCAGCCCTAACAAAATAACACAATCTGTATCAGCATATATGTACATGTGTGTATATCTGAGAGGGAATTAAGTAAGAAGAGAAGAGATGACGCCATTTTTCTGCAAGTGTGGAAACTGCACAGGTGGAGGTGTGACTGTGACCTTTATCTAAAGATGTCTAAGAAGAATAGAAAGATACCAATAAGCTAAAACAAAACATTTTTATCATAACTTCTTGATATGGAGGTAACGAACATCATTTTTAATTGGTTTCAATTTAATGGTTAGTATGAAATATCAACTTTATTCCTACATCCGTTTTTACCAAACACTCGTTTCACTGCCTCTTTTACATCTTTGTTCCTTAAACTGTAGATGATGGGATTCAGCATGGGAATCACAATAGTGTAAAATGTTGACACTATCATGTCATGGTCCAAAGAGTAGCTAGAACTTGGTCTTACATACATGAAGAGGATTGTTCCATGAAACATTGACACTCCAGTTAGATGAGAACCACACGTAGAAAAGACTTTTCATCTCCCTTCGACAGAATGAATCTTCAGAATCACAAGCAGAATGAAACCATAGGAGATCAGGACAATCAGGATAGTGACTATCTCAATAGAGCCCACCAAGTAGAAGAGTAGAAGCTGGTTTGTGTGAGTGTCAGAACAAGAAATAGTGAGGAGAGGACAGATGTCACAAAAAACATGTCTAATTTCATTGGATGCACAAAAAGATAAGCTAAATGTGGCTCCTGTGTGTACAGAAGCATGTAAAATGCCACCAACATAGGAAGCAATGATGAGTGGCACATAGACCCTGGGTGACATGCTAACTGAATACAGCAGAGGGTTGTAGATTGCTACATAGCGATCATATGCCATTGCAGCCAAGAGAAAGCATTCTGTGGTCCCAAAAGTAACAAACAGAAACATCTGGGCTGCACATCCAAGGAATGAAATGGCTTTATTCTCTGACAGGAAATTGACTAACATTTTTGGAGTGACAACTGAGGAATAGCAGGCATCCAAGAATGATAATACACTCAGAAAATAGTACATAGGGTTGTGGAGCCGGGAATCCCCAAGGACCAATACAACCAGTCCCAAATTTCCTATCAGAGTAAAAAGGTAGATTGCTAGAAAGAGCAAAAATAGGAAGACTCCCACCTCAGAATCATCTGTGAAGCCCATTAATGTAAACATGGTGACTTCAGTTCCATTTTTCATCTGAATCCTGTATAAATCTAAATTTGATGTCAACCATGACATTTCAGTTTTTATTCATAGGTTTTAAAGCAATATTTTTGAAAATAGAACCCACCTTATTATATCCTCTTATTTGTTTCTTAGAAGGGCATATTGAAATCCTTGGCCGTGAAGGAATAGGTGGTGATGAAGAAGTTGGGTCCAAGCGACTGCATTACCCTGCTAAACTAAAGAAGAATTTTATTAAGGGTTGACTAAATTTGCCATGGTAAAAACACGCCAATTTGTGGGGTTTAATTTCCTTTTTATTTTCTCTTAAATTTACTACCATTTGGTTTCATACTGCATTGTTAAAATTCACCAAGATGGGGGCTGGCCCGGTGGCACATGCTGTTAAGTGCTCGTGCTCCACTGTGGAGGCCCGGGGTTCGCAGGTTCTCATCCCAGGCACACACGGACGCAATGCTTGTCTTGCCATGCTGTTGCGGCGGCCCCTATAAAATAGAGGAAGATGGGCACAGATGTTAGCTCAAGGTCAAACTTCCTTGGCAAAAAAAAAGAAAAAAAAAAAAGGAGGATCAGTATCCAATGTTAGCTCAGGGCTGATCTCCCTCAAAAAAAAAAAAATTTCAGCAAGATGAACGAATATAGGAATTTTTAAACACAAAAATATTACCGTAGAAAGTACACATCTGACTACAAATCCTAGATTTTCTACAGTGTGCATTATATGCTTTTCTTTAATGTTCAAAATTATTAAAATGGGAGGAACCGTCATTATATCACAAAATTAGGTTGTATTTAAATGAGAAAAACAATGTAAAAATTATTTAATTTTAAAATGTTCCCAGATGACTGAAAAATGGGATGTTAGGTTTACATTTTGGCTTGTTGTGCGAGATACCCTTTTCTGACCAAACCATCGTATAGTCTCTATCTGGACTGAAGGCTTCATGATTGAATCAAAATTAATATTGCATCTACCATGTTTAAGAGCAAGATTTCAGCACTGGGATTCTTGTTTTTCCTTCAGTGTGTCATAGACCAAATTGTATTTAAAGGAGTGAAAAATCTGCATGGCCAGGGACACAGAAATGCTATATATTCATGACATGAAACACAGCACATTTTTGTCATTTTGGGTTGTCCACACATCAAGAAGGAGTAAAAAGACAAGCTTAAAACTATTCTTAGAAGAAGAAGAAAGCTACAGGTTGTTATTTTCCCAGGAATGTCTTCCCAGATCCATGTGGAAGATTTTTTTTAATACAGAGAATAAATAGCTTTTTAAATGTGTGGATACTAACCGCCCCCCAAAATGGCTTATTTAATCCTTAGAGAATTCTAGACTAAAAAAATATAATTAAGCTAAATTTTGACTTCTGTGTAAATACAGACAACTCATACATTAATCTTCACAACATACACACACACTTGTCTTCTAATAATTTCCAGTTTAGTTTGAAAGGTCACATTAACAAAATAACATAAAATTATCAATTAATAATATAAATACATATTAATCTATTGTTTGAGCATCAAAAAAATTCATTTCTGTTTAAAAAATTCCTTATTCTCTCTCTTTGTTCCTCAATTTCTTTTTCACTGTCTGTCTAGACTCCATGGATTATATACAAAAATATTAATGACAGAGAGTCAGGGACAAAATAAGAACTAGGCAGATAGGAAGAAACACAGTGAAAACAAAACAAAAAAAACATGAAAGCAAATTTTGAAAAATGTACCATTAGGTGGTCAACTAAAGGAATCCATTACAAAATACATGTTGACTGTTACACACATGAAATTTCAGTGACAAAACGACTCTAACCTTTATTTAACTGATGTTTCTGAGATAATACAATTGTGGAAGATTAAGAACATTTTAATTGGACTCTAAAATCCTGTATTAAAATCTCTGACATAGTACCTAGTGACAGTGTAACCTTGGAAAAGTAACTTTATCTTTCCAAACCAAAGAATAACTAAGATTGACCAAATTTTCAGGTATATCTTGTCGAACTGTATGAACAATGCGTGACTGCAGAATGCTTATATATGAGAAGCATTAAAATATGCTATATAAAATTAAAGTGTATTATTTATATAGGAAGGATGCAAACATATGAAATATGACTTCTAAATTTTATTTAACTACAAAATATTTATACGGAGTTATAAAATCAAATTTTCATCAAAGTATTGAGCAATGGATGGGCACCAAACCAGGATCTAGTGTTTCTTCTTTTAGTTGCATATTTGTTTGTTATATGACACTTAAGATATATTAAAATATCTTTCTCATGAGGTTAAACCCAGTGAATCTCAATATTCTGTGGTATCAGGCACCTTAAAAATACATCTCTGTCATTGCATTCTGACTTTGGGCATGACAGGAAAATAATAGCATGTTTGCTTAAATTCCCCGGATAATTTTGTATGTAATAATTTTCTCACAGCTCACGTTTTCTCTGATTTTATCTGTAGTATAAGACAGCGATCTATGAATGTAGATATATTTTATTCCCAGTCTTGTCCCATTAGAGCAATTATTCCCTTCACTCTAGGGAATTGAGGAAGGATAGACAAAAATTATGGGATTTATTTACTTCATCCAAGGTGTTCTTCAAATAGGTGTTTTTGTTAACTAATATGTAAGGAAATTAGAATTCATTATATTTATGTCTGATTTATTTCACTTTAAGAGATACAGGCTAGAAAGACAAAAATATAGATGTTGAATTTTTAACAAAACATGACCATTCTGGAAAACTAAAATCAAATCAATTCCTCAACTCTCATACATTAAGAACACATGAAGTACCAGACATCCTTGAGAACACTACCACAAGCACTAAGCTTGAAAAGAAGGAAAGCTAAGACAGAAGCTACCACATGTTGTTAGGTGGCTACTAGAGGGTAGAAGTTTTGCGTACATTCTCTTATGTAATCTACACGGCAACCTGAAAGCTAACTAATTCACTGTCCTATAGACGAGAAAAATGAGAACTGGCCTGAGCTATATAACTTTATCAAGGTCACACAGCAATTTACTAGCAGAACCAGGATTCAAGTCTAGGTTTCTCTGTCTCCAAATTTTAACTTATTTCCTCTTGACCATATTGCAGCCTCATTGTGATATGCCATGATTCTGGAAGTGTTATCACCTAGAAACAACACAAAATACCATCGTCATGTATTTGAATTCTTTTATAAAGCCGCAAGCTTAAGCAGAACACTACATCAAAAAAAAAAAAAAAAAAAAAAACAACTGAAGTGGCTTTTAGATCAATTAGCTAACTAGTAAAATATATTTAAAATTAATTTATATCCCACCATGAGAAAGATAAAATTATGATCCCCAAATGGTATATACTCAATGTTGGTTAATAGTTAATTTTTTCTCCATTTAATAATTTTCCTAATTTGAAATATAGCCCCTTATGTCTACTACCTCTATTCTGACTGTTATGTTCTGTCAAGCAAATTAAATCAAGTTTCTAACTTACAAATCTATTAACCTAAATCTGTAAAGAGTCTTTCTTATTATCCCTGCTATGTTCCCTGGAATTCTCTCAATTTTTAATTCAACTCTGAGTTAGCTAGAAATTTCTATCCCAGATTTAAATATTAAAACATATAATCTAGTTTGAGATTCAAGGTTATCCCTTCCAAAATATTTTGTAAGTGATGAAAAACATTTCTTTTTACCTGTAAAAATGAATTGCTCACTCAGTTAAGGTGTGCTATGAATACTAAGCATCTGGACTCTTGTATCAGGTTCTTAAGCTCTCCACAAATTCCACAGGGATGCTTCAGGGACAAAACAAAATAATTCTCTGCTGGGACAGAAAAGTAGCAAGATGATTTTGGTTTTTTTTTCTTTTCTGTAGTAAACAAGAGAATGGTTCTGGAGCAATGAACTGCGTGATAAAAATGATTGCATGAATGCACTCTAGCCTCTAGTATAAAATGTGTGTTCACTGGAAAAAGAATATGCGTCAGATTGGAAAAAGAATCTCATGATACAGAACATAGACCTAGCTGTGAT
The DNA here is from genome assembly GCA_028646465.1 of Rhinoceros unicornis. Lineage (NCBI taxonomy): Eukaryota > Metazoa > Chordata > Mammalia > Perissodactyla > Rhinocerotidae > Rhinoceros > Rhinoceros unicornis. The sequence goes on along the minus strand of CM053540.1, from coordinate 12,366,811 downwards.
ACTAAATAGCTATGTGCCATTGGGCTGATGACTTAAATTCCTTGTAATTCAATTTCCTCTTCAGGGGAAAATAACCTGTTTACTTCTCTTAAAATCCTGTAAACCTTTAGATAATGAAACAATGTGAGGGCATAAGCTATGACAGAATGCACAATCCTTTAATAAACATTACTATACTTTAACTTTTAGTATGCTATACTTCTGAGTGGTATGAGAGATACATTTAAGTTCATTGAGTATTTAATAGAGGAGATAAGATAAAATACATGGATGGGAAGTATTGACAGCAGAGAGGGGACAGTATAGAGGTAACTGAAATATTCTGTGCAATAGAACATTAAAATATTAGAGATCTGGCAGAGATAAAGGTCAAAATTTGAGTTGTACGGGGTCTTGTCCTTTCTTGGTGACCCTATATAGTAATCTATAGGCTAGTACTAGGCTATGTACTTAAAGAAATGCTTCAAAAAATTATTAAAAATACATAGATGCTTAAGTTCTACATCCAGATATTCTAAATTAGTTGGTAGGGAATGTTGGCGATGGAATCTGAATTTTAAAAGAAAGAAGGAAGGAAAGAAAGAAAGATGATACTGATAAACTGCAAAATTGTGAACAAAGGATCCATTAATTAAATACAATCTCAAATTATCTGTATATTCAATGAAACCCTAGTTAAAATTAAATAAGCATTTTTTGTAGAAATTGACAAGGTAATTCTGCAAATTACAAAAAAGGCAAAGGAACTAAGATAGTCAAAGCAATTTTGAAAAAGAAGAACAAAGTAGGACCTACATAATTTTATTTCAAGATTTAACACAAAGCTAAAATAATCAAGAGAGTGTGGCATTGGTGAAAAGATAGACTTTTTTAAGATTTTTTTTTTAAATTTTTTGTTTATTGCAGTAACATTGGTTTATAACATTGTATAATTTCAGGTGTACATCATTATACTTCTATTTCTGCATAGATTACATCATGTTTACCACTCAAATACTAATTACAACCCATCACCACACACGTGTCGAATTATCCCTTTCACCCTCTTCCCTCCCCCCTTCCCCTCTAGTAACCACCAATCCTATCTCTGTCTCTATGTGTTTGTTTATTGTTGTTATTATCTACTACTTAATGAAGGAAATCATACGGTATTTGACCTTCTCCCTCTGACTTATATCACTTTGCATAATACCCTCAATGTCCATCCATGTTGTCACAAATGGCTGGATTTCATCGTTTCTTATGGCTGAGTAGTAAAAGATAGACATCTTGATCAATGAAATAGAATAGAGTCTTCAGCAATAGATTCACACAATATAGTCAATTGATTTGTGACAAAGTTGCTAAGGAAAATCCATAGAAGACGGATAGTTTTTTGGTTTTTGTTTTTTTTTTTAATGATGCTGAATATGTTGAGTAACCTGAAACCACAAAAAACAGACATTGACTCATTCTTTGCACCATATATAAAAGTTGTCTCAAAATGAATCTTAGACCTTAATATAAAACCTAATACTCTAACATTTCTAGAGAAAAAATATAACATTTGTGTTACCATGGGTGAGTCACTAATTTTTGTACAAAACACAAAATGCAACGAGCCATTGGAGCAAAAATTAATATTGTACTTCATCACATTTAAAATCTGCTTTGTGAAAGACACTGTTGAAGGAATGAACAAACAAACCACAGACTTGTACAAAATATTTGCTAAAGAGCTATTTAACAAAGAACATGAATCTATAATATACAAAGAACTCCAAAAACTCAACAATATGAAAACAAAAGGATATATAAACAATAAAAAACGGAAACAAACTTGAACAGACACTTCAACAGAGAAGATACACAGATAGCAACTAAGCACATTAAAAAAATGTTCAACACCGTTTGCAATTAGTGAAATACAATTTAAAACCACAATCTGATCCCGTGCGTCTATCAGAATGACTGCAGTTTTAAAAGTCTAATAATAAATGACAACACAAAGTGCTCACGATAGTGCAGAACAACTGGAGCTCCTGTCCCTCGCTGGTAGGAAAACAAAATAGTGCAGCTGACCCAGCAATCTCACTCTGTGTCATTGACCCAGATAAAAGGAAGCATACATCTACACAAGGACCTGTATGCCAGTATTTATACGAGCTCCACTCACTATATTCTAAAACTAAAAGTAATGCAACAGCCCTTCAACGACTGAGTGGATAGACTAACTGTGGTACATCTTTAAGGTGGAACTATTCAGCAATTAATAGGAACAAATGCTGGTATTTTCAACTACAAAGATGGATCTCAAATACATCCTAAGTGGAAGAAGGCAAACTCAAAATCTCACGCGCAATGTGATTCCACCTATATCACATTCTGGATGAGGCGGAAGTCTAACAATGGAGAACACATCTGACACATCTGTTGTTGCCAGAGCTGGAGGTAAGGGAGGTGACAGACTACAAAGTGATGAGAGGGTTTTTTTTTTTAGGGTAATAAAAATGTTTTATAATGTGATTGTGGTTGAACAATTGTATGTCTCTACTAAAATTCATATACTGGTACCTATAAATGGTAGATTTTCTGTATTTACATTAAAATCCAATAGCCCTGACTTTAAAAAACTATTACCTAAATTAATCTCTGCTTCAGAGTAGGGTGACCTTTGCAGGGGAGATGGTGATGAGAAGACAGAATAAGGGAGGTTCTGAGCGCCGCCAAGGTTCTACTTCTTAGTCTGGATTGTGTTTACAGGGTTCTGTTCAGTTGAAAATTCATCAAGATGTACAATTATGAAATATGTGCTTTTCTCTATGTATATTTTCTTCAATAAAATTAAAAAGGAATCAAAATCTTGTTTCGTTGTGACTTCTGATACACTCTGTAAGCCCCTGTTACTTCGATGTTCTCTATATCAGTCTGTCATTTTGCTGATGGACTGATTAACGAGCTAGTTATAAATTATTGCCATGTGTTAATTTTATGTTTGTATAAGTTATGTTTTTAACATTTTGAAAATTGTTGGTACTTTTAGGTGTGTCAGTTTCTTAATTTTCTTTCTTTACTTGAAATTGATTTGTTTTCGTATCTCTCTATCTTCTCTTTCCTTAAGTATACTTCCTACAGTGACTACTCACTCTTGTATTTTACTAAATTACTCTTGACTTCTGAATTTTTATTTCATTTTTATTTTTTGGTTTACTATTTTGAGTTCTCCGAATCATCTTTTCACATCCTCCTGATGTCTAGTCAGCTCATTTCTGACATTTAATTTTCTTGAAGATTTTGTCATTTAAAAATTTTTCAATTTATATGGCTTTAAAATATATTTAATACATTCATTTGATTGCTTTATGGCCTTATTTTATGCTCTAATTTTAATAATAGTTGGAACATTATTTTGTTATTTTTTTGCAATTTAAACATCATGATATGGAGTCCAATAGTAATCTTTTTGTTCATTCCATGTGTAACTATGATGGGGATTTTGACTATCAGAAGGAGGTACATATGTAGTTGGAGATATATCAAGGTCGCTTTTCTAGTTTCATGCTCAACGAATCACTTCATGTTGTTTTAATGGCCTTAAAATGTCATCCACTAGCTGCTTTAACTCTCAGAGCTAAGCTTGACTTAAGAGTGCTTTCTACCTGCTGTTTCCTGTGTCTAAACAGATCCCGCCTTCCAAAGAGGACTCTGCACCTTAGACATTATATGTCGCTATAACAGTACTTTCTGAGTCCTACATCTTCCAGAAGCCCCCTCCCTGTTGAAACTGTCCTTCCTAGTGTATCTGCCCTACTCCTCTGACATTCTTCTCAGCATTTTCTTCCTCTGGGTGAAGCCCTGTTTTACAGGGGACTACATGCTGCATAGTTCTGAGATCCTCAGTGACCCATACACCATCTCAGTCTCTCACAGTCCCTGGGACATTCTGATGGAGTCTGGGTGGGGGTGGGGAGCATCTGGAAAATTGAAGAAAAATTAAACTTCTACTGGGCCTCCCTTTTCTACCAATGTTAAATTTCTCTATTTTGGTCCTAGGCGTGTGTGTGTGTGTTTATTATGTGTGTGTATATCCATCTATCAGTCAATTGATTGTTGGATATTTTTCATTTAATCTCAGTTGTCTTCAGGATTCACAAAACTACACGATTTATAAAGTCCTACAGAGCTTTAAACTTTTGATGTCTCCTCCACGTTTCTGGGACCTTTTTGGACTTTTCTAATTACCTTGAATAATAATCTTCCAACAAACTCAAAATGTATACTTTATTCACTTAAACCACACATTTTATAATTTGAATAAAGTGTAATGAATTTGATTGACTATAAATCCATTCTGCTAGATTCTGCAAGAGATATATCCTGGTTTTACATTATTATAGTTTGCCATACTTACTGACTTGATGCAATATAAAATGGATTATGTCACCAGAATGAGGACATTGATTCTCAGAGAAGTTAGTGCTAACCCAGTGTCAGAGCCATGATGTAAAAGTATCTCTCATATCTTAAGGTTTCTTATGTAGTGTCAAAACACATATTTTCTCTTAAGGCATCATTTTAAACAAGAGGCCAAACAACTTTATTCATTTTATAAATATCAACATGTAGTACAGTATTCCAGAAACATTTACTTTTTTATTATTGAGTAAATCATCATGTCGCTATTTTGAACCAGAAGATAATTGGGGCATATTCCCCTTTGGGCATCTCCGTTGGGTTTTATCAAGAGTTGAGTAGGTGAATATAAATAGTTTAAATTAGTCATATTCATAGTGTATCTAAACCTGCCTTTGCCGTTCTACAGGTAAGAGAAAATTTCAGATCGTTGTCAGAATATTTTAGGAGATGGGACCTGAATATCAAGGTCAAATGTGTCATGAACTCCTCAGTACTAACCCCTTTAGTTGTTGCCCATTGCGTAGGTGAATAGAATGTATCCATCACAATCTGATTTATGCAGAGTCTAAGAATTGAAAAACCATACTTACTGGAATAAAACAAAGAAAATAGAAAACATCAAATTTATGTTTGTAGAAGTAATGAGAAGGCACCAAATAGAGTGTATGTTTTCATTTTCCTGATGGAAGAAGACAGACCAGTTCAAAGTAAAACAATCAGGATATTTATCAGTAGAGAGCAAGACAACATTTGACCAATTCAACTATCTGGGGGCTTATATTTTGATATAATGAAAAAATAATCAATAATACTTCTAAGTTTATTTTGCTAGCTATGTAATGTAGAAGCAACTTCAATTTACTACTTATTTCATAATGTTTCTCTAGTCTTAATGGCTTAAAAAATATCCAAATACAACAAAGATCATGTTTTGCTGTATTTTAGTGAGGGGGTGAGGGGGCAAGTCTGTTGCAGGATGAGGCATTATTATAAGAGGCAGTAAAAACTGGTGAAAAGTGCATGCACCATGAGAGAGAACTAGCGCTGAATCTCGGCTCTGGCCCTTCCTAGCTGTGGGAGTCGCTGTAAAGGTGAAGAAAAATAACGTGAGCAGAAGTCCATCCCTACAGCTCCAGAAGTGGCTGTTCTCTCTCTCGTCCTTTGCAAACTCAGTGTTTCAATATGGAGCCTAAGATATTTGGAGTACTCTACCTTCTGTTAAAGTTATAATTTTAGAAGTGGCTTTACATTAATTCTAAAAGATAATTCTGTATTATTAAATTCTTCAAGAATCGTAGTCATTTTCTCTTTATAATTCTAAGTCCTTTCAATATGTACTAATGTTGATTTAGTCACGTCCATCTAACAGAAATGACGATTTCAAGAGAAATTTAATTAAGTATTTAACATTGTAATTTTTCATTATCTTATTTATCCAACGTAAAATTAATCCCTCTGCAATGTGGCAAATGGAATTGTGGTGATCTGTGTGTGTTTTTGTGTTTTTCGTTTTGTTTTTACATTTACAGATCATACAATTCACAAAACTCCTTTATTCTCTAATCCAGACACTTAAAGACTGCACAGAGGAAAAATCATAATCATAGTTTAATTCATTAGTTTTAATCTGACAGAAGAATGTTTAAGTGCATATTAATAATCACAAAGGGCCAGCCCCGTGGCTTAGTGGTTAAGTGCGCGCGCTCCGCTGCCGGCGGCCCGGGGTTCGGATCCCGGCCGCGCACCGACGCACCGCTTCTCCGACCATGCTGAGGCCGCGTCCCACATACAGCAACTAGAAGGATGTGTAGCTATGACATACAACTATCTACTGGGGCTTTGGGGGAAAAATAAATAAATAAAATCTTAAAAAAAAAATAATCACAAAATATTTATTACATGTAGCTAAAGAATGAAATATCTAGTTCAAGTCTCTGGTTAACTATGTTTTTCAATGATTTAGTTATAATATTAGTGTTGTGGCCCAATATTTGCTAGATTTAAAAGTAAATATATATGATGACAAAAGTTCCAATTATATGGGCATCTTACATTTATACCAAAAATGGACATATTTAAAGGAAATTGCTTTAAATATTCATTGTTGCACACATTTAATTAGTCTGCCTGTCTGTGTCTTATTGTGTCTGCTCTGTCATTTAAATTTATTGCTATTTGAAAGAGGAGTAAACTTTGGAGGGAAAGTCTAATCTTACAGGTGGCTTTTAATTATGGAGATGAGTGAGGAGCACAAACTTTCAGATTCTAAATCCTATGCAATTTTCCTTGTACCAGGTTATCATTGAACTGATGGTGAGAATTGTACTGGGCTTGTTGACACAAATAATCCATAACCAATCTATAAGTCAAAATTGGGATGTGTTTTTTATGAGCCCGATCTGAGGACTAGCCTGAGACCTTCCTTCCCCAAGGAAGGAAGGGCATCAATGAAGTGGGGTATACAGAGTGGTTATACACTGTCTTGGAACAAAGAGCATACATCACATACAATAGGAATGTCCCTTTTACAATAGTCCCAAGATTGCTTTGCTGGAACAGCAGATCGTTGAACACAGCAAGTTAGTGGTCACAAGATGAGTGGTCACAAGGCGAGCACAGCAGGTCAGCAATTAATCGTTCATTTAGAGAGAGATGCTTATCCTAAAGAAAATGCCGATATGGGGGAGGTTATATCCCTATCTTTATGGGCATCATTCTTGTCTTTTGGACACTAAATATTTAAAAGCAAATGTACAAGGCACACTCAACAGGCCACATCAGGCCCTTTTGGAAAAACAAGGTCAGGCTGAATTAGTTTTAAATCACATGGCTTCCTCATATATATGTATACCCTACTGCTTTTCATTTATTTATCAGGTTTGAACTTTTTCTTGTGATTCCTAATTGCATTAAAACGTAGATTGATTTCACTATATCCATCCAAGTTTGTTTCTTATTTCTTTTATTTCTCTTTTGATCTTGTCTACATATACTCTTGTGTGAAGCTCCCATTGGTTGATATTCATGCCATGCGTCCCCATGGCATTTTTAAAATAAGAAAAATATATTGGAAGTTTTCCAATCAATTCATTAAGAATTTTTCTAATTAAATGATATATTTAACAGCATCTTATAGTATTAGAGCCACTCAAAAATATTCAGTTAGTTAGAATAAGTGGTTTGAGCACCCTAATTTGTCTTGTTGTAACTTGTTTCCAATACATAGGATTCAACTAAATTCTGCCTTCTCTGATGTCTCATATACGTATTTCTTGTTTTCTCTGCCTTTAATCTTTCCAAAAATTCTGTGAAAATATTTTCTCCTGATATTGATGATTCCTCTAGGGAATCCTGACTTTGTCTTTCTCAGAAGATTGTTGGTCTGTGCTTTCTTCTCCTTCCATCACTATTTCCAATCCAAATGACTCTTTCTTTTACCAGGAGGTTCCATGTCAATGTATTGAAGCTGGAGCTTGACTTGCATTATGGATTTAAATAATATCGTATTTAATATTATTTGCAGCAGATTATGTGCCCTCAAGACTGACTCACATTTTCTATGGGTGTATATATAAAAAATAAAATAAATAGCTGTAATAAATAATTGAATAAAATTTATCCTCCAGCTAGTGTTATATTATATTATATATAATGGAACTTTGAATTCAGGTTCAGCTAACACTGTGACTCCTAATTTGGTTAACCATGGGACTGTGCAGGAATGATTTTTTCTGTACCTTCTAATTTTAAATTTTTGCTATTTATTTACTAATAAATGATTAAATGCTAAGTTTTATGTCTAGAAGCAAAGATTGTTTTTTGTTGTTATATTTTTAATTACTGATCTCTATGATCTTATTTGTTACTTTTAGATAATAGTTACTGGTTGTTTCACTGAATCCAAAATACAACAATATATAATCAAGTGTAATACTCTGAAAGAAAAATCATATTTTTAATTTTTTTCTATAATTCTCTCATTTTTAGCACAGAACCTTGAGAAAGTAGAAAAATATAAATCAAGAGTTAGGCTTCCAAAAACAATACTAATGACAAAATATTTACCAAAAAAGGATAAAATGATGCTAAGTATTTGAAAACAAATTAAATGAAACAAAAGCAGTCATATAATTTTGTAATCAATCATGGTCCATCTTAAAAATATCTTAATTAGTTCTTTTCAGAATAACCTAATGGAGTTGGAAAATTTTTAGACAAATTAACTCATAAAATGTTACAGTTCGCTGGGGTGTTAGTCTGTCAAACAAATCTATACAGCACATTCAATATTTGAGGGTATTTTAAAAATAAATTTTAATATAATTTGCCCTTCAATGTTTATTCTATTGTATTGAGATAAACATTAATGTCACAATTACATAAGAAAAATTTTTTTAGCTGTTCACTTTGTGTTTTAATGTGGTTTAATAGGAAAATAGCTAATAAAATTCAGTGTTAAATTAACCATTTGACATGATGGTTTTAGAAATGACATGAGTCGAGCCAGCAAGTGAAAACTCAAATCTTCCATTCGATTCTGTAGTGAGCAGCATCAACCTTGGGCCCATCTTCCTGTTACTGTGTCCTGATATGCTGCTGGGAAATTATGCATTGCCAAGAAATAAATATGAGGACATAGTTCTCTTTCTCTGAGTCACAATATTATTTATTCTTTTTGTAGTAAATGAATTATAATTTTAGGAATATTTTCAAGTTTGTTCCATGAGGTGTCAACATGAAGAATGGCACTGAAGTTACTATATTTGTACTGAAGGGCTTCACAGACAAGTTTGAACTGCAAATCATCTTATTCTCTGTGTTTCTGGCAATTTACATGTTTACTATGATGGGAAATTTAGGACTGGTTCTATTGGTCATTGGGGATTCCCATCTTCACAACCCCATGTACTATTTTCTGAGTGTGTTATCATCTGTGGATGCCTGCCTCTCCTCAGTAGTTACTCCAAATATGTTAGTAGATTTTATGTCAAAGAATAAAGCTATTTCATTCTTGGGATGTGCAGCACAAATGTTTCTCGCTGTTACTTTTGGGACCACAGAATGCTTTCTCTTGGCTGCAATGGCATATGATCGCTATGTAGCAATCTGCAACCCTCTGCTGTATTCAGTCAACATGTCACCCAGGGTCTATGTGCCACTCATCATTGCTTCCTATGGTGGTGGCATTCTGACTGCTTCAGTGCAAACAGGGGCCACATTTACCCTAACCTTCTGTGCATCTAATGAAATTAGACATGTCTTCTGTGATGTCCCTCCTTTCCTCGCCATTTCTTGTTCTGACACTCACACAAACCAGCTTCTAGTCTCCTACTTTACGGGCATTATTGAGACAGTCACTATCCTGATTGTCCTGGTCTCCTATGGTTTCATTCTGGTGGCCATTCTGAGGATGCATTCTGCTGAAGGGAGACGAAAAGTCTTTTCTACTTGTGGCTTTCATCTAACTGGAGTGTCAATTTATTATGGAACAATCTTCTCCACGTATGTGGGAACAAGTTCCAGCTACTCTTCAGACCATGACATGATAGTGTCAATATTTTACACCATTGTGATTCCCATGCTGAATCCCATCATCTACAGTCTAAGGAACAAAGATGTAAAAGAGGCAATGAAAAGAGTGTTTGGTAAAATTGGGTGTATTAATAAAATATGTTTTTCATTCTAACCATTAAATTGAAAGAAATTAAGAATGATGCTCATTGCCTCCATATCAAGAAGTTATGATAAAAATGTTTTGCTTTTTATTTTATTAGTGTCTTTCTATTCTTAGACATTTTTAGATAAAGATCATAGTTATACCTCCACCTGTGCAGTTCCCACACATGCAGAAAAACTGTGTCATCTCTTTGGTCCTTACTGAAATCATTCTCAGACATACGGACACACACATATACACATACATGTATGTACATATATGTTGATACTGATTGTGTTATTTTGTTAGGGCTGCCATAACAAAATATCATGGACTAGTGGCTTAAAAAGCAGAAATTTGTTTCTCACTGTTCTAGAATCTAGAAGTCTGAGATCAAGACGAAGGCAGGGTTGGTTTCTCCTGAGGCCTTACTCCTTGGCTTGTAGATAGCAGTCTTCCCCCTGTGTCTTCACCTGTTTTCTTCTCTTTTACTGTGTATGTCCTAATACCTTTTTCTTATAAATATACCAGTGATATAGGATTAGGGCCCACCCTAAAGACCTCATTTTAACTTAATTACTGCCATAAAGACCTTATCTCCAAATATAGTCACATTCTGAGGTACAGGGGTTAGGATTTCAATATACAAATATCAGTGTATATTATATATATATATTTACACACACAGAGTCACATACACACATAAATCTTTTTTTTCAAATGTATAGTAGCAACTTTCATCTCAATATGAGTCAAATTGGATAGGATCCCAGGTAGCAATTACAAGTAACTTTATAATTATATCTGACAGTCTTCAGCCAATACCACCTAATCAATAATAAAACTAGGCTGACCTATTCCCTCACCCCTTTCCATGGAATCATTGGTATCAGACTCCAGTTCAAAGCACTCTGCTCCATGCTCAGATCTATGCACTGGTAGCAATCTAATTACACCCTGTGGTTAGGAGATCTCAGAAAATGTGTTCAGATTCCTGGTGTTGTTACCATGCTGTTTGTGAGGGTGCATTTTTTCCGCTTTTACTGTTTCATTATTTCATTCAAAGCGTGGACACTGAACCCATTCTTTATTTCCTCACAGAACACAGAGACTAGGCATTAGCATTTATCAAGATTACACTGAAACTCAAGTATGTGAAAAGACAAGCACACTTCAGAGAATAAGGCACAGTTCTCTGGCAGATTGCGCTCTTCCCACAACAAAGCCCCAGCCGTCTTTATGAGTTTCCCTACAGGGCTGGTCCTGACTCAGCTTGAGCTCTCTTTTTCTTGGACTCCTACCTCTCTGTGATGCCCTTGAAGATGCCGCCTGTCCTCAGGGCCCAGGCCCAAGAACCAGGGTACAGAAGAGAGTCTCTCCTATGCTCAGTTTAGCCCTGCTTCCAGCAGACCTCATTTTCACGGCAAAGAAGAGTCATGTCTCCTTCAAAGTTAATTATATGTGGTTGTATTTTCCTTCCTTCCTTTCTTATCATTAATTTTTTTTTGAGTGTGAAATACCTTTAGTTGCAATAGGACAATCTCTTTAACACGCAGAGTATAACCTAAGGACATTTCCGTAAAGTAAGATTATTAAGTATAAATAACACCTCAACGTTACAAACATAGAGCATCTCTAATCACGATACATTCCCCTCATAATTTTTCTACCTTTCTTTTCTGCTGTTTGAAAGGCTCTCCACACTGCTACTCACATGATTCCTTCCTTCAAATGTTGCCTCTTAGTCAGGATATCATTGGCTACATTATGATCATGCAATTTACCACCTTTACATCTCCTCATATTCCTTCTTTATTAAATGTACTTTTCACTATTTTATATGATATGAATTTTAATTTATATATGATTTATCGTCTAATCTATTTTCCAGAGTCTAGAACAATGTCTGACACATACTGTTACTCATAAATATTCTCTCAATGAATAAATATTATAGATAGAAAACGAGGAAAACAGTTTATTTAATTAAAGGACATGTAAACAAATAGCATTTTCTGTTCAAATATTAGTTGTTTAGAACTTCTAGTTTATTCTTTCCTTCTATTAGTAAAATATGAAAATCATTTGAGTTGTTCAGATCTCAATCAAATGGAAAACTTGCCAAGAAGTTATGTCTAAAAAGAATATCAGAGAGCTACTGTGAGCGTAAAAAGTGCAGAGTGCGCCTTGACTCTCATCCTAATAATTCCAGGGCACCTCATATGTAGGGGACTGATGATACTGCAACGTTTGCTCATCCCCGGGGACCAGTTTCAAAGGAAGATTGCTGGGCATGTTTCCAAGGACAAATGTTCAAGGACTAATGCAGATATGTGAGGTTTTGAGAAAACAGTTTTCTTTTCCCTTAGAAGCCACACAATGAAGAGCCTGATGGATTGGTGTTACTTTGGATGCTCTAAATTTTTGACTGAGGTGTTGGAGATGCTATTTCTAGAGAAATACTTCATCATTCTATGACTGAAACTATCAGGAATGGAAGGATACATTTTCACAATGAAACATTTTTATATTTAAAAATGTGATACTCTCATAGGAGTAAACATATTCATTAGAAAAAATTTAGAATTCAACAAAATTCAAAGAACAAAACAAAAACAATTCAAAACTGTTGGAACATTTTGGTGAATTTTCTCAATTATTTTCTTTTGTTCACACGATGTTTATTTGCGTACATATAGATTTGCATAATTATTATTCTACTCTATACTCAGTATCCAATCTTCATCTTATGACTAAAATTTCATCATATATCATGATCAATGCTATATTATCTTTTGATAAAACCCGCAGTTTTATGTATTACACATTGACTGGTACCCCATAGCTAACTTCTTCCAGAAGTGTTCATTAGATGATAAATAGGTATTTTGGGTTGTCACAAGGAAAAAGCGGTGCAGGCTCTCCATTCTGGTTTGACAGTCATTTAATTCATCAACATAGCAATATTGCTGCAATTTGTTTTACTATTTTAGCATACTTGTTTTTTATTTTGTAAAAGAAAAATGAGAGCAGGAAGGCAAAATCAGCACTAAGACTACCAAACATTTTCTAGTTAATTTCATGGCCAAAAACTCACTTCTGTGTATATTCAGGTCAAATATTTTCTTAAGTGTGAATGAAAGGAAATTAAAATATGAAAAGAAAGCTGAAATGTTTTATTGAGGATTATTTGGCCAAGATGAGGAAGCAAAGGAAGAATCTGAAAAGGGACAGACTGAGAATCAGATTAAAATATTCCTGTGACTATTGCATTAATTTTTGATAATGAAATCAATTTTCGTGTACGTTTAGAAGTAACTTTTACAGGAAAGTCTGCTCTTGCTCCTGAATTTCGGGAGATAATTTGTTGATGTGGATACAGGAGCTACTGTTGTATTATTAAATCTTCAATGAACTTTGGAGGGGCAATTCTTCCAGGCATCAAAAATTTAGTGCTGCTAAGCCAAGGTTATTCGGAGATTAAAAAGCCAGCACAAACTTATTTGACAATACGTAATCTTGGGAGTTAAGCCAAATAAGAGACTAACGGCAAACTTCAAGGTAAATTCCACCTTAATGGGCCTCGTGATTGTAAAATTATCAGGAGCAAGTTTTTCTTGCTCAATATTTTCCCAACACTGAAACCCATTGTGTTCACATTTAGTGTTGTTTATGATTTCAGGGCTAATTTTGTACCATTTACTGTCACGGCAGAAACCAAAGTCTGGTCTGATCAGAGGTTTTAAATCTCTTTTGATTTAAGGATAATAAATTTCCACTCCCTAGCTCATTACAGTTTAAATTATGCTTCCTATATATATATAAATATATATATATATATAGGAAGAAATATATATATATATATAGGAAGAAATATATATATATATATTTCTCTCTCTCTCTCTCCTGGATTATTCTAGCTATTTTTTTTTAATTTCTTTCTTCCTTGACTCATGAAAGAATAGCTCTTTTGTCTTTTTGGGATAAATGCTGTTCAATAATTTTTTGCTTTCCAATTTATTAATTGTTACCTAAGTTTTATCATTTTATTTCCCCTACTTTATTAGATTTGTGAGAGTGGAAAAATACAAATTTTTCATCTACTCTTCTAGGTTCTTGGCTGAGACCCCCTATAACAAAAAACAGATTAATAGGAGAAAACCAAACACAAGTTTAATAACATGTATGCCTCCCATATACATGAGAGATACCCAGGAAAACAGTAACTCCCCAAAATGACCCAAGCCACCACCTTAAATACCACCTCCAACTAAACGCAAAAGAAGATGTTGGGGGGTGGGGACCGCTTATATGAAGTCACTAGGAAAAGCACAGTAAAGAAGGGTATGATCCTCAGGCAGATTTAAATCCATGTCGTCTCCACTGATAAGAGTTCTAAAGATTTAGTTATCCTCCTCTTCCTGGTACTGAGTGGGAGACATCCTTACAAATGGAGATTTCCCTTTAAAATATCTCCTACAAACTAGTAACTTCTACTAGCTAGTGTTAGATATCTTCTCTACCCATCCCCCCACATCCATATTTTGAAAGGCAAATATCATATGCAAAATCTTAACTTTTTCTACACTACTTTCTCCAATTATCAGGTAATAATTTGCGATTCATTTCTGAATGGACCTCTAATCTTTGTGTACGGGCGTGAGTGTGAGTCTGACTCTATATGATATCAAAGTCAATTTGATTCAATTTATTTTATTTTCATTGAATAATTGTTCTTCAGGAATCCCTGCAATACTTCTTGAAAATAAAACAAGTTAAGAAAAATAAACTTTTAAAAAAAATTTTGATGGAAAACGTATCTGAAAGGTGGTGAAATAGAATGTAAACACAAAGAATACAGATGGTTCACAGGAACATTATAAAGACACCACAGATTTAACAGACAGGAAAAAAAAAACTCTGTCTTTATTTTGAAACTGACACATCAAACATATTTGAAATTGAATGTCTTTTTTCAACATAATAAGAGAAGAAGGTATTTGGCAAATTTCACATACTGTGATCACATCTGGGACACAGTCACAAATACTATGGTGTTCATCATCTGGATTGGTCAAAGGAAAGAGTTCTGGGAGAGTCCAGTAGAAAGAATGAAGAAGAAAAGGCAAAAGTATGCAAAGCCCATTCTGGAAAGATGTGTATCGCCGGTCTAGAGGGAAGTTACAGAAAGAGCAGCTAGAAGAGGGAAGGATGGGAGATATGGCAGGGACAAATATGAAGAGCATATTGACAAATATATATAGACATTTAATCATAACTTTGGACAAATAAAATATATTACTACTGGTTATGGTGAGCAAGAAAAGTGTGGCATGTTTCTGCTCCTAGAAACAGACCAGGAAGAAAATATTAACAACTTAAAAAGAACAGTTAGATAAGTAATTTTATTAATACTAAAGATTAAGTCTTGAATTATCTATACAAGAATACATATTCAATGCAAGTGAAAATAAAAATAATACATACAATTAGAACCAGGGTAAATAAAAATAAGGTGCAAAGGTCATGATGTTTCACACAACTATAAAAAAAAAATGAGCATTGTATTTAGAATACATGAATGAAAATCCTCGGTAGAAAGAGGAAAAAAAAGGAAATATAATCAGTTTAATAGTTCTCAATGATGATTCCGAGAAATCTTCAGAGCAACCAATCTCATTCAGACACTGCTCTTAGAAGGAAAAAAATCTCGTGAAGGCTTAATAAAAGGGAATGAGGTGAGAAAGACAATACTCTCAATATGTCCCTAAAATAATGCAGAGTGTGTTTCATAAGTTGTCACTGATAATAGTTTATAATGTAAAATATTATATTGCACAATGAAGTCCGCAGGAGCCAGACCCCAGTAATATAGATCAGAGAAGAAAATTAAAAATCTAAAACCCAAATAAATACATATGCACATACAGATCTCTGCACATGAGGTACCTTCAGCCACTCCCAAGGCTGAAGACTGACTCTCTTTATAGGAGGTTTGTTTGTGATGTGTGATATATGAGAATGTCTAACCAGTAGAGTCCAATTATTTAAAATCATATATACAATGTATAATTCTGTGTATCCTTAATTCCATATTCTAATCATTTAGGAAAACATCATTTGTAAAGGAATATATCTGTTAATTGCCATGCCATTTATAACATATAAGTAAGAAATGTTTTTGAAAGAATTCTAGAAATAGAATTTTCAACTAAACTAATATTTGTGAATGCCAATATGCACAGAATCGTCCAAACACCAAAGAAAGATACAAACATGAGTGAGGTGGCTTACTCCTTGCCCTTAATGACGTCATCACTGGCCTTTCGCAAGAAACAAAAAGCAAATAAAATATTTACTTACATATTTTGTATGTAACACATTTGCTAGATGTTGTGAGAGCACAAATAGGAATAAGTAAACCCCTCTCAAAGACCTTACAATCTTGATGGAGAAAGAGAAATATTATAAACACATACATTGTCTTTTAACAGCACCCCATCAAAGTAATCTTCAGTTCTTTTCAATATACATTTTAAATATGATTGCCTAACTCCTCTTATTTCTACTCAGTGATTCATGCATGGTAATAACATTACTGAGGGATACATCTTTTCCAGGGGGTCATTTTGTAACAATGACTGGGAGAGTTCTTTAAACGTTTATGTTCAAGTTTCTTTTCAAGGAAAGATAAAAGGAAAACCCAGAGTCTCCTTGTAATACTATAGACTTAATATAAGTCTGTCTGCCTGATTTGGAGAAATGAGAATCTCTGTATACATCTCCTAAATGTCTCAGGAATTGTGGTACAGCTAGTGCTTCATTTATCTACACACACACATGCACACACATTTAAAGTTTATGAGGCCTTTGAATTTAGGGAGGCACATTAAGGTTTTGTAGAAAACAAACTGCTGTTTCTGGTGGAAAATATACTCCACTTCATAAACACACCACTTTCCTGTGTAATTTAACAGCATGTTTCCTAGATAAATGATCAAAATTTTAACTTTTATGGCAAAACGAATCCACATTATCCAGAGATTCCTCTATATTCCCTGATGTCGGTTGTCCTCGTTAGTGTTTGCCCCTCACTGAAATGACCTCAATCCCCACCCCCCCCCTGTGGCTTACATTTGCTTTTGTTACTTCTGTCCTCTTCCCTTGGCTCTCAGGCTAGCAGCTATCATTTCTTGTCGTTAATAACATTTCAGAGTCATAATCTCTTGATCTACTAATGTTCTACTTTCAATTTTTTGATGGCTGAGAAAGCAGAATGTCAAACCACATGAAAAGTCCATTTAATAATTGTTTAGTATGTTTCAGTGTGATGGCGTGATCACACAAAGATGTTCAGGGTGGATTCAGTCACTGGTCAGATGCCTCTTTACTTACGTGTGGGTGTCTATGTCTGAATATTTATGTACTGAACTGAACTCCTAATACGATGATCAGTATTCCATATAGACAAATGAAGTAATAATTCGCCTCCCAAATTTCAAGACTCTAAGTTATCATTTA
>CM053540.1:12326303-12348739 GCA_028646465.1 Rhinoceros unicornis | reverse complement strand
TTAATCAGGATTGAGTCTCGACTTCACACACCCATGTATTTCCTCCTCGCTAACCTGTCCTTTGTGGACGTTTGTTATTCATCCACCATCACCCCGAAGATGCTGGTAGACTTATTATCAGAGAAGAAAACCATCTGCTTTGCTGGCTGCTTCCTGCAGATGTTCTTCTTCATCGCCTTGGCCGCGACTGAGTGCATCCTCTTTGGGTTAATGGCCTATGACCGCGGTGTGGCCATATGCAACCCTCTACTCTACTCCTTGGTCATGTCCAGGGCTGTCTGCCTTCAAATGGCCGCAGGGGCTTTCGCAGCAGGATTGCTGAACTCCACGGTTAACACAAGTTATGTAAGCGGCTTGCCGTTCTGCAGCTCCAATGTCATCCACCACTTCTTCCGTGACAGCCCTCCGCTTTTTAAGCTCTCGTGTTCCGACACACGCCTGAGTGAAAGCATCTTTTCCACATTTGCTGGTGTGAATATGGTCGGGGCTCTGCTGGTCATCCTCACCTCCTACTCCTACATTCTCGTCTCCATCTTTCGTATGCACTCAGAGGGGAGGCGCAAAGCATTCTCCACGTGTGCCTCTCACCTGACAGCGATAATTCTGTTCTATTCCACCTCCATCTACACTTATCTGAGACCCAGTTCCAGCTACTCCCTGAACCAGGACAAAGTGGCTTCTGTGTTCTACACAGTGGTGATCCCCATGTTGAATTCTCTGATCTATAGCCTCAGGAATAAGGAAGTAAAGAAGGCTTTATGGATTGTAATTACCATGAAAAAGATCCCTTCATTTCTGTGATTGTTTGGTTAATTTTCTCAACTAAATAGAGTAGTTAACGTGCTTTCAAAAACTAGTACAAGCCTACAATTGTTTATTAGAATATTTTTTCTTTTTTGATTAATCATGTTCTGTAATACTCGAGTATAGGTATTCAATTAGGTATAAAGTAAATTGTCAAACCTATATAAGACAATAGAACTTTCATCTAATCATTCTGTATTTTCACTGGGTCCTCAAAAATAGGGCTTATTTGTAATGATATTTTAGTTAGGGAACAAAACAGATTAAGTGTTTAGAGACAAAAGTCACAATAGCACATGAAACCAGCTACATAGAATATTTGTAACTGTCCCTTTATTTTTTATCATACATTCTTTTTCCCCATTTATGATTTGTAAGAGATTGTTATGTATTACATACGTCAAAAGTGCTTTAAATTTAAAATAGATTTCTATTTTAATTTATTAAATTACCTGCTGGGGAGATACTTAAACCAAATTTCAGGACTATAGTTTTAATTGCAACTGTAAACCTCCCACCTTTTATATCCCTTATCCCTCCCATACACATACTTTCCCAAAGAATAAGTGTGAGATTGTGCAAATTGTGCAATTAAGAATACTGCTGTCTGCTTAAAATGCACCAATTGCAACAGTTCTCCTTCTATTCCCTTCCCTTCCCCTTAAAAAGTTCCAATTCTTTTCTCACTTTCTCTCTTCCAGACTGACACATACATGCAAAGCAGCCTGCACACACATTCAGCTGCTGCAGTTTAATCAGTGCATTGTTCTAAAGGAGATAGATTAATGTTCAATGGATTAATCCAACACACATAATTTACAATAGGCTCATGGATTTCCTGCATATAGAAATCTTCTATAGATTGCCAATAAAAATCAATTAAAATTAATCTTGACATTAAAGCTAAGCATTACTAATATGGAAGTAGACAGGGAGTTAGCTTAGTAGAACTCTGGAGGAAACTGAGTGGAGGCCAGGGCTTGCGAAGAAGACATCCACGCTTATAGCTTTTGGAGGGAAATTCCCCCTGGCTCTTCCCTTACCCTTGCTGCTGAAGATGCACCTGGTAGAAGTTGTGATGTTCAAGTTATCTGAGATGTGGCATAACTGACCTTATGGCCTATCACAAAGAGGTCATCCAGCTTGACCATCCAATGTTTTTAATGGTTTACCTAGGTGACCTTTGTCTGATGAAAGTTCATGGAGGCATTGGTGTTGTATGTGCACCTGTGGGCTCTGCTCTCACCCAACAGGTCCACAGTGGTTACCTGACCCTGGACGTTCTGAAGAAGAATGATCAGGCTGTTCTCAGAAATGGCTCATTCTTTCACTGAGTGGCTCGCCTACATTCTTGTGACCCGCTGGCTGCTCTTTGGCTGGATTCTTTCTGCTTTCCCTGTCCTGTGTATTTAATGGAATCACCTATAGGACCAAGATATTTCACAAGTAAATAATAATATTGTATTCTTTCAATTAAATGCTTTAATTTTCAGTAAATCTTAGGAATACAAAGAATGTTTAGGAGAGGAAATCCATTTATTCTGAGATTTGGGTTTTTGGATATATCACATTTTAAGTCTTATTCTCTACTCTCTAATTCAGCTCTCCGACATCTAATTAATCTCATTTACAAAGTCTACAAATATTTCCAACTTTGATGGTAATAGCATTCTTTACTTTTTAATTCATTGAATATATGCTTGTTATGTAATTTTTGATTATTTCTTTAACCCATCATTATTTGTGAATATATTTTTAAATTATCATATTTTCTTGCTTATTGTTCAATGAATTTATGTGAAAAATGTTCCAAATATATTTATTTTCAAGTCAAATGAAATTTAAATTGTAAAAACATTGAGACTTCTAATTATTGTATTGAGTGTGATTTTATCATTCTCTTCTTTCTCTAGAATCTGATATTTATTAAACCCTCCTCTATGAATGTAATATTATTTTTCCCTCTTTGCTATACTATCTCTACTGCTTTCTGTTTTTCTAAATTTCCCAGTCTTTCATTGCACTGGAACATTTACTGTTATCATATTCCCCAAATATATGCATATCAATCAATGTTTTGCCTTATTCAATGGTTTTTGAGTAATTTATTTATTAAAATTAATGAATGAAGTTTGAAATGTATGCCTTTAGGCTGTGTTTTGGTTAATATTTTCATCGGTTATTAGATGAGGTCAAATAGAGAACAGCTTACAAAACCTTTGAATGTCACAAAGTTGGAAAATAAGCAAACATGTTGGAAGGAGTGAAAGAGTCAATATTCAAGAAGAACAGGGATACAAATAAAGATGATGATAAAGATAAAGATGACAAACCAAAACAAGAAAAAGATGATGTTATTAATAGATGGAGTCCTGCATCTAGGCAGAAAAAAGTACATACTAATAATTTGATATTAATATATAAAAATAATCTTGAATTTAATTTTTTAATGTAAACTAACATGGACAATGTAATTGTCGTGAATCTATTAAAAACAGGAAGTCACATATTTTGTAAACAATAAGTAGATAAAAGCTAGTGCCAAGATTAAGTAAAGTGATAATCCCATTTAACTCAGGCTGGTCAAATAAAATCAAAGATAGTCTGTTAATTCATAGCCAGCACATTTCAAAGGACAGAGACAAACATTATGTCAAGAAGGTAATATCCAAATGGTTGGGTGCATGGGAAAAAAAAAATCAAATACAAAGTAATTGAATTCATGCGAGAATATGTAATCTGTAGAAGAGGAATACGTAAAGAAATGTATTGAAAATATATAGCTTTTGTTAAATATATAGCTTTATTGAAATAATTTTGATACAAATAGCTTAACTGAAAATATATAGAATGCATGTCAAATAGAATGTGTGGCATAGGCAAGGAGAAATGTGGTCATTTATTGATAAATTTAGACATAATTTACTGCTTTGACTCGGAAATCAGCATGTACTATTTTTAAGATTCTCTTTAAATTTTGTGATTATAATCCTGCTGTGAATGTTGCGTATATCCAGACACCACCCCTATGTCTCAGAAGAGTCCTTATGGTATTTCCGCCACTTAAAAAAAATTATTACCTGCACATTTTTTACTAAAGAAGGAGATGATGAACATTAATCAAGGAATTTTGAGGTTTTGCAAATAAGAGATCAACTTGATGAAGATTTGTGTCAAAAAATCTGAGTTTCTGAATTGGGCTCCAAACCCTCAACCTCCTGAAATTGTATGATCATTTTAACTTTGTGTTGTATAACACATAAAATTAATAAAATATAATTTATTAGCTCAATTTGTGTTGAGGGTGTGTTGGATTCATTAATATACCGGTAAGAGAATCAGAAAGATAAAAAAGGTACAGAATTGTAGAGGATAAGGAAATAGGTTTATTTAACTGGAAAACAGAATAAGCAGGCTAAAAATATGAATAAAGTTTGAGGTTTCACTTTACAAATCATAAAATTATCATGCGTAAATCACGTGTTACAGAAGAGGACTAAGTGTCAAAATCATTTCAAGTGTTAGATTTGGTGAGAGTTAGTCAAAAGGAACAAACATATATAAAGAGCAAATAATAAATAAATAGGTAAATAAATAAATAAATATATACACATATGGTTGTAACGACATAGCTTTTTCCTCCAATAGTAATGCCCAATGGAGAAATTAACACGTGCTCATAAAATGATGTCAACAGAAATCAGAAGCAGAGTGTCAAGAAACAAGTTCTATTTTTAAATGGGCCATTGCCAGTAATTTTTTTTTAAATGTAAACAAAATTGCAAAATACACTGTTATCCTGTTTCTTAATTTTGATTTTTCCCTTTAAAAATGCAGACATATTACATTTTTCCCTTGAGGATAAGGATGTATAACTTTATATGAGACTTACATGAAGTAGCTATTTACTGTTGATCTGTTCAGGTGAACATATTTGGTGTGGGAAAAAAAACACATGGGATTTTAAAGATACCGACATTCTACTGAGACCCTTAATACTAAAGTTTGAGTCACTGAGAGCAGACTCTGTCCGAGAGGCTGTTTCCAGTATACATCTCACAAACATCTTGTGATCTATCTCTTCCTCAATTTCACTTTCTCTTTTCAAAAGTACAAGCTGTGATTCCATTCTCTTCATCTTCTTCTCAATGACAGCATTGTCCATTTCAAGGATTTTTATAGCATGACTCAGTCCACTCTTAGCCTGGATTCAAATTGTATCCTATGTTGGGTTAATGGATTTGTAAACAGAGTAAGGAAAAAAGTGCCAGTGCCAGCAACAATGTATTTGCATAATGCTACTTATTTTGAGAGCACTGATTTGCTAAAATATTTTAAAAGAAACTGTTCATTAGTTAGTATCCAACTACATTGAGCTTAATTATGCACTAAACAACATGTAAACAATTATAGCTAAGTAATCTTGAACAAAAAGAGCAAAGTTTGAGGCACCACACTTGCTGATTTTAAACTATATTACAATGCTATAGTAATCAAAATGGTATGGTATTGGTATGCAGATACGTAAATCAATGGAACAGAATAGAGAGCCCAGAATTAAACCCACTCATAAATGGTCAACCAATTGTTAATAAAGTCACCAAGAATATACAGTGGGGAAAGTCTCTTCAATAAATGGTGTTGAAAACTGGATATCCACAAGCAAGAGAATGAAATTGTACCCCTATCTTATACACAAAAATCAACTCAAATTAAAAACTAGTAGCTTGACAACAACGGTAACTGAAAACCAGCAGCCTTGCAGACACTGGATTGTGTACCCTGGGTTTGGAGCTCCTAAGGATGTCCCATCCTCAGAGCAATCATTTACACATTCTATAAAACATAAGGCTAAACAAGCTTTTATATTAGATCATAATCCAACAAAAAGACATTAACAGCAATGAAAAATCCCATCTACGTGGATATTAAAAATTTACGAAAATAGCATGCCCAAGAGGAAAATATAAACTGTATATAGGATACTATAACATACAAAAGAGCTCTACATCCTGAAAGTGATGCAGTTGCTGAAAAAGTTGTTAAAGAAGTTTGCGTCCTGTTAATATTAACGAAGACATAGTTAAAGTAAATTACATAACATTTTGCCTTAAATAATTAAAAAGTATGAACAAAAAACTATATGAAAAGCAGCACAAATGAATTATAAAGAAAAAAGAGAAATGGATGAGATTTCTTAAGAGTATACATTTTCTATTATTTCATGCACTTAGAGTGTGTTGAGGGAACTTGATTCTATCAGAGACTTCTAAATGTTTCAAGAGGAGTTGATGCACCAGATAAACAGTATAAGAAGGGATTAGGCAGATGGACTACATCCTATATGCTCAAAAGCCATCCAACTCACATTTTCTGCTCCAGCCTCCTCACACCACTTCCCTGTTACTACTCTGTGGTTACCCTGCTGTCAATGAAAATGTCATTGTTTTTTCTCATTGGTGCCACCTCACTGTGGAGAAGAGAAAAGAAAGACCCTAACACTTGAGGGTTCAGGTGAGAAGAGTTTCACAAACTATTTCGTATATACAGTTAATGTCAGCATCTAATCGTATGCCCATCTTCACTGAGGCTAGTCATGGGAGAGACGTGGTAGCTAAATTTCTAACTCTGACCTGCAGAAATACAAAACAAACTCACCTAATCAAGATAGTGGGATATATTGCATAAATAATAGGATGTCTCACAGCACGCACAGAAGCTACAAGAGCCTGAATTCAGTATCTGTACCCAGGGAACAACTTGAAGCAAGGACTCATATTCCTTATGTCATTTCTGCTAATGATTGCACATCTGCTTAATTCTCCTCTATGTCCCTGAAGTCTGAGTTCTACCCTTCCTCCAATCAATATAAAGGGAGGTATGGCCAACAGTTCCCAAGTTCAAAAAAATTTATAACTGCAAACAGGAGAATGACTTTCACTTGATTCTTATTCAGACAGTGGTTCTGGTTGAGCCCTTTGTTAGAACATCCATTGTTGAAACAATTAACTGTGGCCAAGTGTGTACATTCATGTAGTATATAATGATCATATGAAATGTAAAGAATGAGACTGAGGAAAGTTCTTAGATAATTTATGCAGATGGGAGTAAAAAAGCAACGTATCTGTACTACTTAGGTTAAACTAAGATGAAGAATAGGAAACTTCTATGGTTCTAAATCTGAGGGCTATAAAGAAGAATAATCTAGGACAGGATCCCAGATTTAGTGTGAGGCTCAACTCTACACAACTATTCAGGGACAAATGACTTTGGCATTTTGCACTGGTGACTTCCATGGTTCCTCTGATAATTCCCTGGCCAGCCAGCCAAAGTGGGGGAAGTGGAATTTCAGGAGATGTTCTTCTAAGCAAGTGAGTAAGTCTACACACATTGTTTCCTCTCCCAATTCATGGCCAAGAACTACGTCACATGGTCATGCAAGCTGCAAGAGAGAATGGAAACATATCCCTGCTACTATGGGGAAAAAAAAAGAAATGAAGGAGAGTTGAATTTGGTAGATGCATATCAGTCTCTAGCATCGTGAACAGTACAGCCATGAGGACCAAGGAGACCCAGGGAAGGGAATTAAGGAGAGAGACGGCATATTTTTGATTTACTCTGTAGACAAATATTATCACTAAATTAAGAAAGAGAAGATTGATGAAAGTGACATAATACTAAAAATAAAGAATAATTTTTATTTATTTGTTTATTTATTTATTTATTTATTTTTTGCTGAAGAAGATTGGCCCTGAGCTAACGTCTTTGCCAATCTTCCTTCTTTGTTTGAGGAAGGTTCTCTCTGAGCTAACATCTGTGCCCATCTTCCTCTATTTTTATATGGGCTGCCACAACAGCATGGCTTGATGAGTGGTGCATAAGTCTGTGCCCGGGATCCAAACCAGGGAACCCCGGACCACCAAAGCAGAGCATGTGACCTTGACCACTTTGCCACGGGCCCAGCCTCAAGAATAATTTTGTGTGTGTGTGTGAAGGAAGATTAGCCCTGAGCTAACATCCATTTCCAATCCTCCTCTTTTTCTTTGTGCAGGAAGATTGGCCCTGGGCTAACATCCATGCCCGTCTTCCTCTACTTTATATGGGATGCCTCCACAGCATGGCTTGATGAGTGGTGCATAGGTCCACGCTGAGGATCCGAACCTGCGAACTCTGGGCCACTGAAATGGAGCATGCAAACTTAACCACTATGCCACTGGGCCAACCCAGCCAAGAATAATTTTTAAAAAGTATTTCAGTTTAAAAAATTTACAAAGATATGAACTAAGGAAATCACCCTGAAAATAGAGGGAATGAGTGGAATTAATTGATAATTAGAAAACAGAACCAGTATAATTTGATGACTGACTAGAAAATGTGGGTAAAAGTGATCGAGAATGATAAATATGTCGTATTTTCTAATATTTACCATCTTATGTAAGGTAAAATTGAGAATTAAAACAGAAGAAAATATTTAGGCATAACCTCTATGTAAATCCTGTGACCACTTCCCATAATATACTTCATAACACTACTTCAACCCTGATCCTGCTCACTATCATCTCCCACATAGATTACTGGAATCACCTCTTAACTGGTCTCCCTGCTTACACTCTTATTCACACTAATGTTTATTGTGTTCTTATTTCACACCACCTTTCAGACATTTTACCCACTGCTAACAGCAGAAGTGAATGCAATATATCTGATTAGTGATTTTGAAAGATTAAATGATACGAGTGTAAATTATTGAGTCCCTAAAAAGCTCCGGAATGTTCTACATAGATGGCTCCATACTTGGAAATGCCCTGGAATTAAGGAGTTTATGAGAGGACTGAAAGTAAAATTAGCCAATAAAAATTAAAGCATAATATAGTATGGGTCAAAAGTTCAGTTATTTTGGAGGGATATGAGTTATATTGGAGCATTATGTTAGAAATATTTCATTTGATCTGCAGGAATAAAGGGTCATTTTTCATAGGATGTGATACACCAGCTCAGTCTAAATGATGAAAGGACCTTGGTAGTTAGAAAACGTGACCAATCTACAGGGTACAAACTTTTCTGTGGTTCCTGAAGTGTATAAGACTCAACCTATAAAGTTAGATATTTACTGAATACTTCAATAAATAGAGAAAAGCTGAATGCATGAATTAATTATTTTACATAGCTTACCAAAGATTCATAGCAATAATAAAAATTCACTCTATCTTCTCTCTCTTATGAGTTTCAAGCCCTCGTAATATCATTTTCCCATCCTCACTTTCTTGACGTAGAACATTTTGAGACTCAGTGTACTATACCCTCTGGTCCAAATTCATTGTTTTTTCTTATGTAAGTATCTGTAACAAAAAGAAATTCTATCCACAGCATGAACAGAAGGACATACATAAAAATTCTAGATGATACATGAACTCTAGATAATTTCCAAGTTACATTCTTTGAGGTGAAGAAATAGTGTTTTAACAATTTCAAATTTAGTAACCTCAGATTTCATACGTAGATATAGACCAACTTTAAGACTGTGAATATCTTACACGGCCTTTCCCAGTAGGGGAATTGCTCTACTCTCCAAAGATGGAGAGGATGGGGAGACGGGTGGGGAGGAGTGGCCAGGAGGCTAGTGCTCCTCCGACCATATTCCATAGAGAGAGAGACTTCAGTGCAGCACTAATCCAACCAGAGACGGCCTTGGTTATTTTCTAAGTCACCACTTGATAAACATATTATTGAGTTTAAAAATGCAACATGTCATGGGGAGAAGACGCCCGCACAATGAATAAGGGTCTATTTCCTACTAAAGAACACCAACTGATTTAAGTGAAGCATGAGCTTCAAGGAAAAATAGGAATGGCTGAATTTGTTAGTTCAATGATTCAAACCAGAAATTTGTGTTATATAAGACCGTATTCTTTATAAAAGAGCAACACACAGTGATTTCTCCATAATATAAAAAGGTAAGAAGTAATTATTTTCCCTGCTTATTTTATTGTAGTGTATTTTTTTAAACTCAAGAATCAGAAGTCCTCAAAAATACTTTCTTCCAATCAGATTCCTTCATGAGATAAATCTTCTCAACTTGAAATATACAGACTGCAACTATAAGTAATCAGTCCTTCATTTGTATAACAGTAAATGAGATATAAAATGGACATGAAATCACCTTGCTGTTGTGAAGTTTTATATTTGTTATTTTTATGGATATTATTCGGAATATTTATTCCAAATAATATTTCGTATTGAATGTTTTATGAAGCCCACTGAGTTTTGATTAAGAATATGGACTTTGGCATTATACTGCTGAGTTTGAAGTCAGCAAGATTGCACAAAAGCTTCTTGATATTGGGCAACTACCTTAACCTCTCTATGCCTTGGCTCTTTATGTAAAATGTGAATAACAGTACTTACTTAAATCAGAATACAATAAATGAGATAATACAGGTAAAGTCATTAACAGGGTGGTTAGCACACAATAAAGTTTCAAAAATTATCAACAATAGCAAAATACTTTAAAATAATCAGCCATCTCTACTCTCCAAAGCTAGGCTAGCTCCTGCTAATAGAAAAAATGGAAGAGGAAGAACTGAAATTTCATGTTAGAACTGCCAAAGGACCATTAATTGTTAGTGGAGAGAGTAGATCATGTTCAGAAAGAGAATAATCCAAGTTGTCTCCAGGATGCTTTCATATCTTAAGTAGAATTTGACTTAGACTTTTAAATTTAACTTTGCTTATATTTCTTTAGTAAAGGCTACTTCTCTCATGTGCTCAAAATATAGGAGACTGGCACAGATGAGAGAAAAAACTAAAAATAAAAGCCCACTAAGTTAGGGTGGTTTTACTTTAGATATCACTGCTGGTTTGTATCCACCCAGCAATGAATAGTGCACTCACATTTAGCTCAATATTTCTGCCACAACACTACCCCGTACACTGTCTCTTCTCTTAGATTGAGAAAAGACTACTCCAGTGCGGGATAAAAGATGAGCAAAGTTCAAGAAGAAAAAAAAAAAAGATATAAATGATAAATAATAATGAGAAAATAATAATGATAAATACAATAAGTATGATAATGATCATAACAACAAAGCCTAATAGAACTCCAACTACCTATTTTAAGTCAAGCTGTTAACATAGATTATGCTACTTACTCCTCAAAACAACTCCCTGAGTTACATATTATTACCATGCATATTTTCAAACAAGGAAAATTAAGCTCTGATAATTTAAATAAGGACATATTACCCAAGTGTATCTAATTTCCATTTTAAGCCACTTAGTGTCAAGTTCTTTGGTCAGTGAGTACTTAGATCTAGTTAAATCAAGCAAAATTGTTGAGATTAGTGGGACATCACTCATGCAATTACCCACCTGGATATATTTATAGATCTCTCACTCACATAAGCATTGGACTATCTATTGGAACACAAAACTGAATGAGGACATGAAAGCATTTTCTTCCTGGAATATGTTTTATTCTCTTTTCTTAAAAGTAAAAATAATAGAATGATTCTGTTATACCTTAAAATTTGACAAAGTCTCAGAGTAGATGTCACTTCTTTAAGAAATTGTCTGGTGCTCCCGTAACACCTTGCAATTCTTTCTACACAGACTCTGCACGTTGTAGGGTAACACCTGACTTATCTGTCCGACTTCCCTACTAGTCCATAAACTCTGTAAAACAGAAACTGAGCTCATAAATATTTACCAATAGTATCCCTAGTATTTAACTCTCTTTGTATTTAGCATACACTTAGTGTTTATTCATAATAAACTTCAATATATACTAGAAAACATATATTGATGACAGCCTGATACATTCATCAAACGTATCTGGGTCACTGAAAATTCAATTTTATTTTTGCTTCAGTTCTTTTCATAAGGTATAACTTCTGAAGAAAAAAGTGTAGAGAAGGTGATATGCAATCTAGAAAGTTTTGAGAAGGTGTAAAATGGGGAAATAACTACCAAAATGTGAAAAGAGGAGAAAAAAAAGAGACAGCAGACATTATAGAGAAGGAGGACAGGAGAAGGTTTTGGGCAGTGCACTCGGTCTCAGTTTATAGAGAGTCTTATGTTATTTGAATCTGAAGAGTCCTAGGTCCTTGGTCCCTCCTCTTGATGTTTCTGAGCCATAAGCAGAGGTGAGCCAGGATGGAGCATTTGTCTTTAGAGCATGCCGTGATTAACGTCAGAACAGAGGATCCACTGAACTAAAAAAGGAGGAGTTTATAATTGGTGAGAAGTGAGAAACAAAAAGAAATTGTTAAGTTGTTTTAGTCCTTTGGGATTTGTGAGAAGGAAGGGGAACTGGGGGTCTTAAAAGAAGAAAAAGGAGGTTGTGTTCTGCAGGAAGAAAGGTGAGTTTGGAGTCCGGGAAATGGAGGAGAAACTCACAGTCTCATGACAGTGTGGATTGTGGAGTATGTGACAATCTGAAAAGGTCACAGTTTAGCGTTAGTGAAGGCAGGGTGGAAATCACAAAAGTGATGTCTAGGATCCAGTCCAGTGGAGGAGAGACTGATCTTTTTTTGGTATAAAAATGCTTAATTCTTGAAGAAGCTGATTAGGCTAAGTCTATACTGCATTTAGCACTGTGCTATCTGGTAGTTGTTCAGATGTAGATATTTAGAATATGTACTATCTAATATATATTACGTTTATAATATATACTTAGTATTTAATAATATTATCAATAACACAGATTTTACATTTTGTCTGGTGTGAGGTGTGTGAACCCTCTGATCAAATTCTCTTGCACTTTCTATTTTCTCTTTTTCTTGTTTAATTACCCCATAAAGGCCCTAAACTTATCTAACTACTCCTAAAGGCGTAGAATTTGCAATAGAAGCAGAGTTAAGATTATTGGGGACCAAGATAGGGTGAGGACATATTAGAACACAATCTTATTTACTTTATTTCACCTTCTAAACTTCAAGTGAACATGTGATTTGTTATGACGCATTATTTCTAGTACAAATTTGTATGATATAGTAAATGGAATATTTTTCTATGATGGAGGCAATGTAATACTCCTTTAACTTTCTGACCAGTGTCTAAGTCTCTTTCCCAGACAGTGGTGGCCGAGGCTGGCCTGGACTGGGCCTGGCATTAGAGTCTTACCAAGCACCCTGCCCTTTGGTTACCTGAGATGCAGTTCACAGGGGAAAATATCAAACTAAACATGCAAGAATCATAAAAACAGATTGTAAATTACAAGGTGCCAGGCAGAAAACATACAAATAAAAAGCAATATAGACCAGACTGATCAGGAAGGAGAAAGCTTTCTCATCAGAGAAAGTCACATTCTCTCTAGAGAGGTTCTTACACTGAGACTAGGCTACCTGACACATTTTGGTCTTATTTTATTGGTGTCTGTTTTGCTGTGTTGCTCATTTATCCACATTGTTAATATGAGCAGGAAGAATAGAGTTTAAGATTACTTTCTGTTTTTACATACTGGAATTTTGTGATATTGGATTTGAAATATGTTACCAAATTTTTACCAAATATGTTATCAATATTACCAAAAATACAAAACAAACAAACCAAAAAAACCTGTATATCTGTCCTGTATCCGTGGATTTGAATCATCTATTTAATATGTCTCATTTGTAGCTGGGCTTAACAGGTTGAAGTGACTTCTAAACCTTGAAATCATTCTGTTCACAGATGGGATCCACAGGACAAAATCCCGCACAGGGGAACCTAACGGCATTGGTGGGATTCATCCTGCTTGGCTTTTCTGATGTTCCTGACCTCCAGGGATTTCTTTTTGGGGTGTTTCTGATCATCTATGTGATTATTCTGATAAGCAATAGCCTCATTATCATAATAACCGTGGTTGATCCTTCCCTCCAGACCCCCATGTACTTTTTCCTTAGGAACTTTTCTTCTTTGGAAATATGTTATGTGTCAGTCACTATCCCCAGATTATTAATAGATCTTTGTAGACAAAATAGAGACATTTCCTTCCTGGCCTGTGCTACTCAGATGTATTTCTTTCTGGTCTTGGGAGCCACTGAGTGCTTCATTCTGACTGCAATGGCTTATGACAGGTATGTTGCCATTTGCAACCCGTTACTCTACCCTCTCATCATGAACAATAAGCTGTGTATCCAATTGGCAGCTGGCTGTTGGATCAGTGGAATTCCGGTCCACACAGGGTTCACCTACCAGATCTTCTCTCTACCCTTCTGTGCATCTAACCAGTTGAATCACTTTTTCTGTGACATACCTCCAGTACTTAAGCTTGCCTGTGGGGACACTTTTACGATTAAGATGTTGATTTATGTGGTCACTGTTCTAGTTGTCACTATACTTCTTACATTGATACTTGGATCTTACGTGAAAATAATCTCAACCATTTTGAAGCTACCAGTAGCAACTGGGCGAGACAAGGCCTTCTCCACCTGTTCTTCTCATCTCATGGTTGTGGCTTTATTCTTTGCATCAGGCATCATTACGTATTTGACTCCGAAGTCCAGTCTTTTAACAGGAATGGACAAATTCCTTTCTCTTTTTTATACCATCGTGACACCAATGTTTAACCCTATAATATATTGTCTGAGAAACAAAGATGTTATGGTGGCACTGAGAAAATTCCTACCGAAATGGATTGTGCTATGACTCAAAAAATTCATATCTTATTTATCACGGTCTTCATACATTAATTTTGATTTTTATCCAATTTTGCTAGGAATCTTAATTATTCTGCATGAGTGACCTTCTACTTTTATCACACGTGAAATAAACTGCTGTTATTTTTAAATAGTAAATTAATCTCAAACTTAATCCAAGGTGTTGAAATATTTAAAATAGCACGTTGGAGCCATTAAAGGTTGTTGTTGCTGTTGTTGTTTTTTAAGATTTCAGAATATTGCCTAAATTTTCTGTTTCACAAAAAGATGACTCATCTTTATATCTCCAATCCCAGCATATTGTCTGAAAAATAATACACATCTAGTTAACTTTGTTAGATTGAAAATATAACTAATAGCAAAAGTTTAACTATTGGTGTTTTATCTGCTCGTGATCAATAATTGCATTATAATCAGGAGAGGTAACACAAAGAAAGGAAGATTTGAACCCAACAACAGTAAGTACAACTGATGTGTTAAAGAAAGTTGACATTCCATCTGTTTTTATTGGTGATTCATCAGCTAATTCTCTAAAGCTGAATTCACATATGAAAAAGATGGCCACACTATCTTAGTTTCAGAATTGTCCTCCTCTAGACTACTACTTAATCATCTTCACTTTTATTGTGTTAATTAGAAAATGATTATAATTTTGATATACAGATTTTAAATGCAGATGGCTTACAAGTTGTGGGCAGGAGTAGGGGGAAAAAATAAAGGTATTTGAGTAACTGAAACAAGGAGTTTTATATAAAACCACTAAAATGTTAGCTCTGGGCTGTGTGGGAGCCACTTTTCTTACTTCCAACTCCCTTCTTGAGGTAGAAATCAGCAATTTTCCTTCATTATTTCTTTTAACAAACTTTATAGGGTCTTAATGACAAAGGAATAGCTATATAGGAAGACAGGAAAGAGTCAATTTGAACATTAAAACAGCAAAATTTGATAAAACCCACATTAGGCATCTCTGTTCTCCTCTGTTTCCTCCACATAATCTTTCATTCTCTAAACTTCCTGGCACCGACCTTTCCAGGCTCTTGGGCACACTCACCAGGCTTCTCATGATGTTCCTTTCACAATACGCAACACCCTTCCTCGTCTCCACCTTCTCCATCACTCCTGTCACACTTGTCATCAGAGTTCTTTAGAAGGTAATGTGAGGGTGCATATTAACCAAAAATAGTTTTGCCCTTGTATCACTATAAAAGAGATCATCAAACATATTATAAATAAATAGATATTATAGATCTTAAATTCTGTGTGAAAGAGCTATCAAAACAAATATTAGAGGAATTATTCATTTATATATTTTTTTAGTAATGTTACCTCTAGAGCTGCCTCCTCGCCTAATAAGATCAGAGCTGTCTATCGTGTTTGGAATATTTAAACTGTGAAAGATCTCTGCAGCAGCAGAAGAAAGGGTGGGTATCGGTGTATACAATGTTTGTATTCCAAATTATATGTTCAGTCAACATACAAACATCAGAATTTTATTTCCTTTTAAAATATATAACCTTAGAATTTTGTATCAGACATTATATATTGGAAATCCAGTATGAGGAAAATGAAAGGAATAAGAATATTCATAGAAGGGACATGAAAATGGGGAAGCCCTTGTGTGGTCCAAAGGATTGTCCTAGTCATGTTACCACACTGAGAAGGATGGACTTCCTAGGTTCATCTTCTTGGATAAGGAGAGTAAGAATGACACGCATGAATCCCATATGAAGATGAGTGCTTGAGCTGCAAAATACTATGTGATTTTTAGAGATATGAAACATGTTAACTTATTGGCAATTTTACCTTTGTTGACCCCACAGAATAATGGGAAAAGCAGTAATAATTTGCTGCATTTGAACTGAGGAAAGCTTTCCAAATTTTCCTGGCAAAATGTGTCAAGGCAGGTCAGGAAGTTGTGGTTATTTACCTTTACTACTTCTATCATGATAGCAACGTTTGAAACAGTCTTCTAGAGTGAAGAAACTAGACATTGTGGGAAGATGACATCCTCTAAAGCTATCAGTACAGGTTTGACTGCAGTGATGAGAAGAGGTGATAGCTGTATTACCATCAAATAATTTAGAAAGCATTTTGCCTGTGTTGATAGAAAGCAATGAGTCCTGAGACATGGAGAATGTGTAATGCTCCTACCCATAACCCTGTTGTCTAACAAAAATTAGGGAAGGCAGAATCTGGAGATTCCAACATTTATGCTAGTAAGGCATCCTCAGATATTGGTTTCTGAATATAATATTCAACTTGATATGTATGGCCTGCATGAGAATATCTTTTTTTTTAATGGGAAGAACCATTGTTCTGGTAGTGCTTAGTATCAAAGAGGTATTTTCCATCAATGGCCAACTCATTTGTCACCTGGGTACAAGATCATTCCTATAGAGATTTCTTTCAATATAACACGCAGAGCCAATTTTCCCAAATCTGACTCTCTGGTACCGGTCACTTACTCAAGCTCCAGAATCCTATTT
Source organism: Rhinoceros unicornis (assembly GCA_028646465.1). NCBI lineage: Eukaryota > Metazoa > Chordata > Mammalia > Perissodactyla > Rhinocerotidae > Rhinoceros > Rhinoceros unicornis. The sequence goes on along the minus strand of CM053540.1, from coordinate 12,331,812 downwards.
GTAACTGGGTGCTTCTCTGTGAATGTGCCTTTAACATTTTGCATATGATTGTTTGTTTTGGGATGTCCTTAGCCTTCCTTAAATGTCTAGGTCAACATTTGAGAGTGAAGAGGCCCATTTTCTTCTGAGATTAGATAGAATAGTTAAGTGACGTTTAGTAAGAATAAACTTGTATGAGAAATATCTTTAATATTAGAATGAAATTTCTTTACAAAACAAAGATAAGATGTTCCACACAGACTACGTGTTGAAGAAGGAATCCAGAGCCTTTGATTAGTGGGTGAATATAGGACAGAGGGTTTACAGGCGAGGTGAGCGGTTCAGAGTTTGGTTCTTTATTGTAGATTAAAAACAATGAGGATCTACTAAAGGTCCGGGGCATTGGGAAGGGAGAGGGAAAGTGGAAATAAAGGCATTCCAAAAAGCGGGAGAATGCTCCAACGTTCAGTTTAATTTGGGGATGAAAACGTCACTCTCAGGTTTCTGCCCTGTATTTTTTAAACCCAAATGGGCAGTGTGTATGTGTGTGTGTGTGTGTGTGTGTGTGTGTGTGTGTAAGAATATGATAATTTGGAAGGAAGTTAGTGGGTTCAGTTTGGAACTTGCTGTGAGAATAACTAGATAAGGTCATCCTGCAAGTTTTTTCTGTTTTTTTTTCCCCCACATAGGATACATGCTCAATCCATGAGAATGACACAATCACTGTTTTCCATGCATGCACACACACATTTCCCTGCTTTGTCTTCTGACTTTTGATGTGACTGAAACCGATAGAGGAACAAATATATCTTATAACCCAACCACCACCTCCAGCTAGGAAGCAGCCTATGGGGTGGTTTGGAGTAAACCTTTTTCAGAATTGGGGTGCCCTGGTGATCAGCTGACACTATCTCATTCTCCTTGGGTCTTTTAACCATGAATGCAACAGAGAAAAGGCAGTGGAAACAGAAAGTAAGTGGCAAAGATCTAGAATCAGAGGAATTAGAGGAGTAAAGAACAGACAAAGGTCAACAAAGAGAAGGTGAGCTGTAAGCATCATAGAACATCATCAAACCTGAAATCTACTAAATTAGAGAGAAAGAAACACCTACTTCTGAAGAGAAAGAAAATAACTCATTCCCAAATCTGCTGTTGTTTACGAGACTTCTAGTTGTGTTTGGAAATGAGCAAAGATCTAGTTCTCCATGAGGCCTGCTGAAATGGTTTTCTGTGCTGTCTCACTTTGTGTGTCTCCCCACGGTATAGGTGGAGAGAACTTAACCAACACAAGAAGGGGTTGAGAAGGAGGTACACATTCAGATGGAGGAAAAAATGTTGGGTCTACTTCTTCAGGCCTTTCTGATATCTTCTAAGGTCTTTGCATCCCTGCTGCTTTACCTCCAGGAAATACATGACTTTATCTTTTCTTGGAAACATTTTGCAACTACAGTGAAGTCAGGCATGTGGGGACTCTAAATATTCTTCTTCCTTTTGTGGCCCAAGAAAATACACGTATATGGGACAGGTGATAGCATGTTAATTATTCTCTCTTTTGTCTGCAGTCTTGGCCCTGAAATAATTTAGACATTCCAAAGTCTTACTTTATCATAGAGGTCCTCTAGGTCATTTCCTGCAATATCTACTGGCTCCTGTGGTTATTCAGTGATGAACCTTAGTGATTAATAAATGAGAAAATATTCAACTTCTTAGCTCGGCCCCATCTTTCTCACTTCAAATCTACCTGCAGAGAGGGTTTACCTGGTTTGTTCTCTGCTATGTGTTAAGAAACCTGACTCTGTGAAGAGAGTTTATAATTTCCCAGAACCTCAGTAGCTGGATGGATAAGTCTACCTCACTCAGGGGTGAAAGGCTTCAAACTCACCCGGCTATACAATGAAAGTCCTGTTCTCCAATTTTTATATTTTGAGCAATAATATCAATGTTTTGAAGTCAATCAATCTATCTTTTGTCTAACTTTTCAATATGTTCTGAAATCTGGTGAGGAAAGAGTAATTATAAGGATGTGTTAAAACGTTAACATTTGAGAGATTCCAGAATAACTAAAGGACATGAGAGAACTGACGAGAAATAAAGACACATTTTAAATTTGGGGTGTGAATGACTCCACCTTGATTTTTTCTTAAGGAATTCAAATATACGTTTTCAGTTTTTTTCTTTAAAAATTATTTCAGCTATTGATCATGCAATGCATGGAGTCTTGACTGAATCACTTTATTTATATTCACATTTTATTTAATAAGGTTTAACATGAGTGGATAGTATTTATTGAGTCCCTTACTAAACATCAGGAATTATGCCACACACTTTATAAAAATTAATTTAATTTTAATGGCATGGAAAGAAACAATGTAGCTAAAATAATTTAAGCAATTTTCCAGTCACACATAAGAATTTCTCCAGGTCTAATGCATGCTTATATATATTGCACTATACTACATATATACTATATATTTACTACCATGTGTCCAATGAAAACTCACAAGCTTTGGTATCTGAGGACTCTATTACAAGTCTAGATCATATCATATATTATCTGATCATCCATAACACAGGGGCAGAAGAGAGCTGCCTAACCAACATTTATCTTTTTACTATTGTGAAAATGCCAATATGAAAGCTAAAAATTGTGGAAAGGCATTTAAACAAGAATGATTTAAGCTCATCCTATGTGTCAGGGGGAAGAATTAATTGTTGGCTAAGTTAGAGAAGGAAAGATGAAGACCAGAAGACCAGGGCATTCTTATTCTTGTCCCCTCATTCTCAAATTTGTGATTCAGTCTTGAGGAGTCCCTAATACTAATTGTAATTTATCCCATCAATACAAATCCTCATCAATTAATGGGAAGACAGTATCAATGATCTCATTTTACCAATGACTAAAATGACTCATTAAAAAAGTGACCCATCTAAAACTGGCAGAAAGAAGCTTAAAACCTGTGCTGTCACACTCTGAACTACTATATTGTTTTTGGATGTAGTAGATGGGCCAGAACAGATTGCAGACTTATATTAACTGATTCACCTGGTCTCATTGTTAAAGTCTTATTTTAGCAACTACCAAATATGGAAAATATGGAACTCAGGTTTTATGGTTCAGGCATGGCATATGTTTTATGCAATACTAGCTAACCAATTCTTTAGCATTAGCATGCAAAGTAGATTTTATTGATGATTTTGTTGGGGGGAAAAGGATACGTTTTATGCAGTGCACCTTCTTGTAAACTAATTTTTAAATCCTCAACTGATTTGTCAGTCCATTCAAATTCCTTTTCCCTTGATGTTCTTAGGGGCTTGTTCTCTGATTCTCCCCCAAGAAAGTGCTCGAACTGCATTGTTGCTTTTCCCCTGAAATCCAAGAAGTACTAAAACTGTTCCTTCTTCTGTAATTCAAATCAATTAAATCTAGTCTCAGTACTTAATGGAAACTTGTTTTTCTAGCCTCTCAGAAGCACTAAGAAAATAATTGCTCATCAAGGTAATAGAAAAGATCCATCTTAGAAAGCGGTAAAAGGTGTAAATAAATAATATTTTTCAGTTACAAAATCTCACAGTGCTTTTGCAGGGAGTAAGGAAGTTAATGTTGTGAAAAAATTTGATAACTTATAAATGACAGGTGGATATGAGACTACGACAATGTTGTATTCCTGGAGTAGTCACTCTATACTTGTGAAGAGACAGACTTTTCCCTTGCATATTAATGTGAGTTTACATTTACTGAAGGTTACTGTGCCAGGTTCTCTGCATAGTACTTGGCACACATTATTTCATTTAATCTTTACAACATTCCAGAAGTTTGATATTAACGACCCAATTTTATTCATGAGGAAAATGAGATGCAGGGAAGTTAAGTCAGTCTAATTACAGTTTAAAAGCCTGAGTCTTAGAGAGGTAGAGCAATTTCTAATAATGACATGGAATGTAATTACGGGGAACGAAGACTCAAACTCCCTGCTCAGAATCCAGTGCCACTGCTTTTACCCACTATACTGGACGCCAGTGCTCGCATGTTAAGGGGCTTACACAGAATTTGGATGTGAAAATCTGCACATCACCAGGTGAATGACAAGGTTAGAGTTTCCCAGTCACAGATATAAATAAGTGCTGGGCTACGTATTCATTGAAGGGAAAGTCTACTCTGGTGAGCTCTCAGGGAAGACATAGAGCTGGCCTGAAGCATGAAAAGAGAGTGAGATTATCACAGGCAGTAGAAAGTAGAAAAGCATTTTAGACCCGAGAAAAGAGGAAAATGAGTACCTGCTTGACTGTCTGTGGTATAAGCAGGGAACTGTTTTGAACAGACCGCTTTCACTGGCAGAGAAGTTGAGGAAGCTATTACTATTGCTTTTACTAGAAATATGAATTTGTAGACTGACTCAGATGCCATGGATAAGAAATTTTAAATTTTGGTATGTGCAGAGTAGTTTTTATTTTATTTTGAAATATATTTTATATATAGATTCACATACATATTATATAGACACATATCAATTACAGAAAACTTGAGATAATCAGTCTGATAAAAGATTTTGAAGGTGTATACCCGAATACTCGTGTTGTGCAAAGAGCTATACAGTTAAAAAAAATAAAGATTTGGGAAAAACGTGGAAGTGATAATGCCTACAGGGTAGAAACAAATGTTTAAGTTTTTGAAGTATTTTGAGTGTTTTGAAAAATAAAATATATTGTAAGGGATAAAAATCTTGTTGGAAAAATAAAAAGTCCTATCGTTTTATTGCTTTAGCATCTAAATATCTTTCATCTCTTGCAGCCCTACTGGCCTCCTGCTGCTGCCTGAACTTATCAAGCTCCCTCCAGCTTCTCCCTCTGTCTGTGTTGCCACATTGTTTTAACCGCAGATGGTCACATCTTTCACCCACTCACTCCTTTCCATTGTTGATCTGTCATTTCTCCGTAAGACCTTCCCCACGCCATGTACCCAAAATTTAAATTCTCCCTCACATGAAATTTCTTAAATACTTGTCTGATTCATCTTTTTCTCCTTACCTATTAGCACTCTATATAGTATATTATATATTTCTTATCTTGCTTACTGTCAGTCGTCTTCACTAGAGAGTAGACACTATTAAGAAAACAGCGTATTGCTATTTTCAGAGCTTTATCTCAGTGCTTAAAAAGCATCTGCTATTACTATTAGGGTTAAAAAATATTTATTCAGTAAATGAATAAAAATGTATCTACATATATATAGAGAAAAAATTTTACTTCATTCTAAATGTAGCAATTTAAAGTATAGTTTTCTAATTTATTACTTTTTTTGAGTGATTTTGTTTACCAGATATGCTGTAACAAATTAAACAGAAATACTCATAAAAATTATAAAAACTATGTCCTGTTATTAAAAAGACAGGTCTCTTTTCATCATCTCTCTCTCTTTATGTATGTATGTGCACACACATGTATATGTTTCTGACTTTATTGGAAGAGAAAACAAAATGAGAGGTGAAAATAATGCATGTATATAAAGCCCTAAAGAATTAATAAGCGAGTG
>CM053540.1:12271297-12325803 GCA_028646465.1 Rhinoceros unicornis | reverse complement strand
TAAGGGGTAGATCCTGGACTCCAAACTAAGTCTTTGAATTTTAAGTCCATTTCTCTTTCTTTGCTCTTCAATGCATTTCTAATTTTCCCTTTCTCCTTTCTTTCTTTCCTACTTTCTTCCTCTTTTGCTTCTTCTTTTCTTCTCCCTCTCTCAGTAAATGCTGTATGAGAGTTTATTTTTTGCCCAGCACTGGGGATACAAAAATGAATAAGACTACAATTGTAGTAAGGCAAATTTTTGCCTTCAAGGACCCACACTGTTGAATAAAGGGACATACATGTGGGACAATGTGGCAAGTGCTGTGATGGACATTAACTTCAGTCTCTGACATTGGGAGGAGGTTGCAACACCATTTTTCATTCTGGAGGAAGTGGAGAAGCTTCTAGACAGGCAAAGTAGGAAAAGGTATAGCTCATGAAAGAATCTTTATATGTCTTTAAGTCTATTTGTGTGACTTAAATTAGTAGAACAAATTGGATTTTTCACTGGTAAACATGTCCAGCCATTTTGGGGTAAAATCCATGCATCTCTGGGAATTTGTGAATGTGTCACATATATGGCCACATGATGGATTAGCTCTTAAAACTTGATGCATGGTATTTTTCTTTTAGGATTTTAAAAGTTACACATTTTTATTTCAGCAAATTAAAAACAAATCAGGAAATTATGAAGAACAAAATAAATACCACCTAGATTATCACATTTATGACTATTAAAAAAATGAAACAATTGATATATTTTTTGTGCTTGTTTTTGCCTTCTGTAAAACTAAAAAAAATAAGGCACTCCATGGATATTTATTCATTAAGTGAAGGTGTCATTATTAAGGACGAGTGTGACTTTCTTTTCAGGGAAGTCACTTGTCTCCTGACCTGAATTGATGGAGAGGACGAATAATGTGATGGAATTCATACTCCTGGGCCTGACTCAAAATATGGAACTTCAGAAATTTTCATTTGTTGTGGTTTTAATTGTCTGCTTGGTCACCGTTGCAGGCAACCTGCTCATCATGATCACTATCAGCACCAGCCAGGCCCTGGTCCCCCACGCACTTCTGTTTTTTTTTGTGAGGAAGATCAGCCCTGAGCTACCATCCGTGCTAATCCTCCTCTTTTTGCTGAGGAAGACCAGCTCTGAGCTAACATCTATTGCCAATCTTCCTCCTTTTTTTTCCCCAAAGCCCCAGTAGATAGTTGTATGTCATAGTTGCACATCCTTCTAGTTGCTGTATGTGGGACGCCGCCTCAGCATGGCCGGAGAAGCGGTGAGTGGGTGCGCACCCGGGATCTGAACCTGGGCTGCCAGTAGTGGAGCGCGCGCACTTAACCGCTAAGCCACAGGGCTGGCCCCCGCCACGTACTTCTTCCTGTCTTATTTATCTCTTATAGATGGCTGCTGTTCTTCCTCCATGACCCCTAAAATGCTAGCTGACACTCTTTCTGTGAGAAAAATCATTTCCTAAGGGGTATATGACTCTGGTATTTTCTGTGCATCTTTTTGGTGCTGCTGAGATTATCCTTCTCACAGTGATGGCCTATGATCGCTATGTGGCCATCTACAAACCCCTGCGCTACAGGACCATCATGAATGGACAGGTGTGTAGCCTCCTTGTGGGAGTGACCTGGGCTGGAGATTTTGTCCATGCAACCATTCAGATCCTCTTCACAGTCTGGCTGCCCTTCTGTGGCCCTAATATCATAGATCACTTCATGTGTGACTTGAATCCTTTGTTGAAACTCGACTGCATGGACACTCATACACTTGGTCTCTTTGTTGCTGCCAATAGTGGATTCATTTGCCTGGTAAACTTCCTCCTTTTGATGACCTCCTATGCGATCATCTTGTACTCTTTAAGGACCTATATCTTAGAGGGGAGGCGCAAAGCCCTCTCCACCTGTGCGTCTCACATCACTGTGGTCACTTTATTATTTGTGCCCTGCATATTTGTGTATCTGTGCCCGGTAACCACCTTTTCCATTGATAAACCTGTGGCTGTGTTTTATACCATAATAACTCCTATGTTAAATCCTTTAATCTACACATTCAGAAATACAGAGGTGAAAAATGCTATAGAGAATCTCTGGATCAAAAGGTCACTTCAATGGAGAAATGCTCACAATAGCATAAAATGACTTCATCTTTTAAATGACAAAGAGAAAATAGTGTAATTTCTATGGTTTGGGGCCAAGTGAACAGTATATTTAAAAGTATATTGGTGTTGGCGTATAATCCCATTGATCAAGGCTCAGGAAGGAAAGTATTTATCATTTAAAAATATCCCATTTAGATTTATTTCTTGCCCATTTTCTTGTTAAACTTTGGTGTACTTTCAGAATTAGTTGGAATTCTTGTTAAAATGCACATTTCCAGTATACAGCTCTAGAGACTCTAATTCAGTATGTCTGTTGTAGATTGGCAATCTGTATTTTAAATGAATTATCCATATGTTTCCAAGCAGGTGATCTGTGCATACACTTTGAGCAATAGTGCTATAGAGTTATGTTTGCATCCTCAGCCTATTAATGCATCACCTTATTAAGGCATTTCCTGAGAAGTATCTTTCATAGCAGATGCTATGAGAATTCATGAAACTCTCAATTCTTCACAAATCATGCAATGTAAGCTCACTACTTTGACAATTGCAAAACAAAAATGTAGTATTCTGTGAAAATAGAAATATTTTTTGTATTTATTTTCCATATTTTCTTTGTATGCTTTTTAATCTTTTGCTACATCTTGTCTGATTCTCTCTTTTTCTCTCTGTGCTTCCAAAGGGAAGGTCTACCGTCTATACTTGCTGAATTATTTGGACTAAAGTTCATTGTTACTATAATCTTAAATAGTCATTCATATTGAGAACATTGTTTTCATGATTTTGCTATATTAATGAGATTTTATGAATCATTTTTATATGCATATTTTGGAGGAATGGGTGGTAGGGTTAATATACCATAATGGTTAAGAGAATAGTCTACGAGTAAAATAGTTCTGAGATCAAAACTTACCTTTGCTATATAGAGAATGAAATCTAGCAAACAACAATCTCTTCGTTGGAATTTAAGAAAATGATAAAACTATTATCAGAATTAAATAAATAATACTTGCAAATCTTTTATTACCAATAAATGCTCAATAGCTATTAGCTATTACGGATTTTCTTTATTACTGGAGTCTGTCACTATATAGAACCACTCAGAAATCTAATTTTTTGCGTATTAGAAGGAATACTACTTCATTTCTCTCTAACTACTGTGAAGAATAATATGCTAAGCTGACTGGCCTTGTAGAATTTCTTAGGGGCTGAGTACTTCCCATTATCTTTAGCCATTCCTATATACTCTTTCCTGGTTTTCTGATTTCCATTAGTCTCATGGCTTCTAGGCCTTGGGGCTGATCCATTTGTGGGTATGATTTTCTCCTGAAACGCCCTGATTGAAGGGCCAAAATATCATTTTATTAGGAAACTGAGGTCAACACAGAAGGCAGCCAGAATATGTACAGAATTAAGTGAGATTTCTTTTTTTTCGAGGAGGTAGTATGGTGCAGTGGTAAGAGCAGACTTTGGACCCAGATTTCCTGGGGTTAAACATGATATGGGAAAGTTATTTAAGCTTTCTACCCTGTGTTTTCTTTATGAGTAAAAATGGTAACAATAATACCTATCTCATATAGTTTTTGGGCCAATTAAGTGGGTCTATATATGTTAAGTGTTTAAGAAAGTTCCTGGCACATAGTAAACATTATAAAAGTGTATTTAAACGGAAAAACCTCTGGCACTAGCATAGTATAGCCTGTGATTTGGTAGCTCTTCTTAAGTAGCTCTTCTACCTAATTTGATTTTGTTTTTATTGAGGTCATAATAGTTTATAACATTGTGAAATTTCAGTTGTACATTATTATTTGTCAGCCAGCATATAAATGTGCCCATCACCCCTTGTGCCTGCCCTCCAACTCCCTTCCCGCTGGTAACCACTAAACTCTTCTCTCTGTCTGTGTGTTAGTTGATCTTCCACATATGCGTGAAATCATATGGTGTTTGTCTTTCTCTGTCTGGCTTATTTCACTTAAGATAATACCCTTAAGGTCCGTCTGTGCTGTTGTGAATGGGATGATTTTGTCATTTTAATTTTGAGATGTTTATTAGAAGGAAGCTTTCCTCAATATTAAAAAAAGTGCTTGCCTTACTTTACTGACTCTCATCATTTTTTAAAAACACGCGAAAAGTATATTGTGCACTACTGTGTATTAGGCACTGTTTAAAGCACTTTACATATATTATACCATTTAGTCACCATAATTTCTTGAAGTATGTATTATTTTCTTCATTTTAGATGAAAAAAACTGAGGTTTAGATATGTTTAAAGTAACTTTCTCAACGTTAAACTATTGTAAGTAGAAGAAGCTAACCCTGGTCACCTCTAACCAACATATTTTGAATTCTGTTTAAAATCCACAGTTGGCTATGTTCAAAATGGTAAGCTCATTCCATCTCGCCTCATGTTTCTCTCTGTTTGGACCTTGGCTCCAAATGCAGGCCCCCGCACCATCTGGCTTATCCACATGCGGTTGTGTGCCTCCTCTTCCTAGACACGTCGCAGTTAAAAAAATTAATAAACTTTATTTTTAGAGCAGTTTTAGGGTAACAGCCATTTGAGCAGAAAGTACAGAGAGTTCCTGTATAATCCATGTCCCCACACACACAAATCTCCCCCACTGTGGACATCCCACACCACAGGGTACACTTGTTACTGTTGATGAACTATATGGAAACATCATTATCACACAAAGTCCATAGTTTACATTAGGGTTCACTCCCGGTGCTGTGCATCCTATGGGTTTGTACAAATGAATGACTATATGTATCCAACATTATAGTATCATAGAGAATAGTTTCAGTGCACTAAAAATCCTCTGTGCTTTATCTATTCATCCCTCTCCCACCTCAACCTCTGGCAGCCACTGATCTTTTTACTGTCTCCGTAGTTTTGCCTTTTATAGAAGGTCACACAGTTGGAATGATACAATGCATCGCCTTTTGCGATTGGCTTCTTTCACTTAGCAATATACATTTCAGTTTCCTCCACGTCTTTTCATGACTTGAGAGCTCATTTCCTTTTAGTGCTGAATAATAATGATCGTCTGAATGTGCCACAGTTTATTTACCCACTGACCTACTGAAATGGATCTTGACTGCTTCCATGTTTTGGCTATTATGAATAAAGCTGCTAGAAACATCCATACGCAGGATTTTTCCTCTCAGTTTTACTGAAATATGATTGACATATAACATTGTATGAGCTTAGGGTGTACAACGTGATGATTTGGTGCATGTATATTGTGAAATGAGTGCCACAATAAGGTTAGTTAAAACATCCATCACCTCACAGAATCACAAGTTTGTTTGTTTGTGGTGAGAACATTTACAATCTTCTCTCAAGTATATGATACATTATTGTTAACAATAGTCACCATACTGAATATTAGATACCCAGAACTTATTCATCTTAAATTGGAACTTTGCGCCCTTTGACGCCACTCCTAGCCCCTGGCAACCACCATTCTAGTCTCTCTTTCTATGAGCTCGGCTTTATTGTTTTATTTATTTTTTTTAGATTTTACATATTAAGTGAGATTATGTAGTATTTGTCTTTCTCTACCTGACTCAGGGGACAGAGAGGGGAGTGTTCCTGCTTGATCTCTGTGCCAGTAGACCTGCTAGTGGACTATGGCTGGGAGAGGCCCGGAGTCACATGTGCAAGTTTTTGTGTGGACATAAGTTTTCAATTCACTTGAGTAAATACCAACGAGCATGATTGCTGAATTGCATGTTAAGACTATGGGTAGTTTTGTAAGAAAATACCAAACCGTCTTCCAAAATGGCTGATTTATTTGTCCATTCTTTCACTAACACCATAAATTCTTGATTACTGTAGCTTTATAATAAATCTCAAAGTTGAGTAGTATCAGTCCTTAAACTTTTTTCTTCTCCTTAGAATTGTGTTGGCTATTCAGGGTCTTTCCCTATCCACATAAACCTTAGAATTACTTTGTCAATATCCACAAAATAAGTTGCTGGGATTTTGACTAGGATTATACTGAATCTATAGATTTAGTTGGGAAGAAATGACATCTTGACCATATTGAGTCTTCTTATCCACGAACATGTATAGCCCTCCATTTATTTAGTTCTTTGATATCTTTCATCAAAGTTTTGTGGTTCATACAGACTTTGCATATATTTTGTAAGACGTATATCTAAGTATTTCGTTTTGGGGATGTTAATGTAAATGGTAATGTGTTTTAATTCCAAATTCCACTTGTTCATGGCTGATATATAGGAAAGTGATTGACTTTTGTGTATTAACCTTGTATCCCGCAGCTTTGCTATTACTTACTATGTCCAGGAAATTTTTTTGTTGATTCATTAGGGTTTTCTATATAGACAATCATGTTATCTGTGAATAAAGATGATTTTACTTCTTTCCTATAGTGTACCTTCTATTTACTTTTCTTGTCTTATTTCAATATATTTACTTTTCTTGTCATATTCCGGTATGATGTTTAAAGGTAGTGACAAACAGGCCATCTTTCTCTTGTTCCTGATCTTAGTCATAAAGCTTCTAGTTTCTCACCATTAAGTATGATAATAGCTATAGGTAGATTTTTTTTTACCAAGTTGAGGAAGTTCCTAGTTTACAGAGAGTTTTTATCATAAATGGGTGCTGGAATTTGTCAAATAGTTTTTCGGCATTTATACAGACGATCATGTGATTTTTCTTCCTTAACCTGTTGATGTGATGGATTACATTAATTGATTTTCAAATGTTTAAGCAGTCTTGCATACCCAGGATAAATCCCAACTGGTGGTGGCGTATAATTCTTTTTATACATTATTGGATTTGATTTGACTAGATTCTGTTGACAATTTTTATATCTATGTTCATGACAGATATTGGTCTGTAGTTTTCTTTTATTGTAATATCTTTGTCTTGTTTTGATATTAGGATAATGCTGATCTCATAGACTGAGTTAGGAAGTATTTTTTCTACTTCTGTCTTCTTAAAGAGGTTGAAGAGAAGTGGTATAATATCTTCCTTATATGTTTGGTGGAATTCACCAGTGAATGCATCTAGTCCTAATGCTTTCTATTTTGGAAGGTAATTAATTATTTATTTAATTTATTTAATAGATATAAGTCTATACAGATCATCTATTTCTTCCTGTGTGAGTTTTGGCAGATTGTGTCTTTCAAGGGATTGGTCCGTTTCATCCAGGTTATCAAACTTGTGGGCATAGGGTTGTTCATAGCATTTTTTTATTATAGTTTTAATGTCTGTGGAATCTGTAGTGATGTCTCATCTTTCATTTCTGGTATTATTTATTTGTGTCCTCTTTTTTTCTTGGTTAGCTTGGCTAGAGGCTCATCAATTTTACGATCTTTTCAAAGAACTAGCTTTTGGTTTTGTTGATTTTCTCTATTTATTCCTTATTTTTAATTTCACTGATTTATGCACTAACTTTCATTATCACTTATTTCTACATACTTTAGATTTAATTTGTTCTTCTTTTTCTAGTTTCCTATGGTGGAAGCTTAGATTTTTGACTTTATATCTTTCTTCTTTTCTAACATATGCATTCATTGTTATAGATTTTCCTCTAAGCACTGCTTTTATTGCATCCTGCAAATATTATAAGTTGTGTTTTCATTTTCATTTAGTTCAAAATATTTAAAAATTTCTCCTGAGACTACTCTGTGACTCATGTGTTATTTAGAATTGTATTGTTTATTCCTTAAGTTTTTTGGGATTTTCCGGATATCTCTCTGTAATTGATTTCTGGTTTAATATTGTAGTCTGAGAGCACGCATTGTATGATTTCTATTCTTGTAAATTTGTTAAGGTGTGGTTTATGATCCAGAATGTTTTCTGCTTGGTGAATTTTCCATGTGAGCTTGAGAAAAATGTGCATTCTTCTGTTTTTGGATGAAGTAGTCTATAGATGTTAATCATAGTCAATTGATTGATGGTGTTGTTGAGTGTAGCTATTGTCCTTACTGATTTAATGCCAGCTGAATCTGTCCCTTTCTGATAATAAGGTTTGATGTCTCCAACTATAATAGTGAATTCATTATTTCTTCTGGCAGTTCTATCAGTTTTTCCCCTCATATATTTTGATGCTCTGTTTTTAGGTGCATACACAGTTTGAATTTTCATTTGTTCTTGGAAAATTGACCCCTTTATCATCATGTAATGTCTTTCTTATCCCTGATAACTTTCCTTGTTTTGAAGTCTACTTTGTCTGAAATTAATATAGCTTTCCACTTTGTTTTGATTAGTGTTAATATGGTATATCTTCCTCCATCCATTTACTTTCAGTGTATATGTGTATTTTTATATAATGTGATTTCTTGTAGACACAATATAGTGGGATCTTCTTTTTGATCCCCTCTGACAATATCTGTATTTTAATTGATTCATTTAGACCATTGATATTCAAAGTGGTTAATGATACAGTTGGGTTAATATCTATCATATTTGTTGCCTGTGTCTTTTGTTCTTATTTTCATCTTCCACTCTTATTCTGCCTTTTGTAGCTTTGTCAGCATTTTATTTGATTCTATTTTTTCTCCTTTCTTCACATATCAGTTCTTCTCTTTTGTTTTTGTTAGTGATTGTCCTAGGGTTTGCAATATATATTTACAACTAATCTAAGTCCAATTTCCAATAACACTACTCCACGTCATGGGTAGTGCAAGTACATTGTAATAACAAAATATTCCTAATTCCTCTCGCTAGTCCCTTGTATTATTACTGCCATTCATTTCACTTATACTTAAACATACATAATTGAATACATTGTTGCTATTATTACTTTGAACAAATTGTTTTCTGTTAGATCAATTAAGAATAAGAAAAAAAAGTTTTTATTTTAACTTTGCTCATTCATTCTCCAGTGTTCTTTGTTCATGTAGATCTGAGTTTCTGACCTGTATAATTTTCTTCCTCTCAGAAGAACTTGTTTAACATTTATTGCAGGCAGACCTACTTGTGACAAGCTCAATTAATTTTTGATTCTCTAAGAAAATCTTTATTTCTTTTTTCTTTCTCTGTACAACGTGAAGATTTAATATACCTAAGCATTATGAAATGATTATCGCAACCAAGGAAATTAACATATCCATCACCTCATTTTTTGTGTGTGTGGTGAGAACACTTAAGATTTATCTCTTTGCAAATTCCTTGTATATAATATGGTATTATTAACTATAGTCACCATGTTTTACATTAGATCCTCAGAACTCATCTTATTCATGATTGTACACTTTGACCAACATCTCCCCGTTTATATGGCAACCACCATTCTACTCTCTCATTCTATGAGTTTGACTACTTTTTTTCTTCACTTTTCACAGGGTACAGAATTTTAGGTTTTTTTTTTTTTTTTCTATCTATCAATGTTTTATTTCACTGCACTCATTTCTTGCTTGCATGGTTTCTGAGGAGAAGTTGGATGCAATTCTTTTCTTTGCTCCTTCTTGTGGAGGTCTCAGCCTACTGATAGTGATTGAGAGTGATGACTCACCCAGGCTCATATTACTTGTAGCAAGTCTCCATGGACATTTGCCCCACTGAGACCAATGTTGTGGCTGGACCCACCTTTGTGGTTCTTATTATGATTGCAGGACCAGTTCAGCAAAACCATCAGGGAACTTTGAGGAACAAGATTTATTACTCACTGGTCTTGGAAGATTCATGGCACACTCAAGGGCCACAAAGCAAGGTCACAAGTAGAGAGAGACAGTGTGCAGACCTGGGCCTCTGCCTGTATTAGGGTCTGAGGATGGGTATCTAGGGTTTTGTGGGTTCACTCTTTATTGACTAATTTAAAGCATAATAGTGGGAATTAAGGCATGGGAAGGAAGAAGTGGGGTCACTGAAGTGGTCAGTTATCTAGGTTATGCAGGACATTCTGAAAGAGGGAACTTCACGGGTAGGGGGTGCCTAATATCTTATCTGTTTTTTTTTCTAGTAGCTGTGTCATGTAACTGGAAATATGTTTATTTAACGTGAATGTCTCTTGAATGCCTTGGCAATCAAATCTTAATTACAAGCACTTACATTACAATCAACGAGCTTATTGTCAGGGGCTCACACTTCACCCCTCTGTAGGTAAGATTCTTTTTCCTCTGGCTTCTTTCAAGATATTAAAATTTCTTTTTGATTTTTTGAATTTGAATATAATACACTCCAGTACAGCTTTCTGGTCATTTGTGTTTTGGCATTTATCCTACGAGGTGTTTTCTGAGCTTCTAGGATCCACAGATTTGTGTTTGACAATAGTTTGGGGGAAATTCTCAGTCATTATTGTTTCAAATATTGCTTCTGTTCCTTTCACTCTGTCTTCTTTTTCTGGTATTCACATTACATGTATGTTACACCTTTTGTAGTTGTCCCATAGTTTTTGGATATTCTGTTGTGCTTTTTTCTTCAGTCTTTTTTTCTCTTTGATTTTTGGGTTTGCAAGTTTCTATTGTCATATCCTCAGGCTCAAAGATTCTTTCCTCAGCTATCCAGTCTACTAATGAGCCAATCAAAGGCATTCTCGATTTCTGTCACAGTGTTTTGACCTCTAGCATTTCTTTTGGATTTTTTCTTAGAATTTCTATGTCTTCTTACATTATCCATCTGCTCTTACTTGTCTACTTTTTCCTTAAATCCCTTAGCATATTAATCATAGTCTAAAAAAATCTCTGGTCTAATAACAACATTTCTTCCATATCTAACTCTGGCTTTGATACTTATTTAGTCTTTTCAAATTGTGTTTTTTGCCTTTAGTATGCATTGTAATTTTTTGTTGAAATGTGGACGTGATGTACTGGATGAAAGATAACTGTGTTAAATGCACCTTTAATAACGTAATAGCAAGGTGTTGGCAAGGGGAGTGTTCTATAGTTCTATAATAAAGTCTCAGTCTTTTGATGAGCCTGTGTCCTTGGACTGTGTAGTTCAGCAGTGCTTCTTAGTTCTTCCACAATCCCCACTTAGGTGGGACAAGATGGCTAGAGGAGATTAGAGTTGGGCATTTCATTTCCTCCAGGTAGATTAGGCTCTGATAAAATCTCAGCAGGTTAGGCTGTGGTAAAATAATTTCTCCTGAGTGCTCTGAAGTATTTAAAAATATTTTTTTCTCCCCTGCCGGAAGCAAGAGGGTATTTTTCTCCTATATTCACTGTGTGGACTTGGTAGAGATCCTAGAGTTAAAACTCACAAAAATGTGGAAGCCTTCATATGACATGGGTCCCCTGGAGTTATTAACTTTTGGTGTTGTTCATATTGAGCCTCTGACAATCCATCAATTACAGTTCAGGTTTTCCTACCCTGGCACTGATTCCATGGGGGTTTCTGCTCACGGGCTGCTGCTCTGGTCAGTTGTGATTGTCTGTAACTGTCTGTCTTTCCAATTTTAAGGACAGTGGTTTGCTCTGTAACTTCATTTCTCTGACAGATCAGAAGAGTTGTTGATTTTTTAATTTATTCATCTTTCTACTTTCTGTTAGGATGGTGTAATGATTTCTAATACTTTTTGTTAGGAGGGAGTAGTGATTTCTAAGTTCTTTATATGCCAAACTGTAACCAGAAGCCTTCTTACTCCCATTTTGAAAGACCTTTACATGAAATCCAAATTCCTAACCAAGAGCTATACTGCCCAGCAGGGTATGGTTCCTGTCCATCTCCTACACCTCAGTTCTGTCTTCTCTGTTTCCTGTTCTCCTTCAGGCACAGTGATTTTTCAGTGCCTTGAATTTGCCCAGCTTGTCTCAGTGTTGAAGCTTTTCACATCTAGCAGTGCTTCCCATGGTAACAACTTCTCATCCTTTGGATTTCAGCTTAAATATCACCTTTAGAGGGTCTTTTCTGATTACCTTATTCACAATAGTATCTCCTTCTGATTTTCTGTCACAGTACCCCGTTGGTTGTCTTACTAGCAATGATCACAGTTTATAACTACTTTATTAAGTTGTTCCCCTTTTTATTGTCTGATTCTGTTACAAGAGTATAAGATAAATGCATGCAGAACTTTTATCCTGATTTTTGTCTTGTTTTATGAACTACTGCATACACAGCTCACAGCATAGAATCTGGCATAAAATAGATGCATTTTTTTAAAAAAAAACAATGAATAATTGGATAAATAATTATTACAACTAAATCGGAGATAAAATTTTAACATATATAACCCCACCCTTATAGGCAGAAAAAAATGGGTATTCTATAAAAGGAAAGAAAATCTTGGTATGGCAAGGTGGGGAAATAAGTGACAATTTCATTTTTTTTTTTTGGAACAAAATGACAGGGCTGATATTTTATTCTCAACTGGCAATAGTTCCATAATGGTTCTGAGGCTATTTTTTTTTCTCCTTGTTACAGCCTACTTACCTTAGTTGTGTGATTGGTCTAACAGGTTTTGTGTGTTTTTTTTAATATGGATATTCTTTTAAATTTTTGTGGAAAATCCCAGTGAGTTTAATTAGGCAACACTCAGTCCTGGACACATTCCAATTGCAGGACTCCATTATTAATGTCATTAGAGGGTATAAAATCTTCATGATCTTTGCCCATATTGGGTAGAAGATGCTATCCTCTTAAGAACTGGCACAGTTATTTCAGGAGATGCTTTATTAGGCTTAAAACCTGATATAAAAAAGCACAAGAAAGTCCTTTCCAAATCTCAAGTACAACTATAAGCCATAGAAACACAATAGAGTGAGATGGATGAAACTTCCCAGTGATAGTTATTCTTTATTGATGGTACTAGAAAAGAAGTCACTAGAAAAAATTTTTCCTGGTAAAATAGCTAGTTGCTATATTCTTATGTAGACATAGGATTCGTTTGCATTTCTGATAAATTATCCAAACGGGAAATTTGTTTTTTTTGCTAGACCATGATTTCTTTGAAATATAGCTACAATGCAAGTAGTAGTTTTCTGAAATATTCATAAGTCTCCATAGAGAAATTGGGTAGACAAAGGCATATGGAATAAAATATATCCTCAAGGAATAATGCAGCTTTTTGCCTTCTGTGAGGAGAATAGATAGAAGAGGGATTTCCAGCTCTTCATGAGTGAAGTTAGAAGTCTTCCTTCAAATTATGAACTAACTTGCAAAAGGTAAAATTTAAAAATTAATAGTGGCTTTGCAGTTGTGTGAATTTCTTTGTTAGATAGGAAATATCACTTGAGTTTTTAAGAACTGAAAAGTCTAAAAACCTTCTGCTGGTAGTACAGGGACTTTGAAGTAGATCAAACTTAGATTCCAATTCTAGTTCTGTCACCTAAAAATATGTAACTTTGGAAAAGTTAATTATATTCTGTGCCTCAGTTTTTTAACTATATGGGCATAAAGATTCTTGTTATTGTAAACATGAAATGTGATAAATTAAATGTAATTATATATATGTATATATTTATATGCATACATGTTTTTGTGTATATATATAGTTATATATTTCGGTGTATATATATATATATATAAAACAGGTATGTATGTATGGGCATAGCATCTAATACATAACTTTGCATAACAAATAAAATAACAAGCGTTCTTGCAATGTTAGTATTTCCTTTCATTAAAATAGTTGTATCTGTTTCAATGTAAACAACAGAATAAAAATATTTCTTTTCTCACCATGTTTTTTTTGCGTTTCAAAAGGATGTAAACTTATGATACATGCTGATATACTTCAATTATGCTTCAGATGTTTTATAAAAAAATGAAGATCGAGTATCCACGTTTGTCCAAGAACTGTGTTATATATGCTTTCATATATTTTAGCTTATTAAATGCTCACAAAAACGCAGTAAGTACCTACCATAATTTCATCTTACCTATATGCAAATTATGTCTCCGAGTGATGACTCACTTTTTAAAAGATATTAAAGCTAGATTTAGAAAAATATAATTTACTGGTTTTGAAATATCTTCCACAATAAGATATGATATATATATTTTATTAAACATGAGACCTATAGAAATTTGAGTAACATCAAACTATTTCTGCATGCATATTAATAATAGGATTTATGTAAAATTCCAGTACAATAAGCCTTTTTGACTTTCATGACATATAAACTCAGTCTCTTGAGTAGGAAGAGACATTTATAAGCAGATGTAATACTCAAAAAACTAAATGGAGACTTCCTCAAGGGAAGTTCCATATCACAGAGAAATAGGCAGAAAAAAGAAAGTTACTTGTCAGGATTGATATTATACTTGTCATGAATATATTATTATTTTTGTGTGTGTGTGAGGAAGATCGGCCCTGATCTAACATCTGGCAATCCTCCTCTTTCTTTTGTTTCTTTTTTTTTTTTTTTTCCGCTGAGGAAGACTGGCCCTGGGCTAACATCCGTGCCCATCTTCCTCTACTTCATATGGGACACCGCTACAGCATGGCTTGACAAGTGGTGCATTGGTGCACCCCGGGGATCTGAACCGGCGAACCCCTGGCTGCCGCAGTGGAGTGCACACACTTAACTGCTTGCGCCACCGGGCCGGCCCCTTAAATTATTTTTAAATGAACTCAGCGACCATCCTGTAGCCTCAAGAGGTATGTTCATCTGGAAAAATAGGAGACTGATGGTGAAAAGGTGACACGTCAATCACCACCACCATTTCTGTCTTCTGATGATATGATCGCTGGCTTAGACCCTGAGTGTTAGTGACTTAGTGTACACTCTTTGAAGCTGGGAGTCTACCTTATCTGAAAGCCATGACACAATGTAAGTATCCTATAAACACTCATCAAACGAAAGAACGAGTAAAGATTAAATTTGCAATAGACTTTTCTGCAATATTTCCCATTATGTTAGAGATAAACTGCTTCTGATCTCTGAAATTAGCATCTACAAAAGAATTCATGGAACTAAAGTGATGGGAAAGCACCTTGGGTATTGGAGGAAAAGTATAACGTCTTAAGCAGAATGGATATGGAGAACTATAAGATATGAATTTGGGGAGGTAGCCTGGTTCTAAGTAATCCAGGGTGTTGGTAGGACAAAGTATCCATGGAGATTGGATGCTATTGAGTGTGTGATAGAAATTCACCATGGGATTTTTGAACAGGGGAGTCAGATTATCTGAAAAAGATTTAAAGAGTATTATTTGGGCTGCTTCATGACTAGATTGTTGAAGACCGGAACAAAAGCAGAAAAAACTTGCAGGAGGCTATTTTAGTAGACGAGGAAAGTAATAGGTGTAGCGGTAATGATCAGATTTGTAATAGATTTTAAAGGGAGAGCCAACTGGACTTGTTAAAGTTTTCAATAAAAAAATTGAGAAGAATAAAGTAGTGAAGGATACTGTCAGATTTAAATTCTGAACAATAACATGTTCAGAATAAAATTTTAACATTTAATTAGGGAACATTTAATTAGAGGTTATAACATTTAATTAGATAGGGAACACCTAGGAAGGAATAGGTTTATTATAGAATATTAAAAAATAAGCTTTGGGGGCCGGCCCAGTGGCGCAAGTGGTTAAGTGCACGCGCTCCGCTGCGGCGGCCCGGGGTTCGCCGGTTCGGATCCCAGGCGCGGACCGACGCACTGCTTGTCAAGCCATGCTGTGGCGGCGTCCCATATAAAGTAGAGGAAGACGGGCACGGATGTTAGCCCAGGGCCAGTCTTCCTCAGCAAAAAAAAAAAAAAGGGGGGGAGGATTGGCAGATGTTAGCTCAGGGCTGGTCCTCCTCACAAAAAAAAAAAAAAAAAAAGCTTTGTACTAAATTGATACAAATTAGATAGAGATACCAATTAGATACCAATTAGAAAGTTTCATATCCAAGTTTGAAAATTAGAGGAGAGAGAGGGGATTTAGGCACACAATTTTAGAGTGCTTTAGCGTTGCTTGTTCAGGAAAAGGAAGAGGATCTGAGTAAAGACGCGAAGAAGGAGGTTTCAGTGAACTGGTAGAATATCTGGGACAGTGATTGTTGTGAGTCACGCACGATGTCAGATGACACAATTATGGTTCCAGTGTGTCCTCTCAAAACTCATATATTGATGTCCTAACCCCCAGTACCTCAGAATGCGACTTTATTTGGGGGATAAGGTCTTTATGGAGGTAACAAAGTTAAAATGGGCGCTACTCTTACACAATTGGTGTTTTTATTAAAAAGAGAAATTTGGATGCAGACATGCTTTGAGGGAGAACACGATATGAACATAAAAATGGTCATGTACAAGCCAAGGAAAGATCCTGGAACAGCTCCCTCCCTCGCAATCTTTAGAAGGAATTGACACTGTTGATACTTTGATTTTAAATTTCTAGCATCCAGAATGGTGAGATGATAAACTTCTATTGTTTAAGCCACTCAATTTCTGCTAGTTTGTCCTGGCAGCTCTAGCAAAGTAATAAAGATTTAGTACTGAGAAGTGGAGGTGCTGCATTAATAAATTCTGAAAAACATGGAAGGGGCTTTAGGATTGGGTAATGGGTAGATGCTGATAAAAAAAGCCTATACCTTATGAAACTGTTGGTAGAAATATGGACATTGAAAGGTGATTCTGGTGAGGGCTCAGCAAAGAAAGAAGGATGCTATAGAAAAAGTATCTATCATCTGAGAGACTACATACATCATCATGAACAGAATGTTGCTAGAAACACGAATGTTACAGTTGAGGTCTCAGATGGATATAAACATCTTTTTGGAAACTGGAGGAAGGGCAATTGTTATGGAGTGGCAGCCCTAGCAACTAGTACAGTGATCCTTAGTCTATAGCCTTCCATTCATAATTTGTACTACTGACTTTGTGTATGTAAATTATCTTAAGTGAGTCCTCAGTATTATACTTTTGTGACTTTATACATGGTGCATCTTTTCATGGAATTCCCTTCCCATCCTCTCTTGTTCTCTCAATTCTCCCTTAAAACTGAGCTGAAGCATGCTTCCTCTTGGAAGCATTCCCAGATCTCGGTTTGATTTAGATGCTCCTGAGCACAACATGAATATACTTATAATGATATTTATTACATTGGCCTTTAATTTTCTGATCCCATAATTACATATCAAATCACTGAGAGTAGGAAACCAGTCTTATTCAAAAGGATAATACCAATATCTATGGCAGATTGTTTGGCAAAAATGGATCCTCCATAGCATTTTTTTGATTGAATTAATAAATAAAAGATTAAGCTTAAATACTTTTGAAGATTTTTTTCATGTTTTATAGGAAAACTAATATCTGAAATCAGCACCTATAAAAGAATAGATGGAACCAAGGAACAATGTGACTTACTTTGTCCTCTTGGGCCTCACACAGACGCCAAAGGAGCAGAAAGTCCTTTTTGTTCTGTTTTTGCTCTTCTACATTTTGACCCTGGTGGGCAACTTGCTCATTGTCATGACGGTAACTTTCACCAAGACGCTGAGCTCACCCATGTACTTCTTTCTTGCTAGCCTATCAGTTATGGATGCCATTTATTCTTCAGTCATTTCCCCCAAATTGATTTCAGACTTGTTCTTTGGAGAAAATACCATATCCTTCAGATTTTGTATGACCCAGCTATTTATAGGGCACTTTTTTGGTGGATCAGAGATCTTTCTTCTGTTGGTGATGGCCTATGACCGCTATGTGGCCATCTGTAAGCCCTTGCATTATTTGGTTATCATGAGGCAGTGGGTTTGTGTTGTGTTGCTAGTAGTGTGCTGCGTTGGAGGTTTTCTGCACTCAGTAATTCAACTTTCCACTATTTATGGGCTCCCATTCTCTGGCCCCAATGTCATTGATCACTTTATCTGTGACATGTACCCCTTATTGAAACTCATCTGTACTGACACCTATGTCGTAGGCTCCTTAGTGGTGGCCAATGGAGGACTTATCTGCACTACTGTGTTTCTGCTCTTACTCATCTCTTATGGTGTCATCTTGCACTCTCTAAAGAACCTTAGTCAGGAAGGGAGGCGGAAAGCCCTCCAGACCTGTGGTTCCCATGTCACTGTGGTTGTATTCTTCTTTGTTCCCTGTATTTTCATGTATGTAAGACCTGCTAAGACCTTCCCTATTGACAAATCATTGAGTGTGTTTTATATGGTCATAACCCCCATGCTGAACCCAGTGATCTATACACTAAGAAATTCAGAGATGACTAATGCTATGAAGAAGCTCTGGAGAAGAAACATCATATCTCGTAGTAAATAAGTTTGTCATTCACCATGAAGAGAGTCATTTCACTTTAAGGCTCATCTCCTTGGAACCCAGGAGTCTTCTTGAAACTGATTCACTCATCCCTTTCCTTTAAAGAATTTATCATAGTTATAATAAAGAATTAAGTGTATGATTGGGTTATTGCAGAGTTTCTCTGCTATAATGCCAGCTCTATAATGTTTTATTTTTCACCTCACCCAGAACAGTATAATGCATGTATATGAGGGAGTCAATAAAAAATATATAGAGGGGGCTGGCCTGGTGGTGTAGTGGTTAAATTTGCATGCTTTGCTTCGGCGGCCTGGGGTTTGCAGGTTTGGATCCTGGGCATGGACCTATGCACCACTTATCAAACCATGCTGTGCGAGTGTCCCACAGATAAAGTAGCGGAAGATGGGAATGGATGTTAGCCCAGGGCCAATCTTCCTCAGCAAAAAGAGGAGGATTGGCAACAGATGTTAGCTCAGGGCTAATCTTCTTCACAAAAAGAAAAAATATATATACAGACACATAGTGAATGAAATTTTTATAGCTATACTGATTTTTAATCAATTTATACATTTATCTTTTTAATTTTTTAAGATAGTTTTATTTTTTAGTTGGATTCTTGTCTTTTTTAATTATTTTATGATTTAAAATGTTTAATGATATATGGAATATCCTCTTTATTTAATTTCAGTTGTAATACATATAAAATAGCATGGAACACTTCTGCTTTTTAACATAAATAAATTGAAAGTACAGTAACAATAAAAAAATATAAACCACATGAAACTTTATAAGTGAAAAATAAATTTCTATTCCATCCCTCATTAGTGTTTCCCAGTGTTTCTCCCTAGAGTAGTCACAAAAGTGTCTTAAGATTCTCCAAGTGTTAGTCTTTGCAAATATAAGCATATTTACACATGTATTTGTGTAGTTGTCTTTATGTAAATATTTATACTTTACCACTCAACATCTTGAAGATGTTTCCATGCCAGCCCATATAGATCTAAATCATTCTCAGTTATTCTTATACAATGTAATATTCCCTTATTATAATACTAGAATTAATGTATCCAGTACTCTTCATATTTTTATGATCTTTTTCTGTGACATATAATTCTGCAATAAGTATATATCTTTTGAATATGTGTTCCTAGAAACGTTACTTTCTAGAAGTAGAATTTAATGTCTAAGGTGTATTTGTTTAAAATGTAGACATTCATAGTTACTGCCAAAATGCCTTCCATGAGGTTGTACCAAGTACACTTCTGCCTACAGTCTTTGAGACTACCTACTGTCCATGTTCTCATCAACCAGAGCTTGGTAAACGTTTATGCTATATGACAAGCTAATTCATTAAAGAAATTGTAATTCGTTTGTATACTATAATTGACAAATTTAAAATATAATTAATTAAATTATATTTTCACGTTTAAAGTTATTTGAATATCTTTATCATCTTTGAATTGTCTATAATTTTTTTTAAATCTATTTTCTTTGATTGTTGGTCTTTTCCATACTGATTTTTATGAGGAATTATATGCTAAGGAAGTGGTCTCTTTTATATGTTTGTTTTTCTGGTTTGTGATATGGTTTTCACTTTCTTATGCTTTGCAGAATTTTTTTTGAGTATGTAGAATTTTTTAATATTTATCTAGTCAGATTTGTGAATTAATTTTGGTTTTTATGTCTTCCTTAAAAATGTTTTCTTTCTGCACTCTAACCATAGTATTCTTCCAGAGTTTGTAGAAGTTAATTTTTTTAACATTTTTGTGGTTTTATATGAAATTTTTGATCCATCTGGTATTTACTTTGATGTCATGAGTTAAAGAGGAATTGTTTTATTGTTTTCTAAATGAAATTTTGTAGTTGCATAATTATCTTTTCACCACGGATTTGAAATCCCAATTTTATTGTATTCTAAAGTCCCACATATGTTTGGATGCAATTCACAACTCTATTCTGTTCCACTGATCTCTGCAGTTATGTGACATTTAATACACAATATAATTGCATTTCTTCTATAATACATTTTGATATTCAATAAGCCTAATACTCCCTCATTACTATTCTTTTTCAGAATTATGTCTATTCCTGCATATTTTTGTTACCAAATTAAATTTATAACAAGCTAAGCTAGTCATAAAAAAAGTTCTGTTATTTTCAATGTGTTTGGTTTTAGGAAGATTAATTTAACAAGAGTTTATGTCTTTAGAGATCTGAGAATTCCTATCCATGTGTAGGGTAAGTGTTTACATTTAGTCAAGTCTTTTTCATGCACCTCAGTGGTGTTTTACACTGTTTTCCTGTGTTACTTATCCCTTATAGATGGCTACTGTTCTTCTTTCCTGACCCATAAAATGGTAGCTAACACTCTGTCCAAAAAAAAACTCATCTCTTTCAGGAAATGTATGACATAGTATTTGCTGAGCATCTTTTGGTGCTGCTGAGGCCATTTCTCAGATGAGGATGGCCTATGACTACTGTGTGACATTCTGCAATACAAACCCTCATGAGTAGATATAGTTGTGGCCATCTCACAGGAGTTGCCTGGGCTAGAGGCTTTATTCATGCAACAATTCAGATTCTCTTCATGCTCTGGCTTTCCTTTTGTGGCCTCAGTGTCATAGATCACTTCGTGTGTTACATAAACTCTGTTGAAACTCATCTACATGGACACTCATAACCTTGGTCTCTTTGTTGTTGCCAACACAGGGTTCATCTGCTCAATAAAGTTTCTTGTTTGGCAGGTCTCCTTTGTGGTCATTGTATACACTTTGAATTATCACAGCTTGGATGGTAGGTGTAAAGCCCTCTCCTCCAGTGCCTCTCACATCACTGTGGTCATTTTATTCTTTGTGTCCTGCATATTTGTGTATCTGCCTCCAATGATCATCATTTCCATCATCAATCTGTGGCTGTGTTTTATACCATGATAACTCCTAGGTTAAATCCTTTAATCTACACTTTTAGAAATGCAGGGTGAAAAATGCTGTGAAGAAGCTCAGAGTCACAAGGTGACTTCAACAGAGAAATAGTCGCAACAGCATAAGATAACTTTATCCCTTAAATGATGGAGAGTTGAAAAAGATAATTTCTATTGTTTAGGGCCAAGTGAATGTTATTTGTCAAAACTTTGTTAATTTTGGTAGATGCGCACTCTGAGAAGAGGCCTTGACAGGAAATCATCAATATAAAAATATCCCATTAAGATTTATTTGTTACCCAATTGCTTGTCAGACTTTGGAGTACTGTCAGAATCAATTTGATTTCTTGTGAAAATGCAGATTCCCAGGACAAAGCTCTAGAGATTCTGATTTAGCAAAACTGTTGATTGACAGCTGCCTTTTAAACAATTACCCTGATGTTTCTGGTGTAGGTGATATTTACATGCAGTTTGAGCAATAGTCCCATAGATTACATTCACATCCTGAGCCTATCAATGGAGTTATCCTATTATGGCATTTTCTGGGACGAATTCTTCACAGCAGAAGCTGTGAGGATCATGAAACTCTCAAAACTTCTTAATTCTTGCAATGCAACCTAGTTAGCTGTGCAATTGCAAAAGAAAAAAGGAATTTTAGGTATTTATTCTCTAGTTTTTCTTTCTGTACTCTGTAATCTTCTGGCACATGTTGTCTGATTGTGTTTTTCTTTTTCTCCCTCCAAAAGGAAATATCTACCATCTACTTTTGCGACATTATTTGAACTAAAACTCATTGTTTTTATAGTCCTAACTAGTCATTCACATTGAGAACCTTGCCTTTACTGTTTTGCTGTGTGAAGATTTTATGTATCATGCATTTTATGTACATATTTGAGCAATGGGTAATAAAGCTTAGTACACTATAATGGTTAAGAGCACAGTGTTTGAGTTAGTCCTGAGTTCAAATCTTAGCTTCGCCTCTTATAATGTGAACTTGGACAAAACACAACCTCCTTAAGTTTCCATTATTGAGGAATGATGGAGATATTTTCAAGGTCAAATAAAATAATTTGTATAAGCTCTTAGACAACAAAATGCTTGTAAATGTTAGTTATTGCAAACACTTTTTATTACTGGAATTTTTAAAATTGTAGTAGAACTACTCACGTGGCTTAGAGAACTAAGCTAACATATTTTTTTTAACTTTAGAAAGTATTATGCATAACTTCTCTGTGCTTGCTGAGAAGAAGAACACTCTGAGAACTGACTGGCTTTCTGGGAATTCTTGGGGCTAAAATGGTTTCCCATGTCCTTGGCCATTCCTGAATATTCTTTCTTAATCTCTGATCTACATTGGCCCTGTACATCGAAAGATTTGCTGGTGATCCAATTGTGGGTCTGATTTACCTGAGAAGACCTGTGTATTTTATTATGAAAGTGAGACCAACATAGCATGCAAGCAGAATATGTAAAGATTTAAAATACAGGAACATATTTGTTAAGAAGTGGTATAGAGTGTGTGTTTAGTTCAATATCACATGTCCAGCCTAGAAGAAAGCTTGGCCTTGAATAAATGCTTAATCAGTTTACTGAATGAATGACCATCATCTCTTTTTAACATTCTTAAATATAACTGCCTTCTTAAAAAGGACACTTGTTACTAGATTGCTTCTGAGATTGATGAAAATCCATTCTTGTTGATAAATTGAAATCGAGAGTTTTAGGTCTGTTTTGTATATGTCAGGTTTCTTATCTGAAGACACAGAATAATGTCTATCTAGTTTAAGTGAAAGAGATTTAGTATGTGCAATTAAATAGCTCAAAGATTCTTCGGAAGGGCTTGTGTTACAAATTCTGGGCTGAGCTACAATTAACAACTTTCAGAAGCACATCTGGACAGGACAGGGATTCTAAAGGAGATGCTGTCCTGTTGACGCCAAGATCATGCTGCCGCTGGCTAAACTGCAAAGATGCCACCACTCTGGTTCTCAGAACCTATTTAGACTCAGAGAACTAAATTCCACTCAGTTTGCACAGATGCTTCTGGTTGGCAGAATGCAAGTCACATGTCTACATCCAACTGGCCATGGAACAGGGAAATGTAGTTCTTTGGATTTTATGTTGGGAAAGTAGATTTACACTTGGAAACTAACAGCATGCGCAGGATGCTTTTAAGAGATTTGGGGCAGTCATACACGCCTGATGTTCGCTTCCACTGGGGATAGGATCTCGTAAAATGGATTTAATTTATCCCTTAGATAGTTGTTTGTTCCTAGAAAGCTGTGGATGTCCCTGTTTCTGCCTTACATGTAGGAAGAATAGCTGAACTAAAGGGCTATGAGGAAGCTGGGGAGCAGGAGATTTGTTGTCACCATAGAGAGTTATTCCTATGTTCATTTATTTTTACTGAATACCTGCTGTAGCAATTGTGGTTAGTCCTGAAATAGAAACACTAATAAATAGAACAGTCCTTAACCTCTGGCACTAGCATAGTATAGCCTGTGATTAGGTAGCCCTTCTCAAGTAGCCCTTCTGCCTTAATTTGGAGATGTTTGTTAGAGGGGAGCTTTCCTTAATTAAAAACAAATGCTTGTCTTGCTTTATTGACTCTCACCTTGAAAAAGAAA
Source organism: Rhinoceros unicornis (assembly GCA_028646465.1). Taxonomy (NCBI): domain Eukaryota; kingdom Metazoa; phylum Chordata; class Mammalia; order Perissodactyla; family Rhinocerotidae; genus Rhinoceros; species Rhinoceros unicornis. The sequence continues at coordinate 12,302,060 of CM053540.1, read as the reverse complement.
ATTATGCTGCGCTACTCTGCTTCAGGCACTTTGTTAAGCACTTTCCATACGTTGTGATTTTTCATCATCATAACTTCTAGAGTAGGTATCATTCATTTATTTTTACAGAAAAACAAACAAATAAAACTTGATGCTTAGAGATGTTTAAAATAACTTTTTCAACGTTAGACATTGTCAGACATCCCTCGTCAGATCCCTTCCACATATTTGGGATCCTGTTTAGAATCCACAGTCAGCTATGGTCAAATAGGTCAGATCAGAGTTTGTCTTTGGAGTTTCAAGGCAGCTCATTCCATCTTGCCTCATATTTCTGTCTGCCTGATCCTGGGCTCCAAATACAGGCCTCTGGGTCATCTAGCTTATCCAAATGCAGTCGTGTGCTTCCTTTTCCTGATGAACGGTCACTCATCATTTAAATAAATAACAAACCTTATTTTTAAAGCAGTTTTAGGTTCACAGCAAAATTAAGCAGGAAGTGTAGAGAGTTCCCATATATCCCCTGTCCCCTACTATTGACATCCCACACCACAGTGATGCGTTCGTTACAACTGATGAACTTATACTGACACACCATTATTGCCCAAAGTCCATAATTGACATTAGGGTTCACTCTTGATGTTATAACTTCTACGAGTTTGAACATATGTATAATGACATGAATCCACCACTGTAGTATCATACGGAATAGTGTCACTGCCCTAGAAATCCTCTGTGCTTTGCCTACTCATCCCTCTCATACCCCCAAACCCTTATCTTTTTACTGTCTCCAAAATGTCATATTTTTGGAATTAGGCAGTATCTATCTTTTCAGATTCACTTTTTTTACTTAGTGATATGCATTTAAGTTTCCTCCATATCTTTCACAGCTTCATAGCTCATTTGTTTTAGTGCTGAGTAATATTTCATTATCTGGAGTTTTCTATCCATTCTCCTATTAAATGACATATTGGTTGTTTAAGTTTTGGCAATTATGCATAAAACTGCTATAAACATCCATGTGTATTTTTCACTTGGACATAAGTTTTCAGTTCATTTGGGTAAATCCCAGTAAGTGTGATTGCTGGATTATATGGTAAGAGCACATTTAGTTTTGTAAGAAACTTTCAAACTGTCTTCCAAAGTGGCTGTACCATTTTGCATTCCCACCAGAAAAGAATGAGAGCACCTGTTGCTCCACATCCTTGGCAGCATTTAATGTTTTCAGTGTTTTGGATTTTGGTCATTCTAATAGATGTGTGGTAGTATTTCCCTGTTGTTTTAATTTGTGTTTTCCTAACTAAATATGATGTTGAACATCTTTTAATATGTTCACTTGCCATCTTTATAACTTCTTTGTGAGATGTCTACTCAGGTTTTTTCCTGTTTTTAATTGCTGGTTTTCTTTTTTTTAAAACCAGTTTATTGAAGTATGATTGACATACAAAAAGCTATACATATTAGGGGCCGGCCTGGTGGCGCAAGCAGTTATGTGCGCGTGCTCCACTGCGGCGACCCGGGGTTCGCCGGTGCAGATCCTGGGTGCACACCAATGCACCGCTTGTCAAGCCATGCTGTGGCGGTGTCCCATATAAAGTGGAGGAAGACAGGCATGGATGTTAGCCCAGGGCCAGTCTTCCTCAGCAAAAAGAGGAGGAGTGGCAGATGTTAGCTCAGGGCCAATCTTCCTCACACACACACACACAAAAAAAAAGCTATACATATTAAATATATACAAGTTGATGAATTTGGAGATAAGTATACTTCCATGAAAATATCACTGCAATCTATATCATAAACATCTCCAAAAGTTTCCTCCAGCTCTTTTCATTGTTATGTTTTTGTGTGTGTGTGTGATAAGAACCCTTAACCTAAGATTTACTCCCTTAGAAAATGTTAAGGTATACAAAACAGTATTGTTAAATATAAACAATGTACTGTAGAGGAGGCGTCTAGGATTTATTGATCTTGTATAACCAAGACTTGGCACTCTTTGACTAATGCCGCCTCATTCCCCCATCTTCCGAGCCAGCCTCTGGCAATTAACATTCCACTCTCCTTCCCTAAGTTTGATTATTTTAAATTCATCATATGAGTGGTATCATGTAGTATTTATTTTTCTGTGTCAGGCTTATTTCACTTAGCATAGTGCCCTCAAACTTCATCTATGTTGTTGCAAATGGCAAGATTTTCTTCTTTTTAAGTCTGAGTAACATTCCTCATTATAAGTATATACCTCATTTTCTTTATCCATTCATCCATTTGTTGACATTTAGGTTGCTTCCATTTCTTGGCTATTGTGAATACTGCTGCAGTGAGCATGGGAGTGCCGATATCTCTTTGAGATCCTGATTTCAATTCCTTTGGATATATAACCAGAAGTGGGATTACTGAATCATATGGTACATCTATTTTTATTTGTTTTATGAAACTCCATGCTGTTTTCCATAGTGGCTGCACCAATTTATATTACCATTGAAGGTGTACAAGGGTTCCAATTTCTGCACATCCTCGCCAACACTTGTTAGCTTTTTTTTTTTCTTATAGTATTCCTAATACATGCGACATGATATTTCATTGTCGTTGGTAGTGATGTATAATTCTTTTCATACATTATTGGATTCTATTTGCTAATATTTTGTAGAGATTTTTTTGCAGCTATATTCATGAGAATTATTGCTCTCTGTTTTTCTTTTCTTGTAATGTCTTTGTCTGGTTTTGGTCTTAGGGTAACAATGACCTTGTAGAATGAGTTAAGAAGTATTCACTCTGCTTCTATTTTCTGGAGGAGACTGTAAAGAATTGGTGTAATATCTATCTTAAATGTCTGGTAGAATCCTGAACTGAGAACTTCACCTGTGCTCCTCAGTCCTCACCCTCTTAGGCAGGGCAGGATGGCTAGAGCAGGCTAAATTGTGCATTTCCTTTCCCTCAGAGCCTTCTGATAAAACTCCAGCTTGTCAGGGTCTGGTAAAATAGTTTCGTCTGAGGGCAGCCTTGTTAAGAACAGAATGCTCTGATGTACTTTACAATGGTTCCTTTCTCCTCATCCTGATGGAGAGTTTTTTCCTCCAATATTCACTGTGAGAACTTGGTAGAGAATCTGAAAGTAAAACTCACAAAGACGTCAGGGCCCTTGATGACTGAGTCTACCCGGAGTTTTTATCTTTCTGACTTGTCTATTTTGAGCCTCCAACAGTTCATCAGTCACAGTTCAGGTTTTCCTACCAGAGCACTGGTTCCTGCTGTGGTGTGTGTTTTGGGGTAACTTGTGATTCTCTGTATCCACCTGTCTATCTCTCCGTTTTGGGGACAGCAGTTTGTCTTCTGACCTCACTCTTCTGACAGATGCGAGAATATTTGTTGATTTTTCACCTTGTTCAACTTGCTACCTGTTAGGATGGAGTTGTGACTTCTAAGATCTTTCCATGCTGGTCCAGAAACTGGAAGCCCCTCTAACTTTAGTTTTAAAAGAACTTCTGTTCTCACACCATGTGAAGACACAGAGAGAAAGTGGCTATAAATGCCAAGCAAATTCCTTACTAATCTGTACTTCCCAGCAGGCTTTGGTTCCTGTCTCTCTCTTCAGCCTGTTTGTACTATCCTGTCAGTGTCCTGTTCCCCTTTAAATACCATGACTTTTCATTGTCTTGAACTTTCCAAGTTCTTTTCAATGTTGGACCTTAACACATATAACAATGCTTCCCACGTAACAGCTTCTCATCCTTTGGATGTCACCCTTTAAAAAGTCTTCGCTGGTTACCTTATTCAGAGTTATAATTCACACCTTATCCAGGTTGGAATTACTTTATTAAGAAGTATCTCCTAAATTGGAGATTAAATTTTTGACATCTAGAACCCCACCCTTATAGGCAGAAAAAAATGGAGTATTAGATAAAACGAAAGAAAATCTTGCTATGGCAAAGCGGGGAAATAAGTGACAAATTTATCTTCTTTGGAACAAAGTGACAGGGCTGATATTTTAGTCTCGGCTGGCAATATTTCCAAAATGGTTCTGAGGCTATTTTTTTCTCCTTGTAACATCCTACTTGCCCTAGTTATGTGATTGGACTAACAGTTTTTTATATAGAGAGAGAGAGATAGATAGATATTCTTCCAAAATTTTGTGGAAAATCCCAATGAATTTAATTAGGCAACAATCAATTCTGGATGCATTCCAGTTGCAGGACTCCGTGATGTCATTAGAAGGGATAAAATCTTCATGATCTTTTCCCATAATGAACAGAAAATGGTATCCTCTTAGGAAATGATACAGTTACTTCAGAAGATGCTTTGTTAGGCTTAATGCAGATATAAAAAGGCACAAGAAATTCCTCTGCAAATTGCAAGAACAATTATTTGGTCATACCAACACAATAGAGTGAGATGGACTAGACCTCTGAATGGTAGTTAATCTTTATTGCTGTTACTAGAAAGAAGTTACTAAAAAAAAAAAAATCATGGTAAAATGACTAGTTGCTACCTTTTTGTGTAGACATGCAATTTGTTTGCGTATTTGGTAAGTTATGCTAACATGGAACATTTTTATTTTTCTGTTTGTACCATGGAATTCCTTTGAAATAGAACTACAAGGCAAGTAATAATTTTCTGACATATTTAGAAAACTCCATGGGGAAAATGGACAGACATAGCCATAGGATATGAAATATATTCTCAAGGAATAATGCAGCCTTTTGACCTCTGTGGGTATACTGGATGGAAGAAGGATTTCCAGATCCTTATAAGTGAGGTTAAAAGGCCTCCTTCAAATTGTGAACAGTCTTTGAAAACATAAGACTTGAACAGTTAATAGTGGAAACCAGGCTGTACAGTTGTGTGAATTTCTTTATTACGTAGGAAATGCTAACACTTGAGTTTATAAGAACTGAAAAGTTTTAAAAATTTCTGCTGGCAGTACAGGAAATTTGAAGTTAGTCACCTATGATTCCAACTCAAATACTGTTACTTAAAAATATGTAACTTTGGAAACATTAATTCCATATACTGAGCATCAGTTTTTTCACCTATAAGATTGGGATAACCACACTTGTTACTGTGAAGATTAAATGTAATACATTAATTATAATGATATATATGTATGCATATGCATATATATTCTAAAAACATGCATGGTACACACACTTTGAGTAAATTAAAACTGTTTCTTAATGCATATCAATGATGTGGTTTATTTAAAAACCCAGTACAATGAAAATTTTTGGCTTTCATGGCATGTAAATGGTCTCTTTGGTAGGAGAGAGAAATTTATAATCAAATGTAATAGTCAATCAGCGAAATGGAGATTTCCTCCAGGGAAGGTCAAAATCATTGAGAAACAAGTGGAACAAAATTAGAAAGTTGCTGGTCAGGCTTTATATGATACTTACCATGAATAGATTTAAATTTCAAATGAAGTCAGCAGCATCTTATAAGCTCAGGAGGTATACTTATCTTGAAAGGTAGCAGACTGATGGTGAACAGGTACTTCCTCAGTCACCACCACCATTTCTGTCATCCGATGATCTGACCCCTGGCATAGAACTTGACCCTCAATGAGTAAGTGGACACTGTGATGCTGGGAGTCTACTTTATCTGAGAGGCATGACATGATGTAAGTATTCTATAACCATTTGTCAATTGAATGAATAAGTAAAAAATAAACTTACATTACCCCTATCCACAATATTTCCCATTAGTTTAGAAGTAAACAGCTTCTGATCTCTGAAATTAGCGTCTAGAAAATAAAAGATGGAACTAACGAAGTAGAAATGCATTTTGTATATTTAAGGAAGAGTGTAAAAGTCTTGAGCAGAATGAACATGGAGAATTCTAGGATATAAATATGGGGAGGTAGCCTCATTCCAAGTCATCTGGAGTCTTATAGGCCAAGGTACAGAGATTGGATTTTATTAAGTATGTGATAGGAACCCACTGTAGGGGTTTGACAAGGGAGTGATAGGACCTAAATAAAAATAAGTAGGATCATTTGGGCTGCTTCATGAGAATAGTTTGTTGAAGGCCAGAACAAAAGCAGAGAGAACTTGCCGGAGCCTATTGCAGTAGACCAGGAAGGTAATCAGTGGTAATAATGCAACATGGTGGGCCATAATGCAACATCACTGGTGTCTCTATTAGAAAGGGAAATTTGGATACAGACACATATACAGTGAGAACACAATGTGAACATACTCACTCATATGCCAAGGAAAGGGATTCGGAACAGCTCTTTCCCTCACAATCTTCAGAAGGAATCAACACTGCCAACACCTAGCTTTTGAATTTCAGAACTGTGATATGACAAATTTCTGTTCTTTAAGCCACCCATTTTTTGCTAAATAGTTATGGCAACTTTAGCAAACAAATACAGCTTTTGGCGCTGAGAGATGGGGTGAGTGCTGTATAAATGCCATAAAATGTGGACATGGCTTTGGGATTGGGTGATGGGTAGATGCTGGAAGAGTTTTGGGGTGACTGATAGAAAATGTCTAGACTGCCTTGAAGAGACTGTTGGGTAGAAATATGGACATTGCAAGTTGATTCTGATGAGAGCTCAGAAAGGAATGAGAAGCACTGTAGGCAGGTAGAAGGCATCTATCATCTTAGAGAATATGTATGTTATCATGAACAAATATTGCAAGAAATGTAAACACCAAGGTTGGGGTCTCAAATGGAAATAAGGAACACATTATTGGGAACTTGAGGAAAGATAATCCTTGTTCTAAAATGGCAGCCCCAGCAACTAATACAGTGACTTTGGTCTATAGCCTTCCATTCATAATTCGTTCTAATGACTTTGCATATGTAAATTATATTGAGTCATTTGAATACGTAAACTAACTTACGTGAGTCACACTTTTGTGATTTTGCACATGTTGCATCTCCTTATGGAATTCCCTTCCATCCTCCCTTGTTCTTTCATGTCACCTTTAAAGCTCAGCTAAAGTATTGCTTCCTCTGGGAAGAATTCTCAGATCTTAGTTTGATTTAGATGTTCCTTAGCATACTGTGAGTATATGATACTTATTATATTGGTCTTTAATTGTCTGATCCCATCATTATGTGTCAAATCACTGAGAGCAGGGAATCATATCATATTCCACTTGATAATCCAAATCTCTATTTTGACACAGATCTCCATAGGCACTTTGTGATGGAATGAATGAATAAGTAAATAAAGATTAAGCTTTATTACTTGTAAAGTTGTTTTTCCTTGTTTTATAGGTACATTACTTCACTTCAATATCTGAAATCCGCACTTATAAGGAATAGATGGAAGCAAGGAACAATGTGACATACTTTGTCCTCTTGGGCCTCACACAGAATCCAAAGGAGCAGAAAATCCTTTTTGTTCTGTTCTTGCTCATCTACCTTTTGACCTTGGTGAGCAACATGGTCATTGTTGTGACTATCACTGTCAGTAAGACCCTGGACTCCCCAATGTACTTCTTTCTTGCTAACCTTTCATTTATGGATGTTATTTATTCCTCTTACATTTCTCCCAAACTGATTTCAAACTTGCTCTTTGGGGAAAATACCATATCCTTCAAATTTTGTATGACCCAGCTGTTTACAGGGCACTTTTTTGGTGGATCAGAGGTCTTTGTTCTGTTGGTGATGGCCTACGACCGCTATGTGGCCATCTGTAAGCCCTTGCATTATTTGGTCATCATGAGGCAATGGGTGTGTGTTGTGCTGCTAGTAGTCTGTTGGGTTGGAGGTTTTCTGCACTCAGTAATTCAACTTTCCACTATTTATGGGCTCCCATTCTGTGGCCCCAATGTCATTGATCACTTTATCTGTGACATGTATCCCTTACTGAAACTCATCTGTACTGACACCTATGTCATCAGCCTCTTAGTGGTGGCCAATGGAGGACTGATCTGCACTACTGTGTTTCTGCTCTTACTCATCTCTTATGGTGTCATCTTGCACTCTTTAAAGAACCTTAGTCAGGAAGGGAGGCGGAAAGCCCTCCAGACCTGTGGTTCCCACATCACTGTGGTTGTCTTCTTCTTTGTTCCCTGTATTTTCATGTATGCAAGACCTGCCAAGACTCTCCCCATTGACAAATCATTGAGTGTGTTTTATACAGTCATAACCCCAATGCTGAACCCAGTAATCTACACTCTGAGAAATTCAGAGATGACTAATGCTATGAAGAAGCTCTGGAGAAAAAAGGTTATATTTCATAGTAAATAAGTTTGCCATTCACCGTGAAGAGAATCATTTGACTTTAGGGCTCATCGCCTTGGAACCCAAGAGTCTTCTTAAACTGATTCACCCATCCCTTTCCTTTAAAGCCTTTATCGTAATTATAATAGGAGTGTGATTGGGTTATTAATAAGTTTCTCTAAAATGTCTTATTTTACACTTCACCTAGAATGCTATAATGCATATATAGCAGAGATTCAATAAAAAATATGTAGTAAATGATATTTTTATAGCGACACTGATTGTTAATCAATTTATGCATTTACTTTTTACTTTTTTTCTGAAACTTAGGTTTATTTTTTAGTTAGATTCATGTCATTTTTGTTCATTTTTTATTTTTCTCTTTAAAATATTTAATGATATATATATAATGTCCACTTTATTCAATTTTAGTTGCATTACATATGAAGTATGTGGCATGTAAACTGGTTTTTAAAATAAAAAAGTACAATAGTAAAGAATATAAAAAATAGGAACCATGTGAAATTATATGTGAAAAATAAATCTCCTTTCCATCTCTCACTAATGCTTCCCAAGGTTCCTCCCCCACCTGAGTAGTCACAAAAGTCTGTTTCTGAAGATTCTTAATTTCTTAATTTCTGTTTCTTAAGTATTACTCTTTGCAAATACAAGCATATTTACATATGTGTGTGTGTATATCTTTGTGTAAACATTTATATTTTACTACTCAACATTGTGAAGGTCTATCCATATTAGTCTATATAGGTAAACTCATTCTCAGTTATTCTCATAATATGTAATATTCCCTCAAATATTCCTAGAACTAATGTATCCAGTAGTCTTCATGTTGATTTGATCTTTTTCTATGACATATAAAAAATTTATTTTCTGCAATAGATATACATCTTTTTGAATAGGTGCTCCTAGAAATGTTAATTCTTAGAAGTAAAATTTTTGGCTCAACGAGTACATGTATGTAAAATGTTGATCTTCGCAGTTATTGCCAAACGCCATCAATGAGGTTGCCCCAACTATACCTCTGCTCACAGTCTTTGAGAATAACTGCTGATCCACATTCTCAGCAACCAGTACTTGGTAAACATTTATGCTGTGTGACAATCTGATTCATTAAAGAAACTGTAATTCATTTGTATACTTAGATTGAAATTCTTTAAATATAATTGATTTAAGCATTTTTCATAGTTTGAAGTTATTTGTATTACTTTATCTGTGAATTGTTTATTAACGGTTTTTTGGCCATAAAGATTTTTTTATGTTTACCCAGTCAGATTTATGAATATTTTGTTTGGTTTTTGTATCCTCCTTAAAAGACTTTCTCTGCTTCATTGTAACCATAATATTTTTCCACCTATTTTAGCATTCAATTTTTTTTAGCGTTTTTGTGGTTTAATATTTTGTATGGAATTTTTGGCCCATCTGGGATTTATTTTGATATAGGAGTTAAATAATGATGAAGTTTGTTTTCTAAATGAACTTATTTTTAGTTGCATAATTATCTTTTTACCACTGATTCAAAATTCCAATTTTATTGTATTCTAAAGTCCCATATATGTTTTCACGCAATTAAAGATTCTATTCTGTTCCATTGATTTCTTCTTCTATTAAATGTGTCATTTAATATATGATATAGTTGCATTTTGTCTATAATACATTTTGATAATCAATAAAACTGGTACTCACTCACTACCTTTCTTTTTCAGAGTTACACCTGTTCCTGAATACTTATGTTGTCAAATTAAATTTATAATAAGCTAGGCGAGTCACAAAAAAAGTTCTGTTGTTTCAATGTGTTTTGATTCAAGAAGATTAATTTATGAAGAGTTTATATCTTTAGAGATTTGAGAATTCCTATCCACAAAGAAGGTAAGTGTTTATATTTAATCAAGTCTTTTTTATGCTCCTCGGTTGTGATTTATATTTTCTTTCTGTCTTACTTATCCTTTATAGATGGTTGCTATTCTTCTTCCCTGACTCTTAAAATGCTAGCTAACACCCTTGTAAGAAAAACTATCTCTTTCATGAAGTACATGACTTTAGTCTTCGCTGAGCATCTTTTGGTGCTGCTGAGGTTGTTTTATGATGTGGATGGCGATGACTGCTATGTGGCCATTTGTGCTACCTGGGCGTGATGAGTTGATATAGGTTTGTCTATCTTATGGGAGTTGCCTGGGCTGGAGGCTTTATTCATGCAACAGTTCAGATTCTCTTCACAGTCTAGTTGCCCTTTTGTGGCCCCAATGTCATAGATCACTTCATGTGTGACACGAACTCTGTTGAAACTTATTTACATGGACACTCATACCGTTGGTCTCTTGGTTGTTGCCAACAGAGGGTTCATCTGTTCATTAAACTTCCCTCTTTGATGATCTCCTATGTGGTCATCTTATACACTTTGAATTATCACACCTTGGAGTTAAGGCACAAAGACCACTCCAACTGTTCTCTCACGTCACCATGGCCATTTTACTGTTTTTATCCTGCATCTTTGTGCCTCTATACCCAGTGACCATCTTCTCTTGATGAATCTGGCTGTGTTTTAAACCGTGATCACTCCTATGCTAAATCCTCTAATCTATACCCTCAGAAATGAAGAGGTGAAAAATGCTGTGAAGAAGTTCTGAGTCAAAGATGACTTCAATGGAAAAATAATCACAGTAACATATAATGACTTTATCCTTTAAATGATGGTGAGTAAAAAAGAAAATTTCTATCATTCAAGGCCAAGTGAACCTTATATGTCAAAATATGTTGATATGGGCATATAGGTACTCTGAGGAGAGGTCTTCGTAGGAAATTATTATTATAATAAATATATCCAATTTGGATTTATTTATTACCCATATGTTTGTCACTCTTTAATGTACTATCAGAATCAGTTAGGATTTTTGTGAAAATGCAGATTACCAGGACAAAGCTCTAGAGATTCTAATTTAGTTAGACTGTTGATAGATTGACATCATTCCTTTTAAACGATTACGCTGATGTTTCTGAAGTGGGTAATCTTTGCACCACTTTGAGCAATAGTCCTATAGATTACATTCACGAGCTGAGCCTATTAATGGAGTTACCTGATTAAGGCATCTCCTAGGAGGAATTCTTCACAGCACAAGCCATGTAACGCTCAAATCTTTATGATTCATGCAATGCAAATTCACTACCCATGCAGCTGCAAAATAAAAATAACACATTTTGGGAAAATAGGAATTTTTGAGGTGTTTATTCTCCAGTTTCTCTTTCTGTATTTTCTAATCTTGCACATCTTCTCTAATTCTTTCTTCTTCTCTTTATTCCAAGAGGAAAAGTCTACCATCTATTTCTGCTGCATTATTTGGACTAAAACTCATTGTTATTATAATCTTAACCAGTCATTCACATTGAGAGCGTGTTCTTACTGTTTTGCTATGTGAAGGAGATTTTATGTATCATGTATTTTATGTACATTTTTGACGAATGAGTGATAGAGCTTAGTACACTATACTGGTTATGAGCACAGTGTTTGAGTTATACAGTACTCAGTTCATATCTAAGCTTTGCCACTTATAATGTGAACTTTGGCAAAACGCGACTTCCTTAAGTTTCCGTTATTTGGGTATGATAGAGATATTTTCAAGGTCAAATAAATAAGCCATATAACCTCTTAGACAACCAAATGCTCATAAATATTAGTTATTATGAACACTCTTAATTACTGGAGTCTTTTAAACTGTGATGGAATTACTCATCTGGCCTACAGTATTAAGCTATTTTTTGGCTTTAAAACGGATATTTAAAAATTATGCATAATATCTCTGTGCCTGCTGAGATGAAGAACACTCTGAAAAGTGACTAGCCTTGGAGGAGTTCTCTTGACTGAAGTGGCCCCCCATCTCCTAGGCCATTCCTGAATACCTCTCTCTTGTTCTCTGATCTGCACTAGCCTCATACCTCCAAAGATTTGAAGGTGACCCGGTTGTGGCTTTGATTTTCTGACAATACCTGTGTGACGGGTAGAGTATTATTTTACTATGAAAATGAGGTCAACATAGCATGCAAGCAGAATATGTAAAGACTTAAAATATAGGGAAACGTTTGTTCAGAAGTGGTATAGGGTGTATGTTTTGTGCAATATCACATGTCCAGCCTAGAAGAAGCCTTGGCCCTAAACAAATGCTTAATTGATGTTTACTGAATGAATTGCCTTCACCTCTACTAAACCCTCCTAAGATTAATTGCTTTTGTAAAAAGAACATTGTTAACTAGAATGCTTCTGAGATTGATGACATTCCATTCCTGGTGATAAATTGAAATGGAGAATTTTAGGACTGTTTGGTATATATCACGGTTTTTATCTGAAGACACAGAATCTTGTTTAGCTATGTCAAGCAGCAGATATTTATTAGATGCAATTAAGTAGCTTAAAAATGTTTGGAAGGGCTGGAGTCGCTGATTCTAGGCTGAGCTACCATTAACAACTTGCAGAAGCACACGTGTGCAGGGCAGGGACGCTAAAGGAGATGCTGACCCTGTTGATGCCATGATCACCCTGCCCCTAGAAAAACTGCAATGGTGCCGCCACTTCCTGACCCTAGAACCACTCTAGTTCTTGCAACCACTTAGCCTCAGTTAACTAATATTCACTCAGAAACTTGGACAAATGCTCCTGATTGGCAGAACCCAAATCACATGTCTTCACACAATTTTCTGGGGAAAAGGGAAATGTAGTTCTTTGGATTTTAAGTTGGGAAAGTAGACTCATACTTTGGAAATTAACGGCATGTTCAGGATTATTTTAAGAGATTTGGGGCAGCCATACATCCTGATGTTCACTATAGCTGGGGATAGGATCTCATGAAATGGATTTCATTTATCTCGTGGATAGTTGTTTATTCCTAGAAAATTTAAGAATGTCCCTGTCTCTACCTTACGCATAGGAAAAAAAGCAGAAATAAAGGACCACAAGGAATCTGGAGAGCAGGAAATTTATTTATACCATAGAAAGTAATGCATATATTCATTTCTTTATGCTGAATACTTGCTGTGCAGTAATTGTTTTTAGTGCTGAAGTAGAAACACGAATGACTAGACTCGTCCTTCCCCTTCTGGCGCTAGCACAGTCTAGCCTCTGATGCGGTAGCACCCATCATGGAGCTCTTCTACTGAATTTGAATGTTTATCAGACGGAAGCTTTCCTTACCTAAAAGGAATTCTCGTCTTTCTTTATTTACTCTAATTTTCTAGAAACATTAAGTGAAATCCAAATTCATTACCAAGATCTGTACTGCCCTGCAGGGTTTGGTTTGTGTCCATCTCTTCACCCTCAGTTTGTTTTGTCTTCTCCGTTCCTGTTCGCCTTCAGGCACAATGACCTTTCCATGTCTTGGACTTGACAAGCTCTTTTCAATGTTGGAGCTTTATACACGTAACACTGCTTCACGTGGTAGCTACTTTTCATCCGTTGGGTCTCAGCTAAAATATCACCTTTATAAAGACATTCTCTGACTACCTTCTCCATAGTAGAACCTTTCTCTTATTTTATGTCACAGTATCCTGTGATTTGTCTTATTAGCACTGATCACAGGTTATGATTACCTTATTAAGTTGTTCCCTTTTTTATTGCCTGGCTCTATTATAAGAACATAAGATCAGCACAGGCGAGACTTTTAGTCAATTGTTTTTCTGTTTTACTCTTATATTCCCCAGCTCATAGCATCCAGCTTGACACAAAGTAGGTTCTCAATAAAAATTGTTAAAAATAATTAATAATTGGATAAATAATTAATTATCACATCTAAATTGGAGATACAGTTTTAACATACCCAAACCCACACTTACAGGCAGAAAAAAATTGAGTATTAAATAAAAAGAAAGAAAATCTTGCTATGGCAATGTGGGGAAATAAGTGATAAATTCTTCCTGGGAACAAAATGACAGAGAGGATATTTTATTCTCTACTGGCAAAATTTCCACAATGGCTCTGAAACCATGTTTTTCTACTTGTTACATCTTCCTGACCCTAATTATGTGACTGATCTAACAGTATCTTCACATGCAGATGTTCTTTTAAGATTTGATGGAAAATTACAGTGAATATAATGAAGCAACAGTCAGTCTTGGACACACTCCAATTGCATGACTTGATAGTATTCTGCTTAGAAGGTATAAAATATCCCCTGATCTTTGCCTCTAGCAGGGAGAAGATGCTCTCCTCTTTAGAACTGAGATAATTCTTTCATGGGGAGCAATAACTATTTCAGGAATGCCATCTCAAAATCTCAGTACAATTCATTTCACCATACTAACACCATACAATGAAATGGCAAGAACATCTAAATTCTAATTTTTTTGTTCGAAGTGATGAGAAAAGAAGTTAGTGACTAAAGAACAACTTCCCTGGTAAAATAGCTAGTTGTTAACTTTTTATGTGACATATGATTTGTTTGCTTTTTTCATAAATTACCCTAATGTGAAAATTTTTTGTGTTTCCATTTGCACCATGGAATTCCGTTTAAGTAGATGTACAATGCAAATAATGAGAATTTTCCATAGTATTTAGAAGACTCTAAAGAAAATAGGCAGACATAGCCATGTGGAATCAAAAAGATCCGTAAGGACTAAAGCAGCTTTTTGTTTTCTGTTGTCTACTGTACGGAGGAGGCAGGCTCCTGTGAGTTAAGAGTCCTCCTGCTAACTATGAGCAAGGCTCCAAAAGGTAAACCTTCAACAGTTAATAGTGGAAGCCAGGCTTCTAATTGTGTACATTACTTCATTTCATAGGAAATTATTATAAACTTGACTTTGTGAGAATGAAAAATTGGAAAACTTCTGGAATCACAGGAGCTTTGAAGTCAATCAAACTTAGTTTATAATTCATTTCTAACACTGAAAAATGTATGACAGAAAATCAACTAAGTATTCTGAGTTTGTTTCTTCAACTATTAAGTGGGGATAACAATGCTTGTTACTTTAAGGATTAAATGTCACACATTAAGTGTGATTTTATATATATGCATGAACATAGAGGCACATATATATATGGATATATACACATAAAACATCTGTGTGAGCATGGACATAGCATCTGATACATAGTTTTGCATAACAAATAATAAATGTTCTTCTTGCAATGTTAATGCTTCCTTTCATTAAAATATTTTCTATCATGTAGTGAGATGAAGAACATCAAGAAAGGAATAGGTTTATTGTAGAAAATTAAAAATTTATTCTAACAAATACTAAATTGATATCCATTTGGAGATGTCAATTAGGTAGTTGCAATCACAGATCCATTCATAAATTGTTCTCTCCACTTTGGATATGTAAATTATGTTAAGTGATTCTTCACTTAAGTATTACACTTCTGTGACTTTATATATAGTGCATCTTTTCATGGAATTCCCTTCCCATCGTCATTGTTGTGTCGGTTCTCCTATAAACCTCAGCTAAAGTATTGCTTTCTCTGGGAAGCCAGCCCTGATTTCATGTTGATTTAGATGTTCTGGCTCTATGAACCCTTAGCCCACAGGAAGACATTTATAGTGACACTTATTAAATTGGTCTGTAATGGTCTGACCCCTCATTATATATCACATCACTGAGAGTAGTGAACCATGTCTTGTTCAACTTGGTGATCCCACTGTCTATGACAGGTTTGACACAAACAGATTCTCCACGTGCATTTTCTGATTGAATGAATGAAAAAAATTAAGCTTATAATACATTTAAAGGTTTTTTACCTTTGTTCTATAGGCAAAGTGTTTCCAATATCTGAAGTCAGCACCTATAAAGATTAGATGGAGCCAAGGAACAATGTGACTTACTTTGTCTTCTTGGGCCTCACACATTATCCAAAGGAGCAGAAAGTGCTTTATGCTGTGTTCTTGCTCTTCTATATTTTGACCATGGTGGGCAACCTGCTTATTCATGTGACTGCAACTTCCAGTAAGACCCTGGGCTCGCAGATGAACTTTTTCCTGCTAGCTTATCATTTTTGGATGTCATTTATTCCTCATCTATTTTTTTAAATTGATTTCAAACTTGTTCTTTGAGGAAAATACCATATCCTTCCAATCTTGTATGACCCAGCTCTTTACAGAGCACTTTTTTGGGTGGATAAGAGGTCTTTCTTCTGTTGGTGATGGCTTATGACTGTCTGTGGCCATCTGTAAGCCCTTGCATTATTTAGTCATCATGAGGTAATGGGTGTGTCTTGTGCTGTTAGTAGTGTGTTGGGTTGGAGGTTTTCTGCACTCAGTAATTCAACTTTTCACTATTTATGGGCTCCCATTCTGTGGCCCTGATGTCATTGATAACTTTATGTGTGACGTGTACCCCTTATTGAAACTCATCTGTACTGACACCTATGTCATTGGCCTCTTAGTTGCGGCCACTGGGGGACTGAGCTGCCCTATTGTGTTTCTGCTCTTACTCATCTCTTATGGTGTCATCTTGCACTCTCTAAAGAACCTTAGTCAGGAAGGGAGATGGAAAGCCCTCCAGGCCTGTGGTTCCATCACTGTGGTTGTCTTCTTCTCTGTTTCCTGTATGTTCATGTATGTAAGACCTGCTAATACCCTCCCCATTGACAAATTATTTAGCGTGTTTTATACAGTCATAACCCCAATGCTGAACCCGTTAATCTACACTCTGAGAAATTCAGAGATGATGAATGCTATAAAGAAGCTCTGGAGAAGAAATGTTATATTTTGTGGTAAATAAGTGCATCATCCACCATGAAGAGAGTTATTTGACATTAGGCTCCATTTCCTTGAAATGCAGAAGTCTTCTTAAATATGATACTGTCTTTCCTTTCTTCAAAGAATTTATGATAATTATAATTAAAGAATTATCTTGTGATTGTGCTATTAAGAACTGTTTCCTTCCGTGCTAGAATGTAAGGTCTATAATATCTTGTTTGTCAATTTATCTAGAACTGTTTGATGTCTGTATAGCAAGGAGACCATAATATGTAATGGATTACTGAGAAAATTTTTGTATAGTTACATTGATTTTTAATCAATATATGCATTTATCTTTTTTCTCAGACTTACTATTATTTCTATTTAGATTCCTGTCATTCAAGTTGTCTTTTTATTTTAGTATTTAAAATATTTAATGCGGTATAGACTGTCTTCTCTATTAAATTTTAGTGGCATTACATACAAAATTTTTTTGTGATATTTCTACTTTTTAAAGGAAAAATTGAAGTGTAATAGATAATACTAAATAGTAAAACTGAAAGCCATACCAAATGGGATATAGTGTTGAATAAATTTCCTATATATCTCTCGTTATAGTCTCTAGTCCTCTTCCCCAGAGGCAGTCACTTAAACTGTTTCTTAAGATTCATCACGTAATAATCTTTGCAAATGCAAGTGTATTTAAATATATTTATGTTTTCATCTGTATATGTAAACATTTGTTTTTGCTATGCAACATCTTGAAGATATTTTCATACTAGCCCATATAGATCTGTTAGTTTTTCTCATACTTTATAATACTGCCGTATAAGTGTATACTCAACTGAATGTATCCATTCCTCTGTCTCTTCTTCCTCATCTTCTTCTATGCCAAACAACTTTGTCATAAATGTATATTTTTGAATATGTGCAAGTATGAGTTCCTAGAAGTGGAACTATCATCAAGTATTTGAATCAATGGTCAGATAGTATACGTACATAAAATGTTGGTATTCATAGTCATTGCCAGACTGCTATCCTTGAGGTTGTACTAACTGCTGCATTCCTGCCCACCATCTATGAGAATACTTTTGTCCACATTCTCAACAACCAGTATCTGATAAATATTTATAGCACATGACAATCTAAAGTTATTTTATTTCATTTTTATACTTTAATCAACACCCTTTTAATATAGTTGAGTTTGAGTATTTTTTCACACGTTTAGTATAATTTGTATTTCTTTTACTGTGAATTGTCTATTAATATCTATTATCTATTTTATTCAGTTGTTGGTCTTTTGCATACTGATTTTTATGAGTTAATTAACAGTGATCCCTTTTACTATTGTATATGCAATTATTATTTTTCTTGCTTGTGTTATGGTTTTAACTTTTTTGTGTTATGTAGAATGCTTTTGGCATGTAACATTTTTTTCTTTACATTTCAACTTTAGTGTTTTTTTTGGTTTTTGTATCTTGCTTAAAAAAACTTTCCCTACTTTGATCTTACCAAAATATTCTTCAATCATTTTTTAGCATTTAATTTTTTAAGCATTTTTGTGGTCTTATATATTATTTTAAATATTTTGATCCATCAGGGATTTATTTTGATACAGGAGTTAAATAGAGATTGATTTTTGTTGTTTTTCAGAATTTTAGTTGTTTTTTTTTGGTTGCATAATTATCTTCTTGCTGTCTATTTGAAATCCAGACTACTGTATTCTAAAGCTCTGTATGTATTTGGATCCAATTCAGGACTGTATTCTCTTTCATTGGTTTCTTTATTCTGATACCATTTGACACACAATATAATTGCTTTGATATATAGCACATTTCTATATGTTATAGGACTATCAGTCCCTCATTACTATTCTTTTTCAGAATTATGTCTAGTATTCACGTGTGTTTGAAAATTGTTTAAAGTAAAATAATAAGTTTAAATTAAAAAAAAGATAAATAATATGTTTAAAATTAAAGTAAGTTTACAATTAAGTTAAAAAGAGTTTAAAATAGTTTAGTCACTAAACAAAGTTCAGTTATTATTTTCAGTAAGATTCAATTTAAGAAGATTAATTTAAGAAGAGTTTATATCTTTAGAGTATTGAGAACTCTTATCCATGAACAGAACAGATCTTTTCATTTAACAAGTCATCTTTTATACCCTTAAGTAGTGATTCTATTTCCTGCTTGTGTTTCTTATCCCTTATAGATAGCTGCTGTTCTTCATCCATGACCCATAAAAAACTAGCTGGCACTTTTGCTTTAAGAAAAAACATCTCTTTCAGGAAGTGCAGGACTCAAGTCTTTGCTGAGCATCTTTTGGTGCTGCTGAGATCATTCTACCCATGGTGCTTGCCAATGGCAACTATGTGGCCATCTGCAAACCACTGTACCGTGAAATCATCATGAGTGACAGGGATCTGGCTTCCTCTCTCAAGTGGCATGAGCCAGAATCTTTGTCCTTGCAACCATTCAGATCCTCTTCATAATCTGGCTGCCACTCTGTAGCTCCAATGTTGTAGACCATTCATCTGTGACTTAAACCCTTTGTTGAACCTCATCTGCATGGACACTCATACCCTTGATCTCTTTGTAGCTGCCAACAGTGGGTTCATTTGCTGGTTATTTCTTTTCCTCTTGATGGTCTCTGAAGTAATCATCTTGGACTCCCTAAGGACTTATAGCTCGGAGGGTAGATGCAAAGCCCTCTCCACCTGTGTGTCTCATATCACTGAGGTCATCGTAGTCTTTGTGCCCTGCATGTTCATATATTTGTACCAAACACCATCTTCTCCCTTGATAAAGCCATGGCTATGTTTTGTCAGAATTAGTTAGCATTCTTGTAAAATGCAGATTCCCAGGACACGGCAGTAGAAATTTTAATTTAGTAGTTTTGTTGTTGGATTGACATGTCTACCTTTTAAACAAATTACCCAGGTGTATCTGAAGCCAATGATCTTTGCACACACTTTGAGGTATTATGTTCACTTCAGGAGCCTATTAATGAAGTCATCTTTGTCTTTAAATTTATTTTTTAAGTTATGGTAAAATATACAAAATAAAGTTTACAACTTTAACCATTTTAAGTGTCCAGTTGAGTGGCAGTAAGTTAATTCACATTGTTATGCAAAGATCACCACCATTCATCTCCAGAACTTTTTCATCTTCCAAACTGAATCTCCACACCCATTCAACAATAGTTTCCCATCCCCCCTCTCTGAGCCCCAGATAACCAACATTCTACCTTGTGTCTATAAAGTTGCCTACTATTTTAAGTACCTCATGTAAGAGAAATCATACAATCTTTGTCCTTTTGTGACTGCCTTATTTCACTTAGGATAATGTATTGTAGGTAACCTCGTTTTAGCATGTGTCAGGATTTCCTTCCTTTTCAAGGCTGAATAATATTCCATTGTATCCATATGCTTCATTTTGTTTATATATTTATGCCAGTAGACACTTGGATTGCTTCTACTTTCTGGTTATTGTCAATAATACTGTCACGAAAATGGTTGTAGAAAGAGCAAAGTGTTTGAATTCTTGCTTTCCATTATTTTGGGTATATACACAAAAGTGGA
This sequence comes from Rhinoceros unicornis, assembly GCA_028646465.1. NCBI lineage: Eukaryota > Metazoa > Chordata > Mammalia > Perissodactyla > Rhinocerotidae > Rhinoceros > Rhinoceros unicornis. Next base: position 12,281,657 of record CM053540.1, on the reverse strand, counting down.
ACTGCTGAATCATTTGATAATTCTTTAATTTTTTGAGGAACAACCATAACATTTCCCTAGCAACTGTATCATTTTACATTCCCACTAGGAGTACACAATTGTTCAAATTTCTCCACATTCTCTCCTGCATGTGTTAGTTTTTGTTTTTCTCTTTTTGTAATAGCTATCCTAATGGATGTGAAGTGGTATTTCATTATGGTTTTGAATTGCAATTCGCTAATGATTAGTGAGGTTGAGCATCTCTTCATGTGCTTACTGGCCGTTTATATATATTTTTTGGAGAAATGTCTATTAAATTCCTTTGCTCATCATTAAATGGGTATTTGTTTTGTTGTTGTTGTTGTTGAGAGGTAGCAGTTCTTTGTAGGTTCTGTATATTAATACCTTATCAGATATATTGTTTGCAAACCCTTTTTTTTTTTCCTGAGGAAGACTGGCTTCGAGCTAACATCTATTGCCAATCTTCCTCTTTTTGCATGAGGAAGATTGTTACTGAGCTAACATCTGTGCCAGTCTTCCTCTATTTTGTCTGTGGGATGCTGCCTCAGCATGGCTTGATGAGCGATGTGTAGGTCCACCCCTGGGATCCAAACTGGATTCAGCGAACCCCAGGCAGCTGAAGCAGAGCGCAAGAACTTAACCACTGTGCCACTGGGCCAGCCCTGTATGCAAATCTTTTCTCCCATTCCATGGGTTGCTTTTTCACACTGTTATAGTGTCATTTGACGCAGAAAAGTTCTTAATTTCGATAAAGTACAATTTATCATTTTTTTTCATTTCTTTCCTGTGCTTTGGATGTCATATCCAAGAAAACATTGCCAAATACAGCATTTCCTCTGTGTTTTCTTCCAAAAGTTTTCTAGTTTTAGCTGGTATTTTAGGTCTTTCATCCTTTTAATGTTAATATTGTATATGCTGTAAGTGCAGGGCTCAATTTCTTTCATTTGCTTATAGATATCCAGTTTTCACAACACTATTTGTTGGACTGGTGTACTTTCCACAAACAATACTCTTGGAACCCGTGTCGAAAATCATTTGAAAACATATGCAAAAGTTTATATACAAATCCTATATTTTATTCCGTTAGTCTATATGTCTGTCTTTATGCCAATATCACACTTTTTTGATCACCAAAGCTTTGTAGTAAGTTTTAGAATCAGGAAGTGTGAGACCTCCAAATTTGTTCTTCTTTTTCAGGATGTTTTGGCTATTTGTAGTCCCTTGAGATTCCATATGAATATTAGGATAGATTTTTCTATTTCTGCAAAACACACTTTTGGGATTTCATAGGGATTGCATTGAATCTCTAGATCACTTTAGGTAGTTTGACATCTTAATAATATTAAATCTTCTAGTCCATGAATGTCTTTCCATTTATTTCTCCCTTCTATAATATTTCTCAGCAACATGTTGCAGTTTTCAGTGAACAAGGCTTTTGCCTCCTTGGTTAAGTTAATTCTTAAGTATTTTATTCTTTTTGATACTGTTGTAAATGGAATTGTTTTTTTAATTTCCTCTTTGGGTCATTCAAAGATAATATGTAAATTCAACAATCTTTTATGATAAAAAGCTCTCAAGAAATTGGGTGTAGAAGGAATAAACCTCAACATAATAAATGCCATATAGGACAAATCCACAGCTAACATCATATTCAACAGTGAAAGGCTGAAATCTTTCCCACTAAAATCAGGAAGAAGAAAGGTGTGACCATCCTCACTGCTCCTTTTCAGCATAGTACTGCAATAAAAATCCCTGTGAAATTTTTAGTTTCCCTCATGTAGATTATGTCATCCGTGAGGGGAAATAATTTTATTTAATTAATTGATTTTTACTGAATATTACTACATGTATCAGTGCTTCTAATGGTAGCAACTTTCTATCCTTTGGATCTCAGCTTAAACATCACTATTTAAGAAAGGCCTTCTCTAGTAACCTTATCCATAGTACAATTCTCCCTCTTATGTTCTGTCACAGTACCCTGTTTGCTGTCTAATGAGCACTGAATAAGACAATAATTACTTTATTAAACTGTCCCCTTATTTATTGTCTGACTCTCTTATAAGAACGTTAAGTCCCATGCAGGAAGGACTTTTACATGATTTTTTTTCTATTTTACTAATTGCTGTGTCCTCACTTAGCACAGTTGCTGGTGTGAAAGAAACTGTAACTAAATTTGAGTTTGGAAGCCTGTAGAGGGAACTCTTACACCCTATCAAGCATTCTCAATTACACCAAATAGGAAGAGAACTGTGCTTGCATCTTCAACAGGAAGTTAAACTACTTGACTACTTGGGAAAGATTCTTCTCCCCACGTGCCAGCAATCCAGCCATTAAGAAATGCCACCTTTTGGGGCCAGCCTGGTGTCGCAAGTGGTTAAGTGTGCGCGCTCTGCTGCAGCAGCCCAGGTTTCGCTGGTTTGGATCCCAGGCGCGCACCGCCTAACCACTTGCCAAGTCATGCTGTGATGGCATCCCATGTAAAGTAGAGGAGGAAGGGCATGGATGTTAGCCCAGGGCCAGTCTTCCTCAGCAAAAAGAGAAGGATTGGCAGATGTTAGCTTAGGGCAGATCTTCCTCACAAAAAAAAAAATATATGCCACATTTTTCATAATACCCTCAATGTCCATCCATGTTGTCCCAAATGGCTGGATTTCATCGTTTCTTATGTCTGAGGAGTATTCCATTATGTATATATACCACATCTTCTTTATCCATTTGTCCCTTGATGGGCACTTAGGTTTCTTCCAAGTCTTGGCTATTGTGAATAATGTGATGTACACCTGAAATTTATACAAGGTTATAAACCAATGTTACCGCAATAAACACACACACACAAAAAAAGAAATGCCTTGCAGCTCAGCGAATGAAAATCCATAGCCTCCCTGAACTGTTACCTTCCCTCAGGAACTTCCTTTTAGAACAGCCCCTTCCTACTCCCCCTTTTTCTCTATGAAAGCAAACTCTCCTCTTTTGTTTTCCAGATTTGCCTATGGTCCTCCATAGCATGCACATCCCAAATTGCAATTCTTTTGGCTGTTCTGAAATAAACTAATTTTGAGGGTAAAAATAAGAGGTGAATTTGCTTTTAAGTTGACATTGGCATAAGATAGGTGCTCTTAATTTTTAAAAAATAATGAATAATTGGATAAATAATCCGTTATTACATCTAAATTGGTGAGAAATTTTTAAAAGTATGTCCCCACACTTCAAGGCAGAATAAATTGAGTATTAAATAAAAGGAACGAAAAATTTGCTATGACAAGTGAGGAAATACTTGATAAATTTAATCTTCACTGGAACAAAATGACTGGGCTGATATTTGATTCTTGACTGGCAGTAGTCTTATAATGGTTCTAAAGTTTTTTTTCCCTCCATGTTACATCTTTCTGATCCTAATTACTTGATTTGGTCTGGTAGTACCTTTACATACAAATGTTCTTTTAATTTTTGTGGCAAATCCCAGTACATTTAATTAAGCAAAAATTAGTCTTGGACATATGCCAATTCCAGGACTCAATGACAAATGCGGTTGGAAGTGATAAAATGTCCAATGATTTTTGTCTTTTTTAGGAAGAAGATGCTGTCATCTTAAGAATTGATATAAAATATTCAGGAGGTGCTTTGTTAGGCTTAAAGCATGGCATTAAAAAAAGTACAAGAATTTCTCTCAAAATCTTGGTTCCGATAGACTGGCCATAGCAACACAATAGAACGAGAAGGACTAAACAATTGAATGGTATTTTTCTATTTTGAAGTTAGTAGGAAAGAAGTTACTCCAGAAAAATTTCCCTGGAAATGGCTAGTAGCTATTTTCATGTAAAGTTAAGATTTGCTTGCCTTTTTGATAAATTATTCTAACATGACAAATTTGTATTTTTCTGTGCGCACCATAGAAATCCTAAGAAATAATGTGTGCAAGTTGAAACAATCTTTTAAACAATCAGAAAACTCCTTGGAGAAAATAGACAGCTACATGAAACAAAATATATTCTCAAGTCGTAATGCAGCTTTGTGCCCTCTGCTGTCACACTGGGTGAAGGAAGAATTCCAGGTCCCTATGAATGAGTTAAAAAGTCTTTCTTCAGATTGTGAACCAGCCTCCACAAGGTAAGACTAACTGTAACCAGTGTTAACCAGGCATCACAATGGTGTGAATTTCTTCATTATGTAAGAAATTAAATCATTTTGAAATAAAGCCGGGTCCAATTCTAGTTTTATCATTTAAAAATATGTGACCTTGAGAAAATTAATTAGATGTTCTAAGCCTCATTTCTTCAACTATGAAATGGGATTACAGTTCCTGTTACTGTAAATGTTAAATGTGACACATTAAATTGTGAGTACGTGATGGAAATCCACTATAGGAGTTTTGAGCAGTGGAGTCATATAGTTACAATAAGATTTTTAAAAAGGACCCTTTGCACAGCTTAAGGAGAGGAAATTGTTGGAGGGTAGAAGGAACATGGAGAACTTTGGCAGTAGGTTATTGCAGTGGGCTAGAGAGAAAACAAGGGCTGGGAAATGATCAAATTTGTGACATATTAGAAAGTAGTGTTAAGAGGACTTTTAAAGGTATCAATAAGTAATATGAGAACAATAAACAGTGAAGGGCACTGTGAGATTTGTGGTCTGAACAATTTCATGGAAGGAAGTACCATTTAATGAGATGAGGAACACCTATGTTTATTGTGGAAAATTAAAAATTTAGTTTCTAATACTAAATTGGCATCCAATTAGAGATGTCTAAAATTGGAGATATTGCATATACATGTTTAAAAAATTAGGGGAGAGATAGAGGCTGAGACACAAAATTGGAAAGTTGCAGAATTTATTGGTCACAGAAAAGTGAATTATCCATCTCAAGACCCTAAGAAAGCAGTCTCAATGAGATCTGAGACAATCCAGGACAGTGCCCTTCCATTCATAGTTTGATTGACTCGCTTTGAATGTATAAATTACATTAAATGGGTCTCAAGTATTACACTTTTGTGACTTTATGAATGGTGCACCTTTTCATGGAATTCCCTTCTCATCTTCTTTTGTTCTTTCACTTTTCCTTTAAAACTCAGCTAAAACATTCCTTGCTCTGGGAAGCCTTCTCTGATTCCAGTGTGATTGGTGTATTCCTACACTGTGACCCTTAGCATTGTGCATATATTTTTATAATGGCTCTTATTACGTTAGCCTAGAATAGACTGATCCCTCTGTATGTATCAAATCACTGAGGGTAGACAACTATGCCTTATTCAACTTCGTAATTGCAGTGTCTATGACACATTTGACACAAACAGAAACTCTGTACACATTCTAATAATTGAATGAATAAATAAAATATTAAACTATAGTACACATAAAATATTCCCCCTTACTTTGTAGGTAAAGTGCTTCTAATATGTGAAGTCAGCACCTATAAAGACTAGATGGAACCAAGGAACAATGTGACTTACTTTGTCCTCTTGGGCCTCACACAGAATCCAAAGGAACAGAAAGTCCTTTTCGTTATGTTCTTGTTCTTCTACATTTTGACCATCGTGGGCAACATGCTCATTGTTGTGACTGTGACTGTCAGTAAGACCCTGGACGCCCCAATGTACTTTTTTCTTGCTAGCCTATCAATTATAGATGTCATTTATTCCTCTTCCATTACCCCCAGATTGATTTCAGACTTGTTCTTTGGAGAAAATACCATATCTTTCCAGTCTTGTATGATGCAGCTCTTTACAGAGCATTTTTTCAGTGGATCAGGGGTGTTTCTTCTGTTGGTGATGGCCTATGACCGTTATGTGGCCATCTGTAAGCCATTGCATTATTTGGTCATCATGAGGCAATGGGTGTGTATCGTGTTGCTAGTTGTTTGTTGGATTGGAGGTTTCCTGCACTCAATAATTCAACTTTCCACTATTTATGGGCTCCCATTCTGTGGCCCCAATGTCATTGATTATTTTTTCTGTGACATGTACCCCTTATTGAAACTCATCTGTACTGACACCTATGTCATTGGCATCTTAGTGGTGGCCAATGGAGGACTGATTTGCACTATTGTGTTTCTGCTCTTACTCATCTCTTATGGTGTCATCTTGCACTCTCTAAAGAACCTTAGTCACAAAGGGAGGCGGAAAGCCCTCCAGACCTGTGGTTCCCACATCACTGTGGTGGTCTTCTTCTTTGTTCCCTGTATTTTCGAGTATGCAAGACCTGCTAAGACCTTCCCCATTGATAAATCATTGAGCGTGTTTTATACAGTCATAACCCCCATGCTGAATCCATTAATCTATACTCTGAGAAATTCAGAGATGACAAATGCTATGAAGAAACTCTGGAGAAGAAATGTCATATCTTACAGTAAATAAATGCATCATCCACTATGAAGATAGTCATTTGAAATTAGGGTCCATTTCCTTGAAATGCAGAAGTCTTCTTAAATCTGATGCTTTCTTTTCTTCAAAGAATTTATGATAATTATAATCTAGGAATGAACTCTGTGATTGTGCCATTTTTTACTGTTCCCCTCCCTGCTAGAATCTAAGGTCTAAAATATCTTGTTTATCAGTCTACCTAGAAAGCTGTAATGCCTATACAAAAGGAGTCAATAATATGTAGTGAATTAGAGGAAATTTTTATATAGTTTCACTAGTTTTTGTGTGGAGGACCAGCCCTGAGCTAACATCTGCCAATCCTCCTCTTTTTTTTTTTTTTTTGCTGAGGAAGACTGGCCCTGGGCTAACATCCATGCCCATCTTCCTCTACTTTATATGGGACACCACCACAACATGGCTTGACAAGCAGTACGTCGGTGCGCGCCCGGGATCCGAACCGGCGAACCCCGGGCCGCCGCAGCGGAGCGTGCGCACTTAACCGCTTGCGCCACCGGGCCGGCCCCAGTTTCACTAGTTTTTAATCAATTTATGTATTTTCCTTTTTTACTTGTTTCTGAAACTTAGTATTATTTTTATTTAGATTCTTGTCATTTAATTGCTATTATTATAGTATTTAAAATAGTTAATGCTGTATAGACTTTCTCTATGAAATTTCAGTTGTATTATCTACATATTTAGTGTAGTGTTTCTACCTTTTTTAAAAACAATGAAGTGTAATAGACAATAATAAGCAGTAAATATAAAACCCATACAAAATGGGATAAAGAGTAGAATAAATATTCTATTTATCTGCCAGTATAGTCTCCAGTCCTCTTCCGCAGAGGCAGTCACTTAATTTGTTGCTTAAGATTTATCAGGTAATAATCTTTGTAAATGCAAGTGTATTAAAATATATTTGTATTTTTTTCTGTGTTTGTAAATGTTTACTTTTACTATGCAACATCTTGAAGATATTCCCATACCAGTCCATGTAGATCTAATTCTTAGTTTTTCTCATACTGTATAATGCTGCCTTATAAGTATATACTAAAATTAATATATGCATCCCTCTTCATGTTGTTTTTCATCTTTTTTCCATGATAAATAATTTTGGAATAAATAAATGTTTTTGAATATGTTCAAGTGCCAGTTCCTAGAAACGATATTATGCATTTGAATCAATGGTTGGATAGTATACGTATATAAAATGTTGGTATTCATAGTTATTGCCAAGCTGCCATTCCTGAGGTTGTACTAACTGCTGCACTCCTGTCCACCATCAGTGAGAATAATTTTCTCCACATTCTCAACAACCAGTACCTGAGAAATATTAATGGCATATGACAATCTGACTAAAGTTATTTTATTTCATTTTTTATAATTTAAACAGAATCCTTTCGATATCATTGAGTTTGAGTATCTTTTCATGTGTTTAGTATAATTTGTATTTCTTTTTCTGTGAATTGTCTATTAATATTTTTTACTTGTTTTATTCAATTGTTGATCTTTCACCTAATGATATTTATGAGTTAATGTTTTACTAAAAGTGATTCTTTTTACTATTGTATATGTAATTCTTATTTTTCTGGCTTGTGTTATGGTTTTGAATTTTTTATGTTGTGCAAATTGCTTTTGGCATGTAAAATTTTTTTCTTCACATTTTCTATTTAATGTGTTTTTTTTTGGTTTTTGTATGTTGCTTAAAAAGACTTTCCCCACTTCACTCTTAGCAAAATATTCTTCAACTATTATTTAGCATTTAATTTTTTAGGCATTTTTTGTTCTCTATCTTATTTTAAAACTTTTGATCCATCTGGAATTTATTTTGATATAGAAGTTAGACAGGGATTGCACTTTAATTATTTTCCAAATTTTAATTGTTTTTCAAAGTTGCATAGTTCTCTTTTGCCATTGATTTGAAATTCTGTCTACCTTATTCTAAAGTCCCATATTTATTTGGATCCGATTCACGACTCTATTCTATTTTGTTGATCTCTTTATTCATGTACCACATGACACACAATGTAATTGCTTTAATATATAACACATTTTGTTATGTAATAAGGCTAGCAGTCCCTCATTACTATTCTTTTTCAGAATTATATCTAGTCTTCATATGTATATTTCATAATTAAAATAAAATAATAAATTTCAATAAGAAATTCATGCTTAAAATTAAAGTAAGTTTACAATTAAGTTAAAAAGAGTTTAAAACTGTTTAGTTGCAAAACAAAGTTGTTATTATTTTCATGAAGATTCAATATAACAGGACTAATTTAGGAAATGTTATATCTTTAGAGTATTGAGAACTGTTATCCATGAACAGAATACATCTTTTCATTCATCGGGTCATCTTTTATACCCTTGGGCAGTGCTTCCATTTCCTGCCTGTGTTACTTGTCCCTTATAAATTGCTGCTGTTCTACATCCATGATCCCTAAAATGCTAGCTGACACTTTAGCTGTACGGAAAAACATCTTTCCAGAAAGTGAAAGTCCAAAGTCTTTGCTGAGCATCTCTTCATGATGCTGAGATCATTCTGCCTATGGCGGTTGCTAATGACCACTATGTGGCCCTCTGCCAACCCCTGTACTGTGAAATCATCAGTGACAGGGATGTGGCTTCCTCTTTTCAGTGGCATGAGCCAGAGGCTTTGTCCTTGCAACCATTCAAATCCTCTTCACAGTCTGGCTGACTGTCTGTGGCTCCAATGTCATAGACCATTCATGTGTGACTAAAACCCTTTGTTGAACCTGGTCTGCATGGAGACCCATATCCTTAGTGTCTTGTTGCTGCCAACAGTGGGTTTACCTGCCTGTTAATTATTTTCCTCTTGATGATGTTCTGTGTGGTCAGCTTGTGCTCCCTAAGGACCTATAGCTTGGAGGGGGATGCAATGCCCTCTCCACCAGTGTCTCTCACATCCCTGTGGTCATCTCAGTCTTTGTGCCTGCATGTTTATATGTTTGTACCCAATCACCACCTTCTCCATTAATAAAGCTATGGCTGTGATTTATACCATGATAACTTCCCAGATAAACTTCTTACCTACAAACTCAGAAATTTGAGGTGAAAAATGCTAAGAGGAAGTTCTGGAGGCAAAAAGTGACTTTGAGAAATAATCATAATGATATAGAGTGACTTTATCCTTTAAAGTGAGAAGAAGAAAGTAGATAATTTCTATGGTTCAGGGCAAAATCAACACTAATTTGTCAAAAGTATGTTGATGTCGTCATATAGGCACCCTGAGGAAAGATCCAGGCAGGAAACTATTTATCGTTATAAAAATATCCTATTTAGATTTATGTATTGCCCAATTGGTTGTCAAATATTAATGGACTATCAAAACTAGTTAGGTGTTTGTAAAATGCAGATTCTCAGGACACAGGAATAGAGATTTTAAATTAGTAGTTTTTTTTTTTTTAATTTTTTGTTTATTACAGTAACATTGGATTATAACATTGTATAAATTTCAGGGGTACATCATTATACTTCTATTTCTGCATAGATTACATCATGTTCACCACCCAAATAATAATTACAACCCATCACCACACACATGTGATGAATTATCCCTTTTGTCCTCCTCCCTTCCCCCTCCCCCTCTGGTAACCACCAATCCAACCTCTGTCTTTATGTGTTTGTTTGTTGTTGTTATTATCTACTACTTAATGAGGGAAATCATATGGTATTTGACCTTCTCCCTCTGACTTATTTCACTTTGCATAATACCCTCAATGTCCATCCATATGTCACAAATGGCTGGATTTTATCGTTTCTTATGGCTGAGTAGTATTCCATTGTGTATATATACCACATCTTCTTTATCCATTAGTCCCTTGATGGGCACTTAGGTTGCTTCCAAGTCTTGGCTATTGTGAATATCGCTGCAATGAACACGGGGTGCATGTATCTTTGCACATTGGTATTTTCAAGTTCCTTGGATAAATACCCAGCAGTGGAATAGCTGGATCGTATGGTAGTTCTATCCTTGATTTTTTGAG
>CM053540.1:12254876-12270797 GCA_028646465.1 Rhinoceros unicornis | reverse complement strand
TACTGTATTCGTTTATTACTTCTAAAAGTTTTCTGGTGGATTCTTTAGGGTTTTCTATATATAAAATCATGTCATCTGCAAATAGTGACAGTTTCACTTCCCCCTTTCCAATTTGGATCCCTTTTATTTCTTTCTCTTGCCTGATTGCTCTGGCTAGGACTTCCAGTACTATGTTAAATAGGAGTAGTGACAGTGGGCATCTTTATCTGGTTCCTGTTCTTAGAGGGATAGCTTTCAGTTTTTCACCATGGAAGATGATATTAGCTGTGCGTTTGTCATATATGGCCTTTATTATGTTGAGGTACTTTCCTTCTATACCCATTTTATTCAGAGTTTTTGTCATAAATGGATGCTGTATCTTGTCAAATGTTTTCTCTGCATCTATTGAGATGATCATGTGATTTTTATTCTTCATTTTACTAATGTGGTGTATCACGTTGATTGATTTGCGAATGTTAAACCATCCCTGTATACCTGGAATAAATCCCACTTGATCATAGTGTACAATCTTTTTAACGTATTGTTGTATGAGATTTGATAGTATTTTGTTGAGGATTTTTGCATCGATGTTCATCAATGATATTGGCCTGTAGTTTTCTTTTTTGTGTTGTCCCTGTCTGGTTTTGGTATCAGGGTAATGTCGGCTTCATAGAATGAGTTAGGGAGCTTCCCCACCTCCTGAATTTTTTGGAAGAGTTTGAGAAGGATAGGTATTAAGTCTTATTTCAATGTTTGTTAGAATTCATGATGGAAGCCGTCTGGTCCTGGACTTTTATTTTTGGGGAGGTTTTTGATTACCATTTCGATCTCCTTACTGGTGATTGGTCTATTCAAATTCTCTACTTTTTCTTGATCCAGTTTTGGAAGGTTGTATGATTCTAAGAATTTATCCATTTCTTCCAGATTGAAGAATTGGTTGGCATATAGCTTTCCATAGTATTCTCTTATAATCTTTTGTATTTCTGAGGTGTCTGTTGTAATTTCTCTCTTTCATTTTTGATTTTACTTATTTGTGCCTTCTCTCTTTTTTTCTTGGTGAGTCTAGCTAAAGGTTTGTCAACTTTGTTGATCTTTTCAAAGAACCAGCTCTTGGTTTTATTAACTTTTTCTATTTTTTTTTGGTCTCTATTTCATTTATTTCTGCTCTGATTTTTATTATTTCCCTTCTTCTACTGATTTTGAGCTTGGTTTGTTCTTCTTTTTCCAGTTCCTTTAGGTGCATTGTTAGATTGTTTATTTGAGATTTTTCTTGTTTGTTGCGATAGGCCTGTATTGCTATAATCTTCCCTCTTAGAACCGCTTTTGCTGTATCCCATAAATTCTGGCATGTCGTATTTTCATTCTCATTTGTCTCCAGGTATTGCTTGATTTCTTCGTTGACCAGTAGCATTTTGTTTAATCTCCACTATGAAACCATGATGAGTGACAGGGATGTGGTTTCCTCTTTTCAGTGGCAAGAGCCAGAGGCTTTGTCCTTGCAACTATTCAGATCCTCTTCACAGTCTAGCTGCCTATCTGTGGCTCCAATGTCATAGACCATTTATGTGTGACTTAAACCCTTTGTTGAACTTTGTCAGCATGGACACTCATACTCTCAGTCTCTTGTTGCTGCCAACAGTGGGTTCATCTGCCTGTTAATTAATTTCCTCTTGATTTTCTCCTATATGGTCAGCCTGTGCTGCCTAAGGACCTATAGATTGGAGGGAGATGCAATGCCCTGTCCACCACTGTCTCTCACATCACTGTGGTCATCTTAGTCTTTGTGCCCTGCGTATTTATATGTTTGTACCCAATCACCACCTTCTCCATTGATAAAGCCGTGGCTGTGATTTATACCATGATAACTTCCTAGGTAAACCTTATCTCTGAAGTCAGCACCTGTAAAGACTAGATGGAACCAAGGAATAATGTGGCTCACTTTGTCCTCTTGGGATTCACACAGAATCCAAAGGAGCTGAAAGTCCTTTGGTTATGTTTTTGCTCTTTTACATTTTGACTGTGGTGGGCAACATGCTCATTGTCGTCACTGTAATTGTCTGTAAGACACTAAACTCACTGATGTACTTTTTTCTTGATAGCTTATCATTTATGGATGCCATTTTTTTCAATTTGGTGATCTCAATGTCTATGACATTTGACACAAATATATACTCCATACAGAGTTTTTTAATTGAATGAATTAATATAAGATTAAACTTATAACGCCTTTAAAAATCTTCCCCCTTGTTTAAAAGGTAAAGTGCTTCTAATATATGAAGTTAGCACTTACAAAGACTAGATGGCACCAGGGAACAATGTGACTGGCTTTGTCCTCTTGGGCCTCACACAGAATCCAAAGGAGCAGAAAGTACTTTTTGTTGTGCTTTTGCCTCTTTCTCTGGAGGCACCTTATTAAGGCATTTCATGGGAAGTATCCTTCACACCTAAAGTTATGGGAGTCATGAAATGCTCAAATTTTGATAAACCGTGCAAAGCAAGCTCATTGTCTTTGCAATTACAAAACGAAAATCTAGGTATATAGAAATGTTGTAAGTCTAGATTCTCCATATTATTTTTTTGTACTTTCTAATTTTCTGCCACATCCGGGTTGATTCTTTCTTTCTCTTTCTCTCCTCAAAGGGAATGTCTACCATTTATTCTGCCACATTATTTGGGCTAAAACTCATTGTTATTGTTATCTTAAATAGTCATTCACATTGAGAGCCCTTTTCTCATGGTTTTGCTGTGGGAAGGAGATTTTCTCTATCATTTTTATAAGAACATTTTAGAGAAATGGATGATAGCATTTTATATGTTAGAATGACATGATTATAGTATTTCTAATCATGATATGATATGATATGATTAGAGTTATTACAGCATATTATTTGAGTGAGAAAGTCCTGAGGTAAAACTTAGTTTTTCCACTTATACTGTGAATTTTGGCAAAACACAAAATCTTGAGGATTCAATTAAAGAATAATGATAGAGATATTATCAGGATCAAATAAATAATCCTTGTAAAGCTCTTAGTACCACTGAAGGCTTAATAGTTGTTAGTTATTAAAAACATTCTTTATTACTGGAATATCTGAATTTATAAAAGAAATATTCATTAATCTAATCTTTTTGTGAGCTTTAGAAGGAATGATTCTCTGGATTTTCCTGTTGTGAAGAATATTCTGAAAGCTGGCTGTCATTTTCGAAGATCTTGGGGACTGGAATGGTATCTAACTTCCTTGGCCATTACTAAACCTCTGTCTCCTGGTTTTCTAATCTACATTTGCCCTGTGCCTCCCCATTCTTGGGGCTGAGTCATTTTTGGGTCTGATTTTCTCCTGACAAGTTCCTTCTGAGTAGTCAAAAGATGATTTTACTATGAATCTGAGGTCAAAAGATCAGGCAATCAGAATATGAACTATCAAAATAAAGGAAGATATTTGTTTAGAGAAGGTAGTGTGGTGCAATGGTTAAGAGAAAGCTAGGGAGTCAGATTTCCTGTGTTTCAATGTGACCTGGGAAATTTTTTAAAACTCTCTACGTCACATTTTCTTCATCTGTAAAAACAGTCATGATAGTACCCATCTCATTAAGTTGTTGGACCACATAAATGAATTGATATTTGTTATGCTCTTATAACAGTGCCCTACACATAGAAAATATTATAAAATATTTAAAAAAAAAAAAAAATTGACTTGTACTGATTTAACTTCCAGATGGGGGAAGTTAAAGATCCACCTTTAAAGTTAAAGATCCACTTTAACTTGCCCTGTCTTTGTCTTCTTAGGTGTCTTTGTTTTCTTGGGTTGTGTGACTAACCCAACCCAAAATGCCAACATAATTTTTCCTTGAAGTTCAAGCAGTTGCATATCGAGTCTTAGCGTCATTATTCACCATCTGGAAGTCCTGTAAGCAGCAGAGTTCAGATGTTGTGGAAGCATTTGGTAGTCCGGAATCAACTGAATTAGGATTGTATTCCATCTCACTTGTTAATGTAATGCAGCATGCAAGTCCCAGTCTCTGAGTCTTATTTTAATCTCAATTATTAAGTATAATGAAATGGTAGTACTTATTTCATAGGGTTATTTTAAGCATTAGATAAAATAATGTTTGCAAAGCATTGAGGAAAATGTCTGGTTCTTAGTAGGTGCTTAATTAATGTCACTGTTTGTTGCCTCCCTCACTTCTACATTAGTATCAAGTTTGTCTAACTTTTTTGAACTATATGATTTATTTTTATGATTCAACTATACACAGATATTATATTAATGCCATGAGAAACTTTCAGAAGTCTGAAAGCCAATCTAATAAAGTAGTATAGGATAAATGAGATTAACTCCAAATAACTTATTTTAAAAATGTCCATATCACCCAAATTAAAATCAGTTTAAGGAAAACCTTATAACTGAATGAACTTATTAAAGTCAAATAAAAAAGATGTGGCATAATTATAATTGTATTAACATCTATTATTTATGCACTATAATGTGGCACATGCTATGAAAATATTGCTTTGTATAACCCTCATAAGAGACTTACGAAATAGCTACAGTTAATCCTTTTTCCAGAATAATTAACTGAAGTTTGGAAAACTTGAATACCTTACCCAAGGTCACAGAGCTGGTAAACACCTAAGGTAGGATTTGAACGCGTGTAGTTTGGTTTCAGAACTCGCACTCAAACCCTATGGTAAATATCATGATAACGAGGCATGCCTGAATAAAGAAAGACTTTATAGTGGTGAGAGATAAGCAAAATTAAGTAAACATATATGAAAAAGTTAACGAGAGTAAAAATTTCTTAAAAAATAAAGAGATGATGTGATAGAGAGTGACTCAGAAGGTAGGAGGCCACTGTAGATTGGGTGTTCAAAAAAGACCCAAGGGCAAGAATTTAGAACATTTATCTATCCATGTCCAGGGACGAGAGATAATGATCTGAAGGTCATGTGTAAAACAACTAGAGATGTATTTCTGTATGTGTGATGCGAAATTTTATCTTTCCTGGATGAGTATCATTAACTACTCTTATCTCTTCTGTCTCAAAGATCACCAATCTTAAACTTATTTAATAAATTCAGTTCCAATTAAATCTGTATGAAGCTAAATAAAACCTTATATGTATAAAATAGAAATACACCATAGGTATTTAAGCAAATATTAGTTCAAGATGCTGAGCTTAGCTGATTTGTAGAAAGAAAGCTATCTGTTCAACCAAATTTGCACTAAAATATAACTGGACTTTTCATCGCCTATAACTATGCACAATTGTTCCCACTCAAACACACATCTACTTAGACTTATCCAGTACCACTCTCTCCCATGGTGCTTATGTTTCAGTCCCAATGGCTTGATTCTTGCCCCAGGGCATTTTCACTAGCTCTTGTTTATTCCTATAATGCTTGTCTTCCATTATCACTCAGCTTTCAGTCCAACTGCCACCTTTTAAGAAAGGTATTTCTTAACCAACCATGTAAAGCCATCCTCTTTCCCCTTGGGTTATAGTCTGTCCAAAAGTCTATTAATTTTCTTTATAGCATTTTCACAATCTGATTTATCTATTTATTGTTTATGTCTTCCAACTAGTGTGTAAATTCCATAAAAGTAGAGCTATTACTTGTTTTGTTCACCACCACATCTCTAAGAACCTTGAACAGAGATTGGCACAGAGTGAATGCTAAATAAGCATTTACTCAATAAATTGCCATTGTCTCCATGTAACACTCTTTATAATAAATGCATTTGTAAAAAGACAGCTTGTTACATGGAAAGCTTCTGAAAATGATGACATTCTACCTTGGTGATAAACTGACATGGAGAATTTTACATTAGTTTGGTATACATCAAGAGATCCTATCGGAAGACACAGAATCATATCTAGAGAGATTAATTAGAAGGGACTTACTATATGAAATTGTAGCATAAAGAATCTTTGGAAGGGCTAGAGTCATATTCTAGTCTGAGTGACAAGGAACAATTTGCAGAAGCACACCTGACAGGACTGGCATGCTAAAGGAGAGACCGCCTCTGCTGACACTGTGACCATGCTGGCACTGAGTAACTGCAAAGATGTCACCACTGCCCTGACCTAGGAACCCCTCTGACTCTGTTGACTCCATGCCAGAACCCAGCCTCAGATAACTAATTCCAATTTAAAGACTTGCGTGGATGATCCCGGTTGGCAGAAACCAAGTCACACGTCTGCACTCAATTGTCAAGGAGATCTGGAAAAGGTAGTCCTTTGGATTTTATGTCAGGAGAGTGGATACTACATCCTCTGGGACACTAACAAAATGTCCGGGTGCATTCAAAGATTTTTGACAGCCACACACTTTCAATTTTCAGTAGAGTTGGGGACGGGGTCTTGTGTAAAGTGTTTTATTTTATCTGGTAGATAGTTGTCCCTGTTTCTGTTTGTCCTACATGTAAGAAAGAAGGGAGACGTAAAGGATGACAAGTAAGTTAGTGAGCAGAAAAATTATCAATACTATAGAGATCTATTGATATAGTCATCTAAATTTTACTGAACATCTACTTTGTAAGCATTGTGCGTAGTTCTCTAGCAGAAACACAAATAGCTGGGATATTTCTTAACGTTCTTAGTATAGTATAGCATGTGATTTGGTAGCACTTTTAAAAGAGAAATTTTGTTTTTTTATAAAAAGCCATCTTGTATCTTAATTTTGAAATGTTTCAGATGGATATTTCCCTAATTAAAAAAAAAAACAAAAAACTTATCTCAGTTATTTACTCTCACTTTTTTAAATGACTTTAAATAAAATCCGGATTCCTTACTAAGCTCTGTACTGCCCAGAAGAGTGTGGTTCCTATTCATCTCTTCAATTTGTTTGTTTTCTCCTCTCTCAACCCCATATCCCCTTATATACAGACCTTTCAGTGTCTTGAATCTGCTAAGCTCTTCTCCACATTGAGACTCTACATGTAATGGTGCTTCCAATGGAAACAATTTCCTATCCTTTGGATCTCAGCTTAAACATCATATTTAAGAGAGGCCTTCTCTGATTACCTTATCCAGAGTAGAATTCTCCCTATTATTTTCTGACACTTTTGATCCATCTGGAATTTATTTTGATATAGGAGCTAAATAGGGATTGAATTTTAGTTGTTCTAAATTTTCCTTTTTTTTATAGTTGCATACTTATTTTTTGCCATTGATTTCAAATCCTGACTACTGACTTCTAAAGTCCCCTATGTATTAGGATCCAGTTCCAGACTCCATTTCATTGATGTCTTTATTGAGGTACCAATTGACACACAATATAGTTGCTTTGATATACCCCAAATTCTGGTATCTGATAGAACTAGCAGTCCCTCATTACTGTTTTTTTTTCAGAATTATGCCTAGTCTTGCATATGTATGTTTCAAAATGAAGTTTAAAATAAAATAAGTTTGAATTTAAATAAAAGACTATATAATTTTAAAATTAAAATATGTTTACAATTAAGTTTAAGATAGTGACAATACAAATTTCAGTTATTATTTTCAATAAGATTTACTTAAGAAGATTAATTTAAGAAGAGTTTATATCTTTAGAGTATTGAGACTGTTATCCATGATGAGAAGAGATCTTTTCATTTAACAAGGCATCTTTTATACCCTTGGGTAGTGCTTCCATTTCCTGCCTGTGTTACTTATCCCTCATAGATAGTCGCTGTTCTTCATCCATGATCCCTAAAATGTTAGCTAACGTTTTTGCTTTAAGGAAAGCCATCTTTTTCAGCAAATGCATGACCGAAGTCTTTGCTGAGCATCTTTTGGTGCTGCTGAGATCATTCTGCCCATGGTGGTTGTCATTGACCATTATGTGGCCTTCTGCAAACCCCTCTGCTGTGAAATCATGTGATTTCCTGTGAACTATGAACCCCTGTACTATGGGTGACAGGGATGTGGCATCTCCTCTCCAGTGACATGAGCCAGAAGCTCTGTCCTTGCAAAGATTCAGATCCTCTTCACAGTCTGACTGCCTGTCTGTGGCTTCAATGTCATAGACCATTCATGCCTGACAAACCTTTTGTCGAAACTCCTCTACATGGACACACATATCCTTTGTCTCTTTGTTGCTGCCATCCGTGGATTCATCAGCCTGTTAAATTTTTTCCTCTTAATGGACTCCTATGTAATTATCTTGTACTTCCTATGGACCAATAGTTTGGAGGTGAGATGCAAAGCCCTGTCCACCTGTGTATCTCACATCACTGAGGTTATCTCAGACTTTGTGGCCTGTACGTTTGTATATTTGCACCCAATCTCAACCTTCTTCATTGATAAAGCCATGGTTGTGTTTATAGAAATAGTTAAGGTCTTGTAGAATGCAGATGCTCAGGACACAGCAATAGAAATTTTAATTTACTAGTTTTGTTGTTGGATTGATGTATCTACCTTTCAAACAAATTCCCCAGGTATATCTTTGCATGTACTTTGAGCTATTATGTTCAGATCATGAGCCTATTAATGAAGTCACCATAGTTTTTAAATTTATTTTTTAAATTGTGGTAAAATATACATAAAAAAAAATTACAATTTTAAGTGTCCAATTCAGTGGAATTAAGTTAATTCACATTGTTATGCAAACATCACCATCATCCATCTCCATAACTTTTTCTTCCTCCCAAACTGAATCTCCACATCCATTAAACAATAATTCCTCATTCCCCCTCCCTGAGCCCCAGGCAACGAACATTCCACTTTCTGCCAATGAATTTGGCTACGTTATGTACATTATGTAATTGAAACCACACCGTCTTTGTCCTTTTGTGAACGCCTTAGTTAACTTAGAACAATGTATTATAGGTTAATCTATGTGTTGGCATGTGTCAGGATTTCCTTCCTTTTCAAGGCTGAAAATATCCCATTGCATGCACGTACCTCATTGTGTTTATACATTTGTCTGTCAGTGGACACTTCAGTAGCTTCTACTTTCTGGCTATTGTGAAGAATACTACCATAAAAAAGGGTGTAGAAACAGCAGGGTGTTTGAGTCCCTGCTTTCCATTATTTTGGATATATACCCAAGAGTAGCAATGGTAAATGATATAATTCTTTAATTTTTTGAGGAACAACCATAACATTTCTCTAGCAGCTACTTCACTGTGCATTCCCACAGCAATGCACAATTGTTCCAGTTCTTATATATGTTATTTTCTTTTTTTTTTTAATAATAGCTATCCTAATGGATGTGAAGCTGTATTTTATTATGGTTTTGAATTGACTTTTCCTAGTGATTACTGATGTTGAGATCTTTTCCTATACTTACTGGACATTTATTTATTTTATTTGGAGAAAGGTTTATTCAAATCCTTTGCTCAACTTTAATTTGTTTTATTTCTTTTATTTTTTTTCTTGTTGACATGTAGAGGTTCTTTGTATATTCTACACATTAACACCTTGTCCGATATGTTGTTTGCAAATATTCTCTCCCATTCCATGAGTTGCCTTTTCACTCTGTTATAGAGTCATTTGAGGCGCAAAGGTTCTGAATTTTGTTAAAGTACAATTTATCTATTTTTTCTTTACTTTAGTGTGCTTTTTGTGTCATATCCAAGAAATTATTGTTAATCTACATTGTCTTTTATTCTTTCTGCTAAGAGTTCTACAGTTTTACCTAATATTTTAGGTCTTTGAACTATTTTGAGTTAGTTTTTGTATAAGGTATAATCTCAGAATTCAACTTCATTCCTTGGCTTTTAGATATCCAGTTTTCACAATACCATTTGTTGAAAGGTTGTCATTTGGTCATTGAATGCTCTTTGCACTGTTGTCAAAAATCATTTGAAAACATATGCAAAGGTTTATTTCTAGGCTCTCGATTTTATTCCATTAGTCTATGTGTCTGTCCTTATGCCAATACCACACTGTTTTGATTAGCATAGCTTTGTAGTAAGTTTTAGAATCAGGAAGTGTGAGACCTCCAAATTTGTTCTTCTTTTTCAAGATTGTTTTGGCTATTTGGAGTCCTTTGAGATTCCATGTGAATTTTGGATGGATTTTTCTATTTCTGCAAAACACACTTTTGGGATTTAATGGTCATTGCATTGACTCTGTAGATCACGTTAGGTAGTTTGACATCTTGATAATGTTAAATCTGCCAGTCTATGAAAGTCTTTCCATTTATTTGTGTCTTCTATAATATTTTTCAGCAACATTTTGCAGTTTCAATGTACAAGCCTTTTGCCTCCTTGGTTAAGTTTATTGTTAAGTATTTTACTCTTTTTGATGCTGTTGTAAATGCAATTGTTTTCTTAATTTCCTCTTTGAGTCATTCCTATGTAGTTTAGAAATTTAACATCCCTTTATGATTAAAAGCTCTTAACAAATTTGGTATATAGGGAATATATTTCAACATAATAAATACCATATTGGTCAAATCCATAGCTAACATCATACTCAACAGAGAAAGTTTTAAAACTTTCCCACTAAAATAGGGAGCAAGACAAGTACGCCCATTCTCACCGCTACTTTTCAACATGGTGCTGCTATAAAAATTCCTTTGAATTTTTTAGTTTTCTACATATAGGGCACATCATCTGTGAGGTGAGATAATTTTACTTAACTAGTTAATTTTTACTTAGTATTATTACATGTAGCAGTGCTTCAGATGGTAGCAACTTCCTATCCTTTGGATCTCAGCTTAAATATTACCTTTTAAGAAAGGCCTTCTCTGATGATCTTATCCACAGTAGAATTCTCCCTCTTACTTTCTGTCACAGTACCCTGTTTGCTGTCTTAAAAGCTCCGAATAAGACAATAATTACTTTGTTAAACTTTCCCCTTATTTATTGTCTGACTCTCTTGTAAGAATATAAGGCCCATGCGGGAAGGACCTTTTCCATGATTTTATTTCTGTTTTATTTATTGCTGTGTTCCCACTCATAGCACAGTTCCTGATGTGGAAATTAATAAAAGAAACCTTAATTAAATTTAAGGACAGAAGCCTGTAGGTGGAGCTCTCATGTCGTATCATACACCCTCAATTACACCAAACAGGAAGAGACCTGTGATTGCATCTTCAACAGGAAGTAAAACTACTTTACTACTGCAGAAAGATTTCTCTCCCCACCTAGCAACAGCCCAGCCAATGAGAAATGCCACAGCACAGCCAGTGATAAGCCATGGCCTCCCTGAGCTGTAATGTTCCCCCAGGGACTTTCTTTTAGAGCAGCCCCTCCCTACTCTCCCTTTTCTTCTCTAGAAGCAACTCCCCTGCTTTGTTTTCCAGATTTGCCTGTGGTTAGCCATAGCATGCACATCCCTAATTGCAAGTCCATTGGCTATTCCCAAATAAACTCATCTTGCGGGTGAAATAACAGGTGAATTTACTTTTTAGTTGACACTGGCACAAAATAGATGTTCTTAATTTTTAAAAAGTAATTAATAATTGGATAAATAATTATTTACTACCTCTAAATTGGTGACAATTTTTTTTAACATGTTACCACACTTCAAGGCAGAATAAATTGACTATTAAATACAAGGAAAGAAAAATTTGCTGTGACAAGTGAGGAAATATTTGATAAATTAATCATCACTATAATAAAATGACTGGCCTTATATTTTATTCTTGACTGGCAATACTCTTATAATAGTTTTAAAGCTTTTTTTCTCCATGTTACATCTTTCTCATGCTACTTAAGTGATTTGGGCTAGTAGTATCTTTACGTATAAGTATTTTAAATTTTGTAGCAAATCGCAGTGAATTTAATTAAGCAAGAATTAGTCTTGGGTGTATGCCAACTCCAGGACTGGTTGAAAATGCAGTCGAAAGCGATAAAATGTCCAATGATCCTTTCTGCTGTTGAGAAGAAGATGCTATCCCCTTAAGAGCTGTTATGAACTTTTCAGGAGGTCCTCTGTAAGGCTTGAAGCATGCCATAAAAAAAGGCACAAGAATGTCTCTCAAAATCTCCAGTCAAATAGTCTGGCTATACCAACACGATAGAAAGAGAAGGACTAAACAATTGACTAGTATTTTTCTATTTTGAAGTTAGTAGGAAAGAAGTTACTCTAGAAAAATTTTCCTGGAAAATGGGTAGTACCTTTTCTTATATAAAATTAGGATTTGCTTGCTTTTTTGATAAATTATCCTAACATGATAAACTTTTGTTTTTCTGTGTGCACCATGGGAATCCTATTAAACAATAGTCAATTTATTCTGCCTTGAAGTGTGGTAACACGTTAAAAAAAATTGTATAAATGATAGTCTTTTCAATGAATGGTACTGCAATAATTAGACATCTATTTGTAAAAAGTGAACTTTGATCAATACCTCAAGCCATAAATAAACTATAACCCAAAATGGCTCATAGAGCTAAATGTTAAACCTAAAAATAGAAATAAAATAAACAAGAAATTAAAAAAAAAAAAAGACAGTTCTTAGTGTTTATTAAGCATGTTACTGATTTTGAGTTTAAGATTTATACCCTTATTTTATAGTAAGGAAATTCATCTATTCTAATAATATAACAATATATTTTTTCAGAAAGTGAGGTAGAATTGATTAACCATGGTTAAGAAGCTATAATATGATTATATCTTTTCGTTGACCTATTTTCATGACCTACTGATAAATTTTTAAATATTTAATTATCATTGTACTTGGAAGGTTAATTAAGGCCAAGATGGGGAAATAGGGACCAGATTTACTCTCCTGCCTAAAACAAGCAGAAAAACCAGAAAAAATATATGAAATATAGTTTTCAAGACTCTAGATGTCAGAAACAATTGACAGTAATAACAGAGAGATGGGAAACAAACAAGCTGAGCCCTAGAGTTGTCCCAGCTTATTGCCTTTAAAACGTTTCCATGTTGGGGCTGGCCCCGCAGCTTAGCGGTTAAGTGCCCACGCTCCGCTACTGGCAGCCCGGGTTCGGGTCCGGGCGCCCACCAACGCACCGGTTCTCCGGCCATGCTGAGGCCATGTCCCACATACAGCAACTAGAAGGATGTGCAACTACGACATACAACTTCTGCTGGGGTTTGGGGAGAACAAGGGGAAAAAAAAGGAGGAGGATTGGCAATAGAGGTTAGCTCAGGACAGGTCTTCCTCAGCAAAAAGAGGAGGATTGGCATAGATGTTAGTTCAGGGCTGATCTTCCTCACCAAAAAAAAAAAAAAAAGTTTCCCTGTTGTGGTACAGAGAGGGATACCTGGGAAGATCCTGCCAGACTCCTTGAGTTGAGAAGATGCAGCTGAGAGTCTGAGGAGACCAAGGCACCAAGGCAGCTAGAATTCCGAGGGTAGGAAAATACTGAAGAGAATACAGCTGTAGAGAGAGAGAGAGAATACTGGAGACTGCAGAGGAGTCCCCTCAATTATTCAACAGAGTACTGATCAGTGCATGCATTTGAGGAAACTACTTGAGGCTGGGGGAAGATTTACTCAGCCGGATTAGAGAGAAGAGTGCCCAGTGCCCACACTGGGCCGGCAATAGTGCATATTCTCACCATCTGGAAAACCTCATGGTTCACAGGGCAAAGTTTTGAGTTGAGTACTTGGGAAGATCTTGCTTCAGTAGTGGGACATATTTAGCCCTAGACTGAGCACTACTCCGGACTTGCCTAATAAACCATGACAGCAACAATAAAAAAAAAAATCCAGAAAGAAAACGTCCAAAACAAACTAAATATTGTATTCAGAATTTGGTGTGTATTAATGTGAGATATTGATCTGGTTATTTTTCTTGTGATGCCCTTGTTTCATTCTGTCATAAGTGTTATACTGGGCGCATAAAATGAGTCAGGAAGTGTTTCAGTTTCCTCTTGTCCCTGAAAGTGTGTATATAAGATTGGTACTATTTCTTGATTAATTGATATATAGAATTCATTGATAAAGCTATATGGGAATGGAATTTTGTTTGGGGAGAGAAGGATTTTAAAGAATTAATTTATATAACAGGTATTAGATTATTCTAGTTTTTAATTATTTTCCTGTATGTGTTTAGAAAGCTGTGTTTTTCATAGCAGTGGTACATTTCCTCTTAGTTGGCAAGTATACTGTCATAAATTCATTTATAATATCCTTTTATTATCTCTTTAAGATCTGTAGAATCTACAGTGATGACATTCTCTTCATTCTTTTTTTTTTCCTCCGGTGATTTTATTGAGATCATAATGGCTAATAACGTCGTGTGATTTTGGGTGTACATTATTATATATCAGTTTCTAAATAGACTTCATTGTGTTCACTTCCAGTAGTCTAATCATTGTCTTCATTCTAGATTCTGATCATTTATTTTTTCTCTTACTTTTTCTTAATCCATTTTGCTAAGAACTGCTCAATTTTATTACTGTTTCAAAGAATCAGTTCCTGGGTTTGTATATTTTCTCTATTTTTCAATTAATTTCTATTTCAATAATTTCTGTCTTCTATTTACTATTTCATTCTACAATGTTCTCTGGGTTTATTATTTTTTTCCTTTCCCAGCTTCTTGAGATGGAATCTTAGTTCATGTCTCATAACATTTCTTGTTTTTTAATACTTGCATTTAAAGCTATGAATTTCTCTCTAAGCACTAATTTAGCTGCATCCAGTAAATACATATATAACTTTTCATATATTTTTCACCCATATCTTTCATATATTTTTTATATACATATAGTATATCAGTATCTTTCTGTAGAAAATTTATTTCTAAAAATGTTCATCTTTAATATAGATTGTGTTGCTTAATTTGTAAATAATTGGAAAATGATATTATATTTTTCTTATCAATTTCTAATTAAGTTACATTAGTCTGAGATATATATTCTCTATGATTTAAGTTCTTTGAAATGCATCACAACTTTTTTACTGCATAGTGTATTGACTATTTTGGTGAACATTTTATGGGCACTTTGAGATAAAGGGAGTAGTCCCACAACTATTTTCTCTTTCCCCACTCCCATACAAACAAAGATTCTATCAACTTGCCTGTCTGAAACTATGTGACAAACTTCATCTGCATTTGAAACAAGTTTTAAATGACTTGTTCTGAAATTCACATTCATATCTTCAGGAAGTCGGTTCAGATGTCATCTGCAAAGACACAGCTTAAATTTAAACAGGTTTGCCTATTTTGAAGGTCATGATTAAACAAGAGAGTTTTTACATATTTTACTTCTGCTCAGACAGGACTTTTCCCTTTTGGTCATTTGACCTCAAGTTGTTCTTTTATGATTTTTCCCCCAGAAGAGGTGGTTCTGTAAGTCCTCTTCTACATGATGATTACCCTAGTGGCATCTCTGGAGATGCAGAGCCTCCCTTCAAAATTATGATTAAAGTCCCAATGAATTTAATTAGAGAAGAATCACCCTCGGAGATGCAGCAACTGAATGACTCAATAACACGTGTTGTGGTTCAAATGTAGATGAAGAGTGTACAGATCTTTGCCCTTACCTCAGAGAGGTTTGTCTGTATCAGTATTCACGTAACTGCCTTTTTCAGGAGTTGAAATGATGGATTGTATGTATAAAAAATTATTCTCCGTTCCTTCAGGCAAAACAAATTCAGCAATGCTGTATGAAGACAGATCAGTAAAACTAATTGAGAATCAAAATGTTGTAAAGGCTATTTCACTTTTATTGATATAAAACACAAACTGCAAAATATTTATCTAAATAATTCACAATTTTCTGTCTCATAAAGTTGACTTTTTTTAACCTCAAAATGTTGATTTAACTTGTGTTTGTTATTAGGATAAATCCTGCCAACGATGAAGACTTTGAGTTTCTTTGTTCACAATCACGATTCAGATTTCTTTAGATTACATGACATTCATATTCATTTTGAAAATCCCAACAAGTTGAAAGGTAACATTTTTCTGAAAGACTGAAAAGAATCAGACTTCCTGCGCACATGGAAAGAGTTGGTCACAGGGAAACAGGTCCAGGTCCAGAGATGGTGCCTGTGTTATCTTGTTCTCTGTGTTCACAGAGACGGCAGCAGTGC
>CM053540.1:12238439-12254376 GCA_028646465.1 Rhinoceros unicornis | reverse complement strand
GGGACAATTTTTACCGATGAATTTTGATGAACTCTTTCTACATTTACATGTATATATTTGCTACAATATTTGCTCTTTGATATTTGTTACAAATATTAACCTTATGTTATTTATGCTATAATTATGGGTGTTTTTATGTAAAGATTTTATATTATAATATTCTTTTACTTTTTGATTTCTTCTATCACATCAATCTTGGAAAATTCCATTTTCCTCAGTGATTTTATAAATTATAACCTCCATTTTATTTCATGTTTTCAAACAACTTTTTTTTTTAACCCATCTAGAATTTAATTCTCTTTGTGATTAGGAAATATCTACGCCTATTTTCCCCAAACAGGTAAAACAATCTGCCCACATTATTATTAATTTTGGTAATAATTAGAAATATTTCTATGTAATATGTCAAGCTTTATACATTTGAAAGTTTCAGTTTGGTGGCCGTTTCTCCTCCTTTTCCTCCTCTCCCTTGTTCTCCTGACCCTCGTTTTCCTTCTTCTTGGGTGGACTCCCCTTCCACTCACACACCGTCTCAGTAGCCAAGGACTTTTCATGTGCACTGATACTTAGCAAGAGTAGTCTCCTCTAATTACTCATCTTTTCAAAAGTGTCTTGCAATTCCTAAATATTTCTTTTTCCTGATAAATTTTAGGGTCGTTTTGTAAAGTTTGAAAACTTCCCATAAAAATATATTTGGAATTTCATGACTCTACACATTTATTTTAAAGAAAATGGCATGTTTTAATATCTTATTTTCAACTGATAACTGGGTGGTGCATAGGATCCAGGACATCTTAATTCACATGCATGGTATCTTGGAAGTGAAGACTGGAAGGGACCCGTGAGATCTCTCTCCCTATCCACTTAGATGCAGAACTACAAGCAGGATAGTCAGACTTTTTACGTGATGCTCAGGGATTCCAGTGGTAGAAAGCTGAAGGTGTCAGGCCAGTTAAGGGCTATGTCCAAAACTATCATACTGTCAGTTTTACAATCTTCTGTTAGTTGAAGCAGTCACATGGCCTGCCCAGATTTGAGGTGGTGGAGAAATAGATGACAACATTTGATGGGGGAGTGGCAAAGTCACATTGCAGAACAGCATGTGGGATGGGAGATATTGCTGTATTCATTTTTGGAAAATACAGTTGTCTACATCTTCAAAAGCACATGCTGGGAGTTTCATTCAGATTGAGTTAAATCTATAGGTCATTTTGGAGTGAATACTATGTTAACAATATTGAATTTTCTAATTCCTGAACACAATATATCTATTTATTTAGGTATTTTCAAAATTTACTTTTTAAAAGTAGTTTTTAGTGTAAGGATGTTGCTCATCTTTTCCTAAACATTTATGTTTTCAGATGCTATTGTAAAAGGCATTTAACATTTTTTTCCATTTGTTATTTATGATAATATAGAAATGCAATTGAATATTTTATTTGGGCCTTGAGTCCTACAAACTTGCTAAATTCACTTATTTCTAGTAATCTCTATAGAATCCTTAGGATTTTCTATGACACAATCATGTTGTCTACAAAAAAAGGATAATTCATTTCCTTGAGAAATATAGGAGTATTTAGCTTTTCAATTTCCTTTTGAGCTGTTTTCTGAACTATGTGTTTTTCCTATATTTTATGTGTTATCTATTACCAGATTTATTGGAATAATATTTTTTTTCTTTTTTTTTTGGTGAGGAAGATTCTCGCTGAGCTGACATCTGTTGCCCATCTTTGTCTATTTCATATGTGGGTTGCCACTCCAGCATGGCCTGACTAGTGGTGTAGGTTCAAACACAGGAGCTGAATCTATGAACCCGGGCCACCAAAGCAGAGTGTGCTGAACCTAACCACTATGCCATGGGGCCGGCCCCTGGAATAATGTTTTTAATAACAACCTTAATTATTCTTTTCAAGTCTGAGGGTTCTGTATGATGTTTATCTCCTCTTTTATTTCTGATATTGGTAATGTGGATTTTTCTCTTTTTTCTGTTCATCACTCTTGCTAGAAGTTCATCAGCTTTACTATAAAAGTACCAACTTTTGGTGTTTTGATTTTCTCTATTTTATGTTTTCTATTTTATTGATTTTTCATCTTATCTTTGTTATGTCATTTCTTTCACTTTGTCTTTAATTTACTCCTCTTATTCTAACTTCTTAGGATAAAAGCTTGGATAGCCATTTTTAAATTTTTATCTTTAATATAAGCATTTAAAGCTATACATTTCCTTTTAAGTACCGTTTTGATTGCATCTTGCACATTCTGATACGTTTTTATTGCTTAGTTCTAAATTTCCACTTATTTCTATTATGATTTCTTCTTTAATTCATGGGTACTTTTAAATTTTTATTGCTATTTATTTCCAAATATTTGGAAGATTTTGTAGAAAGGTGTATTAACTTTCTATTTCTGCATGAAAAATACCCCAAAACTTAGTGGCTTGAAACCAAACACACTTCTTATCTCACAGTTTCTGTAGGTTCCTCCTCTTCAGGCACTCTCACAAGGCTATAATAAAGGTCTTGCCTAGGGCTACCATCTCATATGAAGGCTCACCTGAGGAAGGATCCACTTATTAGCTTGCTCACATAATTGTTGACAGAATTCAGTTTCTCAACATAAATTAAAAATCTCTTCAAATGGTAATTCTAATTACATCCCATTGCCCCTTGAAATTGTTGTCATACATTTCACCGCTACAAATGTAATAAACCCCTGAATATATTATTAATCTCCCTTTAAATGATTAATTTTTAGAAAGCATTTAAGAAATAAAGAAAACAATAATCTGTTTATCCATGTATATCATTTCCACTTTCTCCATTCTTTTCTATAAATCCTGATTTTTATACGATATCGTTTTCTTCAGCCTGTATAACTTCTTTTTGCATTTCTTGCAATGTAAGTCTGCTGGCTAAGACTTTTTCCACCTCTCAAACTCTTAGCCGATCAATGAGTTGCATATAGGCATTTTGAGACTACGTTCAGCTCAGCCAAACGATAGCTGAAAGAGTGAGCAGAAACTTCAGCAGCTTCCCAGTGCAGGGGTAGGGGGAAAGAGTTTGGAGCTTAGAGTGACTTATCAAGTGCATCAGACTTTCCATTGAAACCCAAGAAGGTCCATCCCTCAGGATTAATGTCTACATCCCAGATTAAGGACTATACTATAGGACTGTTAGGTGTTCCTCTACCAACTGGACAACTCCTTTCTTCCTTTACTCCTTATAATTTCCACCATTTAATAGTTCAGGTGGGTCAATAGAGGCCTGGCATTATATCTTTCCTACAAATAATACAGGTATATTTCTCAGGCAAAACACTAAATAAACTTCAATCAAGTTCTCCCACTCAAGTACAAAGGAGTTGAGTGTCTTTTCCTAGCATCAACTGACTTAATGTCACACGTAAGAAACATAGTTGAATTTTATTCTCTAGAGTCAAGATAATCTTGTGGGAAAAGAATAGTAGTATCTTTCTCAAGAGTCATCACCCATTTGTGTGCTTCTTTCCTTTTTGTCATGATTTTCCCTTTTAACCATTTGTTACCCATCTGAACCCAATTTCAGATTTTGATTAAGCCATTATTGTGTGAGTTGTGAGGGGTATAATACGTTCATATGATGTACTTCTTAGTCATGTACTGGACGTGGGGAAATTTGTGCCTTGGTTCAATAAGATGTAAATTTGGGGGAGCAAATTGGCAAACCGTGTATTGTTCCGATAGCTTGATGGTGTTTTCATTTGTGATTTGGATTACAGACTAAGGGAAGTCCAAAGTAGAATTAAAAGTCTATTTCAAGATGAATCCATTTAAGGCCACCAGGAGCTTTGGCTAATGGTCTTTTGTAACCTCCCTATAAGCTATGAGGGGGTACTTATCCATAGCAAATCCTAAAATGATTTTAAACAGCTTTTCTGTTATTGTTATAGTATATTAGTCTCTATCACATGCGTGACTTTGGTTGACTTAGTGGAATATGTTGTTATTATGCCCATTATTCTACATCATTCATGTCATATATTCAAGTGGTTACCTCCAGAGGCTTGGTCAAAGGCATTTTATTCCTTCTTGTGGGTCAATACCTGGATCCTTTGGGAGATCAACATTACCCACCTTCATCTTTCTTCTGAATATGCTAAGACCTTCCATGACAGCATTCTCTGTCAAGGATATCATGATCATCCACTCATCAAAGGCTTATTTGTCTGACAAAATGATGAAGCTATTAGCTACAACCCATAGATTTGTAAATATCCAGACATTGCTCTCAAGGTGAGAACCAAATCCTCTTTGCACTGATAGATAAACAGCTCATATATCTGGCCACTGAGTGGACTTAACTTTTTCTTATTTGACCTACATTTTACCTTTCAGAGGGAATTTTAGCAGATTTCCATGTGAATCCTACCCTTCAGTTTGGGAACTTCCACTGGGAAATTAAGTATCTTGTGTTTCTTTAGCAGGAAGTGAATAATTGCATTCATATCATTTAGAAATAGAAATGAGTGGCAAACTCTACTAGAGGTTGTATTTTGCTCTGAAAGTTATGCTTAGGAATATGATATACTTCCCCTGAGCCACCTCTCATACCATATTTCTGTATATACTATTTCAATTTCATTAAAGAACTTTGTTATTCTACTCCATTTTTTTTGGAATGACCCTCTGACATCATCCATGACATAAAGGTCACTGGTGATGCATTTAAGCTGTGTCTATGAACATCCAGTGACTTCTAGTAGTTGTCTTTCAAATAAGTTGCTTCTGGCCATTGTATCAAGGAATTATTGCATCCCAAATCCCAGTGTTCATTAGGGTGGCAATATTAGGCTTCTGCCAAAGTCCTCAGGCTGCAAATATTTATATGGTAGACACTTCTGAAAACATTTGAGCACTAGTATTATGGGATTCCAGTGACATTGAACGACCGACTTCCCATTATAAATCACCTAGAGCCAATGTCGTTTCTTTCTTGTTATTAGAATATGAAAGGAATAGTGGTGAATTTGGTAGGTTTTGTAGAACACCTGTAATGATCATGGACTATGTTATTCCTAGAAACTTGCCTGATTGGTCCAGGCTCTGTATTTTGTCTTGATCAGTCATATTTCATTTGATTGATCAGTCATATTTCAATAATCATATGTAGCCTAAATCTGATATCCTTCCAAGCTTGCTCTTTTGGAAAAAAAAAAAACTACCATGAAGTTATCAATGAAATGAGTTTACTTATTTTGAGTACAGTCATATCTAAATATAATTAAAAAATATAGCAGTATGTTAAGTATATATATCTTTGGGGAAAAGTGGTAAACATGTATTGCATTCCTTTCCACATAAAAGAAAACTATGCCTGACATTCTCTTGATTCTAAAAGTTCTCTGGAAGCATAAAAATACGCAAATTGTGATTAAATTTTGAAAGAGTAATGAGCCGTTCTAGATGATATTACAGATTATAATGTTACAACAATTAAAATCATGTGGTACAGTTTCAAAAATAGATATATATGTAAATGAAAAAAAGACTTCTTATAAATTAACCCAATTTCACATACATCTTTAAAATGAGGGTGTTTCAGTTAGGATACTTTTGATTGTAAATGACATAAAATTCAACCCAAATTGCTTTCAAATATAAAGATATTTGTTGATTGGCTAACATAACTCAAACTTCAAAGTTATGGAAAGTTTCCTAGTTAGTAGATAAAATGAATCAATTACGTTATAAAGGAGTTCTTTATTCACTGTGTCCCATTTGTCACAGTGTTGGATTTATCTTAAATCTGGCCCCCCAACACTAGTAGGATTGCTGTCTGTAACAGGTCAGCAAAAGGGTTCTTTCTATGACTCCAGTAGATGTAACTGACACTGATTATCAAGTGGAAATGGAGATGCTATAACAGTGGTGTTCTGTGTTATAGGAAGAATTTTTTTGTCTCTCATGTGATCCACTTGTCTACCTCTTCCTACTCTCATCCAATTGTGACAGTAAATGAGAAAATACAGGAACCCTGGCCTGAAAAAGGCAGAGTGAAGAGGTCATTAGACCTTTTGGGGGTGAAGTTTTGGGCTCCACTTCTAGGTAAATCACTGAGACCAGTCATGGTACTAGCAGAGGAGAAATGAGAAGAATAGAATTTTTAGTGAAGGAAGAATA
Organism: Rhinoceros unicornis; assembly: GCA_028646465.1. Taxonomy (NCBI): domain Eukaryota; kingdom Metazoa; phylum Chordata; class Mammalia; order Perissodactyla; family Rhinocerotidae; genus Rhinoceros; species Rhinoceros unicornis. Next base: position 12,248,219 of record CM053540.1, on the reverse strand, counting down.
TGATAAACAGAAGTTGCAACTCTAAGATCAGCTGCAGTGGCAATGGGCATAGTTTATCCTTCTAACTGTTCTCTTCTAATTTTCCCCCAGAAAGAGGATCCTAGAGGAGCTGTTCCCATAATGTATATGAAAAAATGGATTCAAGTAGCATAAGAGGTGGACAGTGTTGTATATGGTGATGTACTTCCTTGCTCTCCCTTTAAGGAAGAAGAATTTCTCTCTCCTGTTGCTGTGAGTACTGTTAGTAGTTAATCTCTTCAAGGTTAGCTTCTTCAAGGTTCACATAAGTTGCAGAGAGCCTCCTCATCAAAGGTCTCATGCTCTTTCCCAGAGCAGTCCTTCATTGCCTTCAGATCAATAACTAGATTCAGGTGTCAGTAGATCCCAAGGAGGAAATACAGTTCTGTTTTACAAGGAAATAGTTTATTTGATTAAAAAAATGCAGAATCTGGATAATGTGTACTGGTAATAACTGGAATTACATATGTGGAAATGGATCTTTTGGACACTGAAACAGTGGAGGGAGAAATATAAGGCTACATGGGGGAAGTTTATTAGCACGGGGATATTCTCTCATGAATATACAGGGCATAAAATATAAGATAACTAACGCTTACTGAGCACATACTGTTTGCTAAACATATAGGAGAGTATTCCAAACTTTCAAAGTACAGTCTCCTAGGTGGCACCCTAACTCAGCCTTCAGTAGGCCATTCCAATGTTCTATTCAACCAATTGCTTCCAGGTGATGGAGAGTATGGTTACACCAGTTAATTCTACGGTGGTGAGCAATTTGCTTTACTTTATTTACAGTAAAATGTGTCTCCTGGTTAGAGATGACAATGAGTGGAATACCATGGCAATGGATAAAAGATTCCGATCCATGAATCAAGACTGAAGCATTGCAAGTAGAAGGGACAAATATTTATCTAGAACATGTGATGACACGGTGCTGTCTCCTCGAGTTTAAGGGGTTTCAATGAAGTAATCTTTGGTTTCCCTAGAGAATTGTGCCCTGTGAGAAAGTCAGTGCTGGACTTTCTGATGGAATTTTGGACATTCAGCGGTAATAGTAGCCAGATCAGGATTGGTGAAGGATAGATTGTGCTGTTCATTGAGCCTATGTAGAGCATTTATCTCTGCCAGTGACCACAAAAGTGGGCTGGGGAAAAAGATTGAGTGATAAGCACAAGATAAGTCATCTTGTCAACCAGACTTTGAGAGCCTTCTCTGCAGTGGATTCTCTCTGATATGCACTTATGTGTGAAACAATATTGTTGCATTTGGTGTTCATTCTAGGGGATCCATCCACATACCACTCCTCCAGACTGCTTTGTCATCCATTCCTCAATTTTTTTCCTTTCCCTCAATAGCTCATCAAATCTGTAGTCATTGTCCATGAGTCACTGTAGATCCATCACTCAGGCCATTTCTCCTTCCATATGAAGTGGACAACCACATGTACCATTCAAACTACTGCTTACTAGGAGAATTTCCTTCACATGAGACAGCAGTGCAGCAATTGCCTACTTCTGGCTGCTGCTGCCATACTGTGCAGATGTGTTCAGACACTTGCTCTTATTTTTATTCTCTCCATTGCTCTACTTATTTTGGCTTCACTTTTCTGTCACGTTAATAACTTCTTCAATATGTATAGTGCATTAGTTTTTCAAGATTTATCATTTTCTAATACATGCAAATAAGATTTTAGCTGACTCTCACAAGATTTGATATGTTTTATTTTCATTACTGTTAAGTTCAAAATATTTTCTAATTTCTGTTGTGATTTACTTTACCCATGGGTTACTTAGAAATGCACTGCTTAATTTTCAAACATACAGGAATTTTCTGGTTACTTTTAGATTTTTACTTTCTAGCTTATTTTCCTCATGTGCAGAGACAACCTTATGATTCTAATTCTTTGAAATTTTTTGAGAATTGCTTTGAGGCCCAGCATATAATCAATTTTGAAATATGTTCCATGTGCACTTGAAAATAGTATGTATTTTGCAGTTGTTGTATCCATTGCTTTCTTGTGTCAATAGATCAAGTTTGTGAATTATGTTGTCTAAATTTTTTTATCTGTTTGTATTTTTGGTGTGTGCATGTTCTTGGAATTACTGAGAGTTGTGCTAATATCTCTATTATTTCTGATTTCTTTCTTGTTCCTTTTAGGTCAATCAATTTTCTTTTTTAAATATGTCATGAAGCTATGTTTTTAGGTGCATGTCAATATATAGTTGTTATATATTTCTGCCACGTTGACCTTTTGCTGTTGTAAAACTTTTATATGTGGAAATGCTTCTTTCCTTTAAGTCTAAATATTTTTTCTGATATTAGTATAAAAACTGCATTTTTTTTATTAGAGTATATGCAGTTTATTGGACTATTTTATTTTCACCTTTATCCTCTTATTTAAGATGTTCATCTTGTAAGGCTCATACCAATGAGTTCTGTTTTCATTTGGCACTCTGAAGATGCTATTCTTTTAATTTCTTGCTTTCATTCATTTTAAGAAATTGGTTGTCAGTACTGTTGTTACTTCCTTGAATGCAATATGTTCTTAAGGTTTTCTCTTTGTCTTTTGATTATTATTATGCTGTACCTTTTCTATTTATCCTTTATTGAAAATGTATCCTCCTGAAATTTTATACCTCATGAAATTTGTAACTCCCCATGAATGCACAGCTTAATAACTTCCAATAATTTTGGAAAAATTTTAACCATATGTCTTCAAATATTTTGCCTGCTCTGGTCTCTTTTTTCTTTCTGGAATTTTAATTAAATTAACTGTATGTTGGAGCTATGCACTGTGCCTTTTAAATATCTTTCATGCTGTTTTCTGCATTATCCATCCTTTTATATCTCTCTGCTTTGGTCTGCATATTCTCTTCTGATCTTTCTTCTCATTTACTAATTCTTTATTCATGTGTGTCCACTGTTAAACCCTATTACTGAGTTTTTAATTTCAATTATTATATATTTTAGTTTTAAAATTTCTTTGATTCAATTTATTATGCATCTTGTGCTTTAGTTATTTGAACACACTAAGTTTATTTTTAAATGCTTGCTTTTTCATAATCTGGATCATCCATATCTGTTTTTATTGCCATTGCTTTTCCGTTAGGGCTTGTATTCTCCTATGCTTTGTTATTTTTGTTTTTGTGCCAGATTTTATGTTTAAAAGTTATAGAGACAATTCAAGGATTATATGGTGTTTTCCTCTTTAAGATAGGATTTAATTTTGTTTCTAGCTAGCTGCTAGACTTGGAGCAAACATACCATATAACTTAATCTAATCAAAAATTAGATGATTCAAGCTGACATGAGTTTCTCTGAGGACCACTCTATTTTCCACTCACCCCGACTCCAAAAGTAAAGCCCTTTGTGGACTCAAATGAGAACCTGGTTGTTTACAAAAGTCTCTTCTCCTTGATAGACCTTTAATAGCATTTGTTGTCCCCCAGGATAAAGCATCTGTAGGAAGTCCCACTCAGCTTTTCAGCCTTTCATGTGTAGTTTTTAGAATTATCCCATATCTTTAGAGAAAAGAAGCCCACAAAATGCAGGCTTTAGCTCTCTGGTTTCTCTTCTCTTCAAGATACTGGGCCTACAAATCCTGGATTCCTTCTTAGATCTCTAATGCTTTTAAACACGTGTATTTTATGTTTTTCTAGCTCTTCCAGTTGTTCTTATTGGGAGATTTGGTGCAAAACAAGCCATTCTTGCTTTTCCAAGTGACAAATATTATCACTCTATTTAATTTTGTAGTTCGGCAATGCATGTGGCTTATAGAGATTTACTGTGGATTTTGAGACAACGTCTATACAGTTGATATTTTCAGCGTATTGTTCCTATTGGAATACATAAATTCAGCTTCTGGGCTGCTGTAGACGTTATCTATTTGGCAAATTCATTCACTTCATTCAGTTGTGCAGAAAGCTTTTGTAGTTCTTGCATTCAACTGGAAGGGACATCATAGAAAACTATACCTATGCATGTATTAGTTCTCCAGCCCTGAGTCATAATTTGGTTCACAATAACCTTGATCATATCAGTTAGTTCTCCTAAATTAAGGACAAGTTTTGTATATTTGCCATTCACCAGTAAGAGATGAACAGTGCTTAGATGTATTCCTCAAATCTTAGAAATAATAACATAACATTTGAGGTTGCTGGATTTCCTCCATTTATTAGGTAAGGTGAAAACCTCCAACTTTTGGCATGGCTTAGCACAAAATAAAGATCTTTAGCTGGTTCATATAGGTATTTAATGACTCTTTACCTAAGACCCTTATGAACTAGAAAATGCAATGTTTAAATATATGTGGAGAGGAACATGCCTAATAGCGCCCATAGTAAACCATTTTAAGACAAATAAAAATGGAAGCTCTCAGAAATTTGATGCACAGGGAGGCTTTTGTTGGAAAATAATTCCTTTCTTGTAGAAACAGTTACTCAGTTGAGAAAGGAATGAAAATAAAGGACTGAATGAATGGACTGAAAACCATTATGTTTTCTACCCAGCATAGATTCAGGCTTTGATCAACAATATCCACTCCAACCCAGAACTACAAGTCTGTGATTACTTGTCTTTTCCAGAATTGAAATATTCAGTTACTTCCCAGTCTCAAGGCTTTCCAGCTCTAAGCCTTAGGCCCCCTTGAGCAAAGGCTCTAGAAGCTAGAGTAAGGACCTCCTTTGTTCGGAGATATGATTGGACAAAGAAACCTGAAAGTGGTTTTCCTTTTATGTTGGCTGAAATATTATTTGGCTTATCTAAATATTTCCTAATATGAAGCTCATAATTTATTATTTACTTTGTTTAACATTTTTTTTCTTTTCAAATTACTGGCTGTTCACATATTTGGCTGTTTGCTACTCTTTCTTGGCAAGAGTAAAATCTTTCTCTTCTCTAGAGATTGTTATAGGGGAGAAAACTGTCCAGAAGAGGTTACTTTATTTGAATTTGTTCCAAATATTCTAATAAACTAATGTATAATGACCTTACATTATCTTTCACTTAAAGCAGTAATGATGTAAAAACCGTGGGCTGTGTCCACACAAATAAATGGAAGAATTATTTTCCTGATACAATGGCCCAAGAGATTTCCAGGTTAGACTCTATCTTCAAGTGGTATCTAGTCCTCTAGGTGTTTTCTTGTTATATTTTCCTTTTCATAGATATCCCTCATTACTTGTAGAAATTTATAGAAGTTCTCAATTTTCTGGGATGAAGTTGGAGAGAGATAGAGATATGCTTTTAATTAGGGAGGAAGCGGCCTTAGGGAATAAGCTATTTGAATGATTAAAAAGCTAAAGAGTTCTACTATTTCCTGTGAGAATACTCAGTCCTTGGCTGTTTTAGGAAGTTAAATCCCAACACTTGCCTTGTTAGGCACAGAGATATATTAATGGTCAGAGACATGAATGTAATCCTAAATCCTTAATGTAAAGTACTTTTTGGTTGCCTCACTGTAATCAACAGAGAAGGAATACCTTCAAATAACCAATTTCAGTGTTTTAAATTTGGGGGGATTTTTGTTTTGGCAAATAATGGGCTTGGCCAAGTTAATTTCTACTAAATAGGCCAGTTTTTACATAATCGTAAGAACATAGCAGCATTTTTTTTCTTTGAAGAAATTTTCCCAGCAAGTGAAAATGTTCAATTATCTTTGAACAGCAAATATTTATGTTGTATTTAAACGTCTTTATCATCTTCTAGGCATCTGCAGTGAATACTTCCACATTTATCTAAAAGACTAAGATTCAGGGGAGCCTGTGTGGAAATATGGAAAGTGTGGCCACTTGAATCTATTTCTGGATCCACTGATCAGCCATACGTTGTTATGTGTTCTGGTCACACGTAGATACATGAGGTGTCTACAGTTACCCTCAGTGAAGGAAACACTGATATTAAAGACCAAGACAAAACCCAAGAGGTGAGTTCTTGAAACAACCAAGAAGGGATACTCACTGAAAATTCACATATTTGACTTTATATATATTTAAATATAGCTAATTATTAAATATCATATATCTCCTTGAAGGAAGCCTGAATTGAGTAAAGTAAGCTAGCAAGGCACAGAAATTAACCAGAATATACAAAATATATTGGCTTTTAGTATTATACCCTGACAGGTGTTTATTGTCCATTTTGCCAAATAACAAAGAGAAACATGCAATGCATTACAAATACACTAAGGGATTTACAATCTTGGTTCATGGGTTATTATATTTTATGTGATATATTAATATTTATAATTAATTTTAGACATTTAAATTAGAGAATTTAAAATAGTATATCATATCAAGTGTGTTAGAATATAAAGCAATGAATGGCTATTTGTTCTGGGAGCTTGATAAGGGCTTTTATGTGTGAATCTTTTAAAATTATCACAGCAACCACATTTGTTCATAATCATAAAGAAATCCATGCTCAGGGAAATACCTTGCTTACTGTCACTTAGAGAGGCATAACACTGTAATTAAAGTACTGTAGTATTTTTCTACATATAGTATTTTAATTTGTCTTTTTAAAAAACATATTCTTAAGAAACAATGTTAAATGATATGTTTAAAATAGAGAACTGTTAACTTAGTGGTTTAAGTTGAAAGCCTAGTAATACCATCTCTTGGTTTTTATAGTATCAAATATTTGATGACAACTTGTGGAGAATAGTTTATATACCTAATTTTCACATGTAAATAATTTAACTGGCTAATAGAAGATTCGTCCTGGTGAAATCCAACACTGATTATTATTAAGAGTAAGAGCACTGGATTCTGCAGAATGTAAGGAGTGAAAAAATTAATTGGATATAGACGACCTTCTAGGCTTATGTTCTTCAGCAGGTGTGTCTTTATCAATCTACAGCTTCCGCGGTGACAGAACTTCTGAAGTGAGTGGGAGCCATGGTGTGAGTGAGCCTGTGGAATGTTCCTCACAGTGGGCTTCTAGAGAAAGCTCAGATTTTCCTGCACATGTCCTCCTCCCATCAAATCCATGTGAATGGAATCAACTTGTCTACATTTGAGGTTTAGTAATTGTGTAATTTTTTTGAACAATGAATAATGTGCAAGTTTGGGTTTGTATCTGTAGTTTCTTCTACAGAAATTTACTTCTGTATCTTCTTTCATGTTTAATTTTGTCCTAACCATCAGAGGTAGGGTCTCTGAGAAATCGATGTTGTTTTTTCCTTTAGAATTTTCTTTTGATTTTTTTTCTAGAATGTACTCTGTGTTTATTTGTTATGGCTCCCCAAGAAGCCTCCTGAGTAACCCCTGGAAGCTGCAGGAAATTGGGCTTCCAGCACTTCCTCACTAAAGGAAGTCTTTGTGAAGAAGATTTTTTTTTTTAAGAATATGACCTCAATTACCACATTAATATTCTTGTTACTTGTGGATATTCATTTCTTAAATATAATTTCTCCTTCGTGATTTGATCCTTCTTTTCTTTAATTTTCTACTTTTTTTCTGGTATGCTGCTTGCTTCCAGTCAAGATATCTGCATGAATAGGTAAATATTACTACTCATATATAATAAAATAGATAATTCCCAAGACAAACCATGTTATGCCCGAATTTTGGTTCATGAATGATAGATATAATATTCTTTTTCTTGGACTATGTCTATAATTCTTATCAAATTTAGAAAGATCCAGATGGCTTGTTCTGATGCAATGTTCATAGTGAAGCACTTATGAACATTAATAACAGCTATCATTCTTTGAGCCTTTATCAGTTGCCAGGTACTTACCAGGTTCTAGGCACTTTACAAGTAACCCCAAGAGGTAGGCACTATTGGTATCTCCATTCCAAAAATGATGAAACTGAGGCACAGAGAGGTTTATTAAGTGGCCCAAGATCACCCAGATAGCAGGTGGCAAAGCTTGGATTCCAAAACAGGCAGTGCAGCTCTAGAGGCCACATTAATCACCACTGTGCTACAGTCTCTCTCAAGGATGTTTTGGATCGTAAGTAGATACACACTGACTGAGAAACTTGTAGTCATTATTTGGTCTCTGTAATTATCTAATCCCATTACCACTGGCTAGCATTTTTCAAGTAATGGTGATCGGCTTGGAAAGTTTTATTTAATTATAAAAGTATGAAAAAAGAAAAAAAGTCAGCACAATAGAATAAGGTGGGGCTGCACTTTCTGAGGATGTCTAGTTCAATCCTTTTGTTTTTCAATGAGCAAACTGAGACAGGCTTGTAATTACAGTTTGAAAACAACTCAAACCCATGCCTTTTTACACTGAGCTTGGACTTTTCCTTTGAGTATGTTGCTTTTTCAAATCTGGGCACTGAAGTTCTATTTTTGAGTTCTCTCAGTACCTAAGAAGCATTATAAAAAAAAACTATGTCCCATCGTCTTTCCAGTGTCTCTTTTCTCCTCCCTCACCACTTTTTTTCCCCCAATAGTTTTGGAAAAAGAAAATTAGCTGCTAATGTAATAGTTGGTGATAGCCATGAATCAGTTCAGTTCAGTTAAAAAATATTTGCTGAAAAATTAGATAGTGTTATGTTTTTTAAGAGTTATGGGATAGGCAAAGATTAAATGGAGAGAATCATTACTCCTTAAACAGCTGACAGAGGGTCAGACCAAGTAGTTGCTGTAGGGAAAAATGTGCTAAACAGTTTTGAAGTTATTTGATACAGTTCAAAGTCTAGTTTCTTGAAGTTTAATGAGAGATTCATGAAGACTGACCATTCTTTGAGACATGAAGAAATGAAGATCTAATAGTGGAATATCATAGTATTAAGTGTGTTATTCCAGAAGAGACATAATTTTTGGTGCTACATAGATTATATTGTAAAGGCGCTCCACCACAAATACTACCAATTCAAAGGTCTGATTCTATGTCAGTTTAGTTAGGGCTTGTCATCACCACCTGAGTGTAAGATTCTGGAGCACAGGAACCTTTTCCCTCTTTGTCATTGCTGACTTCTGTGCCAAGAACTGACATGGTTTATATGAATTTCTATTAAATTTGTGACTGATTATTGGGCCTTTGATTAATCTTCTCTGTGGAAGATCCACTAAGACTTAGAGATGGAATCTCTTAGTTGTAGCCCCAACAAAATCATCTGAGAAGATGTAGAATTGTCAAAGGAGGATATAATGGGATCTTTGGTAGAAGAACTCAGTAGATATTTACTAATAATCGTGTGGAAACCACTGCAGAAGAAACAGTGATGAAAAGGTGTACTCCATAACATAACTGATGTATTCATAGTCATGTTCAAAATTTCATTACAGATCCCATTCTTCTGAGCTCTCATCTCTGCAACAGGCCTTGTAGAAGATTAAATGGGACACAGTAACAACATAACAGAATTTGTCCTCCTGGGCCTCACTCAGGATCCTGTGGTGCAAAAAACATTATTTGTCATGTTTTTACTCATCTACATTGCGACAATAGTGGGCAACCTGCTCATTGTGGTGACTGTTTTTGCTAGCCCCTCTTTGGGCTCCTCAATGTACTACTTTCTTGCCTATCTATCAATCATGGATGCGATTTATTCCACTGTCATTTCACCCAAATTGATTATAGACTTTCTCTGTGATAAAAAGACAATTTCCTTCCCGGCTTGCATGGGACAGCTCTTTCTAGAACACTTATTTGGAGGTGCTGAGGTCTTCCTTCTGGTGGCAATGGCCTGTGATTGCTATGTGGCCATCTGTAAGCCACTGCACTACTTGACTGTCATGAATCGACAGGTTTGCACCCTGCTGGTGGTCGTGGCCTGGGTTGGAGGTTTTGTGCACTCTATG